>RPOG01000142.1:11812-236812 GCA_008086565.1 Thalassoma bifasciatum
GGGAAATGTTTTAAAGAAATTCAACGCTAGCAAACGCAGGTTCAGTATACTCATAGAGAGGAGCTGGAGACAGTATTCACAGTTAAAACAATTATTTATTATTATATTCTTTAAAATATCTTAAATATTAACAACAAAGAAAAACACAACCATTCCTAAAATAGGGGGAAATAAAGGGAAAGTGGCTGAGTCTCACCAGGTGCGATGGTTAAGGGGAGGGAATCCCAGTGAGAAAAATCAAAATGAAGAACACCCCAGGCACACGTGAAGAACCTACACACACTCTTGTGAATTAACTCAAATGGGGAACACACACACAGCAACGAGCGGGAACCACCACCAGTCACCAGCGCCACCACCAGGCTCAGCCACTGCAAAAGAGGAAAAGGAAAACAATATTAGAAGTAGAAAACACAAACATAAACAACCCCAAAAATATATATATATTTGGCAGCAATCAATGAAAGTAAGGTCAAATGAGTTATCAAAAGAAACTAATAAAGCTGCCAAATGATAACTCAAAATAACAAAACAAAATACATCAAATCAATCAATTGGCAAATCAAACAAATAATTCGAAAACAATTCTCATAACAAAAGGGCACAAAACGAAAGTACTTTATCAAATTAACATAAATGTAACCAAGGAATAATCAACTCAAATCAAACTGAAAGCAAGGAAATTAACCCCCCAAAGTCCATTCATCCAACGGAAGGAAAAGGTTTAAAAGGAACAGTTCGTCATACGGCCCCGCATGCAAAAAGCCCACCTGGGAGAAGGCCCACTAGCCTCCGGCTAGCCACCCAGAGTCTATGATCGCTCACCCCGCGAGCAAACAGGGCGAGCAAAACGTTAGGTGCGCTGCGGGAGCAGCTCAAGCAGCTGAAGCTCCCACGCAGACCCAGTAGCAGTGCGGTCCAACACAGCTCCAGACCAACGTGCAACAGGTAGAGAGACAGGCAGGCAGGCAGGCAGACAGGCAGGCAGAGAGACAGGCAGGCAGTGTGTATGTGTGTGCGTGTGTGTGAGAACGGAGGCGACGCACAGTACCCAAAACACAGCAAGCTGCTGTGTGGAAGCTACTCCATGCAGCAGCGGTCACAACAAGGAACAGCAGGCGTAACAAAACGGCACAAAACAACAGTGGATCCCGAGCCCTCTCACTGATCGACCAGGCTAACGTTGCGATGTCTGACAAACAATAGAAAAAGGTGCATTTTACTGAATGAATGAATTACTTGAATTTATGAATGAAAGACACGCCATTCGGCGTACATACCGATCAGGCGCTTGACACGAGAGAGAGGGAGGGAGAGAGGTGCTTACTGCTCCTACGGTCCTGAGCTGCAAAATTACAATATAAAACAAACAATGGAGCATGCTGAGGGCGACTTGACAGTGCACAAAAGCTAAAACAGCTACCGCTAACCTACCTGAACGGTGACCAAGAGGGAAGTGAGGCAAGCAGAGCGAGACGGATCCGCCTACCGGAGAGCAAGAGAAAGTGGAGCGTTTCCGGCTCCCCTTTATAGAGTGCCCCCAGGCGGTGATAGGCCAGCACCACAGTTGAGGAGAAGCTGCAGGGCTCATCCTGCTACACTAGGAAGAGCAAAACCTTTAGAAGAGTTGTTAGGCGAGCTACAGAGAGATCCCTCCTGAGAAGCACAGGATGAACAGGTGGGAGAAGCATGCAGTACTTCAAAGAATCAACCCTTCTGTGAGGTGTGTGTGCGCGTGTGTGTGTGTGTCTGCATGTTGGTGCCATGTCTGTAAGTGTGTTTCCTTAAAGGGAGGCCTTAAAGCAATCCTTACAAATCGCTCAGGATGAAAGAGATATACCCTAAGGGGTTTGAAAGGTGGAGAGGAGAAGTTAAATATCCTTAGTTAACCCAGCCATCCAAACTTATCTAATAAAGAAAAGGTAACCATTCGTATCAGTGGGAAAAAAAAAATACTCCTGGAAAAATCCATCCTTGTTTTTTTTTTTTCTTCTGAATAGTGTTAGGGATTCAGCGGTTTTGAAATCAAATCAAAGTGTTTTTACTTGGCAAGAGATTCAGATGTGGTCCACAGGTTGCCTCATTAATCAGCAGATATTAAGAACACCTGTGTTCTTTCTTAGCTGGAGCCAATCAGCTGACAGAGGTTATATGGAGGCTGAGGTTTACCTGTTCAGATGCTCACAGAAGCTCAACACCATCAGTTTGCTTTCTTTGAACACATTTGAAAGGCGTTTGAGTTCCTATCCTGCCTTTTTTCTTTCTATTCCAGACTGATTTTTCCATTACCTCAGATCATCGACTCCCATTTCATTTTTGTGTTTGGCCAAGTTCATTTCTTTGTCTGTCCTTTGATAGTGGGTGTCTACAGAGAGTTTGACTCTTACAACACCTTTCAGAACACACAAGGTCTTTTTTTCTTTCAATTTCTTCTTGAGTGCAGTTTTTGTTAGTTTCTCACGTAGTGAAAATATTACAACTCATGGGCCGTTGGGTATCCGGAAATAGAAATTGTTGAAAAAGAAAAAAAAAAAAAAGACTAATTTGTTGCTCTCAGTCTCCCTCTTAAAAAATGACTGACAAGGCTGCTCTGGCATTGTTTTATTACTTGGTTTATTGTTTTAGTGGTTAAAAATGTTCAAATCTAAAAACAGGCTAGGTTGGTACTGACACACACTTCTGTCCATGTGTGTGGTTGTATAACAACAGTCTGTCACCAAAAATACTCTGTCAAAATTGTTTCAAAGATGTTTGCTAAAAAACAGACAGCAGAACAATGAAACAGAAAAAAAACACATTTCTGCTTCTCAGTCAAGGACTGAAGCAGCAATGTGACAGTACTTTGCCACCTCTCACATAACCTACATGGCATCATAGCTCAGCTTAAAGGTAATTTTAATTGTTACATTTTTAGGGACCAGCTGCCAGATTTTAGCGTGATCCAGAATTTACTACTCTGGCATCAATACACTTGTCAGTTAGGAAACCAGACGGCAGGTTGGGTGATGCTGTAACGTCTGATGACACTTCAATGTCAGTATGCCGTTGGCTGAGTTGCAGTTCAGGGCGGAGCTCAACGCTGCTCAATGGTAGAATGCCATTGGATGAGGTGTAGCTAAGTTGGTTAACTAACGTTGATATTAATCTTAAATTTATATTGCTGCTGTTGTGGCTTTGAGCAGCTGTTTATACATTGATCTTAGTAATGTTGTTACAGCTGTTCTGTTTGTTAAATGTGTCAAGTGCAGATGTCCTAACTGCTGTGGTGTTGACATTCAGCGAAAGCATCAGTGAGTCTGAGAGAGGGGAGGAGAGCAGCAGGAGAGGCGGAGGCGAGAGACCCAAGAAAGTGTGTGCGAGCTTGAGGGAGGGAAGCAACAGCACAAGTTTCTTTTTGTCATCCAGTTATCCGTTCTCACTTTGGCGTGGTCATGGCCGACAGTGAGCAGTTACTAAAGCCCTAGTCTTTACAAATTGGCTCATCATCCCTACAGCGGTTGGCTGCAGGGAAATGTCCACAAATTTATGAGTTATGTGACTTATTTCACAGACTGCTTTTCTTTTTTTATATATATGTAAACCGCTATTTTTATTTTCTGTTGTAGCTTGATGTACCCTTAGTCAAAACGTGTAGATACACAAGTTCAGGTAAAATGAATTCGCCTTGTAGCGCCCTGGATTTTCAGTTTAGATTGTAGATGTTAAAACATGGACAGTCTTTGCTGTGTTACCTGTCTGTTCCCAATGCAGCGAAATGAAGCTGATTGATGACAGGGGCCATACTGCCTATGACCCAGGCTTTGAACTTTCTCTCTAACAGCTTTAGGGCACCTGTCAGTCATGTGGGCTGAGCTGAGCCTCTGATTGGACAAACTTGTGACCTTGCTACCTTCTTAAATGCTGAGTTAGATTAAATGTACACCCCTTACAGTTTGAACCAATAGTGAAAGTAGCGATTCAGTCACAAGCTGTCTTTTGAACCAGAGTGTAAATATACATACTTTTAATGCCGTAAAAGTCTGGGTGTTGGGTTTTTTTTGTTGTTGTTTTTTTGTTTGGCTTGGTGTGTACGTGGTACACAGCCAAGTGGATTCTCCATGATTAGCAACTTGTAGTACTTCTGTATTTTCTAAACCAGATGTTGCCTCCTTGGTAAAGATACCATTTTGTCCCTAACTCTTCAAGTTAACTTTTTTTTTTTTTTTTTTTTTTTACATTATTCTTGATTCTTTTAAATTCAGTCCAGCACCCAATGTACACCACTCAAACTTGCAGGTACAGATGATCGGGCAGTTGTAACTTCAGCAGAACGTTCAAGAACGTAGACAATATTTTATTTAAAACAGGTTTGTAAACCTACAGAAAAAAATTGCTCTACCTAACTATGTTTCAGGCTGATAACAGCCCAAAATATTTTCACACACCAGGGATAAGTGCAAGACACTGAAGTGGCTTTCATTTACGTGAGCCACAATAGTGGAGGCATTTCAAGTGAAGGTAGATTAGAGTTAACGTCATTATTTTGAAAGTTTTATCCTTCTGAGCCTGACATATTGAGCCACCTGTCTTTTTCTTTTCATTATCTTTTTCTTCTCCTTTCATGGTCACTTTGCTCCTCTGTCAGTCCTCCCACATATCCCAAAGAGACACAATTAGTGTCTCTCCAAATGTTCCTGTTACAAAGGAAACAAAAGTAGGAGGGCAGATGATATCTCAGATGGTATCTTTGTTTCGCTTTGACCTTAAAATCTAAGAATAGTTTAATGCACAAGAAATTGCGGGCATCGTACATATCTGTGATGTTGCAGTGAAACGTGAAGCGCCATCTGTTCATTTCTCCATAATACTCTCAGGACTGAAGCACATTTGGAGTTTCTAAGTCTCTCCGCTCTCCTCTGAGCTGCTTTCATTTAGTCTACCAGTGGCCCACACAGTGCCTGTTCTTCCTCCTTTCTTCTTCTTCTTCACTTGTGATCAAAGTCAAGGAAACCCACGTGGGTTCAGCACTGCAGGCAGAGTAACACAAGTTGACACACAACACACGCGGCAAGTTTTGATCTGGTTCGATCCTGTTAGGGTGCATGATTACTTGACTTCTGTTAATCCAAGAAAAGAGACTCAGCGAGAACTGAGATACGAAGATAAAAGTAAGTTTCAATAAAGTCTCGCTTATTCTTTGAGGAAAAAAATCTTTTCTGTAGCAGCTTACTGAATAGAGAAAAGACAAAGAGCATGAGAGACATTGCACGTTTAAACAGAGCACATCAGGACTTCACAACACCTTTAAGAACCCCGGCTCTTTGATTTGTGGATAACACGTAACAACTCGATAGCTGCAATTCTACAATATCACTGTTTCATAATTTCATCATTTTTCTCTGCACTTTACTGTGATTAGAAATGAGAAAAAAATAAAGATCTACTTTTACATTTTTTTTATATGATCTTGCAAAAGTATTTAATCCAAGTAACCTGCTTCTGATCGACATAGTAGAGCAGAGACAATGAGACAGCAACACAATGATCGGGTGCACACTTTGGAGATTTTCATTTTAAGGTTGAGCTGGGCATTACATGTGAAGATTTAAATGATGGGCTATTATCAAACAAAAATGAGATTTTTCTGTGCCAGCTTTTGCATTTCATCCGCATTTCATAACTTTAATTTAGTCCTGTGAAAAGCAGTGTAATCCAGTCACCTCCTTTAAAATACAATACCAGTTATGCAAACCTGGCTCTAAATAAAGGTTTTGAGATGAGAGAACACTGTTACACATTGGCAAAAGTATTGGACTTATGCATAACTTGTGATAAAACATTATAAGCATAATTTGGGATGATTATTTATTTGAATATGTATCAGTGATAAAATTGGGTCTTATGGGACAGCAGTCAACATCAAATCATCCATACCACTGAGTCAAAGACATTTTGGGTAAAGCCCTCCACATGAGCCACATTTAATTCATCAAGTTAAAAGTAGCACTTACCTCCTCTCTGCAATTGTACAAAATGGACAGTCACAGCAGAGGAAAGTTCTGTGCAATCAATTCAATCATAGAAGTAAAGGAGCAAAGGAGAGATCAGGAGTCAAAGTCTTCTTAAGCTGCTGGAGCTGAGGCTGTGTGAGGTAAAGAAATACCCTTTGTGAAATCCTTCCTAAATGAATCAATAGCAGCTTAAAAAAATGAAAAGACATTTAATAAAGCGGCTTCTTATCTGTGAGTTAAGAGAGGAGCTTTAATAAGAAACCCGTTCCCCATTGTAAGTGAAATTTGGCTGCAATTGTGTTTCACTAAGAAGGGAAAAGCCTGCATGTCTTTGTGACAAACAGTGTGTGTTCATTTCAGGATGTGTATGTACGTTAATTAATATGGACTTACTCCAAATACATGAGCATAACAGAGGGAATACACACTGCATATGTGATGGCTGTATGAACAATGATAAAAAAACTGGTCTGTTTGTCAGCACACATGCATGAGTATCTGCAGCTTTGCATCTCATGTAGAACAACTAACTGGTTCAAGTGTGTGTGTGTGTGTGTCCTTGTGCATTTTTTGGGGAAGTGTTCTGTGCATTTTCCTTCAGGCAAATCTTGAGACGCTCTTTGATGTGCACCGAGCAGTTTAGAGTTTATAATAAACTGTCGCTCAGGCGCTGATCTGATGTCAGAACTCGGTTTGCAAAGTGTCAGGGAAAGCAGTGCACTTACGAGACGGATACACTGGAGGAAGAGCTTGAGGGAAGAAGCGGTTTTTCAGTCTGTCTGTGTGTGATTTGATTGTCCAGTATCTCTGTTTGGAGGCGAAAGGGGGAAAAAGGTTGTGACAAGGGTGTGACGCCTTTAAAACAACCCCAAAAACTTTAAGTGCTCCAACCTTCACCATTTTTAGGAAGTCCAGTATCCAAACACACATTATGATCTTCATACCGCCAATAAAATGATGTTACTAAAGTCACTTTCTGGCTTAATTTGTGTGAAAGTGGTGAAGGAAGGCCAGGCTGACAGCTGCATATTAGCTGTGTCCAATTTCTACCATCAGCACCTGGTGTGAAGACCAAAACATCACTATCAAGAACCTTCACACAGCCAACACACAAGCTCTGAGAAGACTGCCTCTGCTCAACACGTAAACGGCAGAAAGTATAGCTGACATTTCCTGCACAAACACTACCGAAGTATCAGGAAGCTGTTATTGCTGTCTTAGTCTCTCACTCTCTCTTTAAGAGGTTCCTGTCACAAGTTCTGAGAATAAGGAGTCAAGTGTTACTCAGGTTACTACAACACTGCAGTTTTTAAATGTTACTTGTATTAAATATGTTCCACAAACTGACCCTTCAAAAAAACTTGTGCTGATAAGGCTGGCATTAAACCTTGTGCTTCACTAATCCACCTTAAGTGAATCTGTAATTAAAAGAATCCACTCTATACAACAAAACTACTTTGGTGTCATGAGAATGTGCACATGTGCACATTTTCTCTGAAAACCGAGCCTGAATGATAATACTCTGCTTCTATTAACTGTTCCTTAAAAGGGGTATTTAATCTGCACATGTACAGCCTCGGGCACTTGATTATAAATGCAAAACCAGGAGTATAGAAATGAGGAAGCTGTGTGTTTCCTGTCAGTGTGTACATACTGTATGTATGTGTGTGTGTGTTAAACTCATACTGCCCTTTCTGAGGAGCCAACAGGGTCAGTTGATGTGTGAGGGAACGCTTTCATAAAATCTTCTCAATCCAGAATCCAAATAACGTGAAGTAAAAGGGTATGCATACAGTTTTCAAATGGATTAGTGAGAATCTATCAAAGTTATTCCAGGATTAGAGAGGAATGCTGGAAAAATGAATGAAGTGTGGTGGAGTGGGCTGAAGCTGAGCAGGGTTTTCACATGTAGGCTCATACGTGTGGTTCCTTTTCAGATTCTTTTACATCTTTTGAAGCTTTCAGGTGACATCAATTTGTCTCTTCCTTTTTGTTACCGAAATGGGCTGTCAGTGAAATGTGATGTAATCTCAATTTAAATGCATCTCCTCACAGTTTGCAGCGAAGGCGACACGCAGGGCTCTCCCTCACCTCGATTGTCGGCTGAGCTTTTAAAAGCACATTTGAGGTCAGTCAGGAGGCTTAATAAATATGAAAAGGAGGAAAACTAGAAAATGGATGACGAGGCAAAGTGAGCCAGTAGCTAAAACAGCAAGTCACCCTGCTGGACAGCTGAGCTAGCAATGGAAAGAAAAACATGGCTCGATGGAGAGGGAGAGAGAGGGAGGGTTAAAGAGAGTGAGAGGTTTAATGTGAGTGAGGTGAGGAGGGAAGAGAGAGAGGCATCGAGTAAGGTAAAGTGAGTGTGTGGGAGAGAGGAAGTGTGTGTGTGTGTGTGTGTGTGTGTGTGTGTGTGTGTGTGTGTGTGTGTGTGTGTGTGTGTATAAGAGAGAGGTGTACCTGAAGCTGCTGACTTCATTTTAAAACTCCAGCTGATGGGTAAGTGGATTTCTGTACTTGACTATTCAGTGGAACAAGATTCATACACTGTAAAAAGTAGCACAGTAACTATTTTACTCTTAACTTAAAGCTATCAGATATGTTGGAAATACATCCGTCTTTGAGAATGATGTGAAGCACTTTTTCTGTAATTTCAAGGACTAATGAAAAAGTGCTATATTTGAATTAATAGAAACCCAACAGCAAAGTTTTGTCACAGTGCCAAAATCTGATTTTGACCTTAGTCCCACCTCTGACAAGGCAGGTTGCTGATCATAGTTGAAGATTTAAAAAAAAAAAAAAAAAATCTTTCAACTTTTTATAGTGTGCATTTAGCTGTGGTGCACAAGGAACTATAACCGAATCATCAATTTTCTCATTTGAGTGGGTAAGGAGTGCAGACAGGAGCAGAAATATATCTAAGTATAGGTACAAAACTGTGGTGCAGTCCTGAGGTGCCCCACAGGATATGACACTAAAAATAATTAAAAGAAAAATATCACACACTGCAAGATAAGAAGAAACTGTCATATAATATTCCCTCAAAGTTGTGTTTTATTACTAACTGATTGAGCTTTGGTGTGATTTCTTTGTGTGACTGTGAACAACATTGTAGCCAAGTTATTTTTTTTAACACTATACATTATTTTGGTAACCCTTGATTATGTCTCATTACTGAAAAATATGACTTTATTTAAATACTATTTACCACATTCAGTTTGATTGTGCTTCTAATCTTAATGTCAGTAATATGAAGTTTTCAAAAATGAAACACTTTTTCACAAAATATATCATCTGCATCATTTTAGATATTTATGAACATCTCAAGTATTTTTAGGGAAAGCTGAAGCCATCCTGACTTGTGTTTTGTCACAGAAGAGAATATACACTTGATAAAAGGGTAAGTGCTGTTTTACCGTCAGCTTGATAGGAGCTGAAGGTAAGCTGAGAGTTATTTAACTTTTCTCTCTTTCCATCTCCCATTGTTTGACAGAACCCAGAATAATTCTCTGACCCACTTTAACCTTCCTATGACCTAGCTACGGGCCCTGATGGAGTTTTTGAAAAGCTCTGGTGCAGAAGACGGAGCTGTGACTGTAAAGAAAGACAGAAATGATCATCAAACTCACTGAAAACTTTGACACCTAAAGGCAGTGTCAGCTCTACAACTGCATACTGATAACTCTGAGGATCAGTGACCTACAGTGATGGAAAAAAATACTGTCAAGGAGAAGAGTTTGCCTAAATTGGCTTATTTTCTTTTAAATATTTAAATTACTTTCTAAATGTGTTTTTACTGCAGTTTTTATCATATTTTATTAACCAACAATTCTAAAAAAGTTGGGACACTTTTTGAGAGAGTCTATGGAATTTAATGGCTTGCAAATTATTTAGAGCTTATACTTTATTGAAGACAGTGTAAGATAGCACAGCAAATGTTACATAAAAAGAAACTCGGACAGGGAATGTTCAACGTTGTATTGCATCACCTCTTACCTTATCCTGTCTATGAATGAATGAATGAATGGTTTGTCAACATTTGAAATAAAAACGACTCATTCTTGCCTGTTTTAAGACTGCAGCTTACTGACAATGACACTTCTTTTAATCCTTGTATTTTTTGTCAGTGATGGGTCAACTGTTTATATTACGTAACAAGTTAAAACTGCAGGCTGGCAAGTTTAGCACCTGGACTCTTCTACTACAGAGCCATGTTGTTGTAATGAAAGATGAATGGTTTTTGGCACTGTCTTGGTGAAATAGCAAGATCTTCTCTAGATAATGCATAGTTAGATGCAGCATTTGCAGGGGGGGCTCCGGGGAAAAAAAAAGAAAAAAAAGGTTGGGAACCACTGTCTTAGAGAAAGCTGGAAAAGGTTTGTGTCTAGAGACGTGATTGAATGTATCGATCGATGGAAGCCCATAACTATTAAATCTATGTCGACTAAAACCTACTGTATTCACAAGAAGAAGAATGTATTGGCTGCCAGCAATGTCAACTACACATGGACAATATCTAGTTCTCACTTCTACACCCAAAGGTCTTCACTGACTGTTCAGCCAGTTTCTCATCCTTGGTTCATGTTCCTCTCTCTCTGTCATCTGCCATTTCTGTAGTAGTAGCTCCAGCCCTATAGTCCTTCTTCTTCCAATATACCTGCTGAATAACTGACTGGCAGACTCAGATTACACTACTGTCTGTGTCTACAAGAAATTCTTCTCCGCCACTCTTATCAAACATGCTGCTGAACATCTTTAGTAGCCAACATTTCCAAAGCTTTGAACCATTTTGGGGGTTTACAGGCAAATCTGAGTTTAATAAAGGAGTAATTGTCTAATCTCCACACTCTGTTGAAGCTACTTATTTTTTTTCTGCCAGTTTTATTTTATCCAAGCAACTTTTGTTGTGCTGTAAAGGGATAAAGAAGAGAAAAATAACTCCTTTTTTTGTTCAGTATGGGATTTAGCAGATAGGAGGCTCCATCTCATGGGTGTCTTAAACAGCAAACACAGCTTTTATGAAGTGGATGAAGTCTAAATCACTAGTACTGTATCAATCAGCCATGGGGGAAAAGCCGTTAGAGGCTATTACTTTAAGCTTCTCCCTGAAAGAAGAAAAGCTCAGAAGTAACACGTTTACTTACTTGCTGGCCTCTTTTCAAAGAAGAGGATGAACTGAGCATCTTATCGTGGAGAAACCTAGAGAGCGTTTCAGCGAGGGTGTCTTATTATGGAGAGAAAATCTCTTCAAGAAGGACAAGATGATGATGAATGAGGGGTTCAGTGAGATTAACAATTCAAAAAGGCAAGTCAGAACAGAGCGAGGGTTACTAAAAAGTCACAAACCCTCTTTCCACCAATACACACACGGACAAACACATACAAACAGGGATAAAGTTGTTTTTTTTTCTGCCTAAATCCTACACTATCCTTTTGTACTCTTCTGTCCCTCTAAAACAGAGCATGCTCCCTAAACGGATTAAAGTGTTTAGAGACTGTGTGTGTGTATGTGTGTGTGTGTGTGTGTGTGTTCGACTGTGTGTGTGGCAGCCCCTTCAGCTCCACTAGATTGACTGAGATCACTATCTCTCACTTCTCTGGCATCTCAGAATAACCTTCTATCTGGACAGACATACACAAGCACACACACACACACACACACACACACACACACACACACACACACACGACACTCATCTGCACAAGACTCAGTCTGAGTGATGACAAGGACAAAGGAGACGGGAGATAAAACAAACAGGGAGACTTAGAATATTTCTACTACATCTATTAGAATCTAAAACTTTTTTATTTCTGTTTTTTGTCCTTTTATTGGTGCATGTTTGTGAGTGACAATGTGTTGCCTTGTGTGTGTGTGTGTGTGTGAGAGAGAGAGTGAGTGCGTGCGTGCGTGTGTGTGTGTGTATCTGTATGCCAATGTGCGTGTTGATAGCGCAGTAATGGGTTTTAGTGCTGAAGAGGGTTTTTAAATGGAGTCAGAGAGAAGCAGGGAGGACAGGACAGACTGCTGATGTCAACACAGAGAGATGAGATAAATTCCGTTTAGAGGTAGAGGAGGTTGGGCGGTGGGTTATAACAGCACAGGAGTACACCCACAGGAGAGCCTGCTGATGCCAAAGATAAGACTGAACTCTGGAAGCTCAAATCACATCAGTGTCAGGAAGAAGCTGAACACTAGCTGACAGACTTACTGAGTGACCAACTGCCTGTATGGCTGCCCGGTTTCCTGAATACCTGGAGTGAAATATTCTCTGTTGCTGGCTGGATACAGTTTTAGACTGAATGGTTTCACTTATTAAAGACTTCCTGGAGACTAGAACAGGAGGGAGAATTTACAGAGAAATATTTGTCTCTCATTTTAAAACGGGAAAACATGATCATTGATTCAACTGAGGATGTTCAAGGTTAAGTTTTGTTTATTCTAATTCATAAAGACAATTGATTAAATTGTAACATCTGTCGCTGTAAGTAACATCAACTTTTGGTGCTTTTGTAAAGCATAGTGAACTCACTAAAAAATGGAGGAGTCTGAGTTGAACCACCTCACAATGCTGGATGGTTTTCTTCTTTTATAACAGATAGTATAATACACTACTGTTAAGCTTTGAATTAAGACAGCAATCATGCCAAAAGATGAGCAGCAATTGCCTTAAACAGTTTGTCTTGACTTGCTTAAACCCTGGAGCATTTTGTTTGCAGTGAGAACAAAATCAACCCAGCAGCAAGAACAAGCAGCTGCTCCAGTGGGGGTAGGCTAGTTATAATAGATGCAAAAATACTATATGATGGCATGGCAATGCAAATTAATAGTTAGTGGAAGAAAAGTGATAGACTGACACTGGACTTGCACCAAACCTGTTGCGCTGTGATTGCAATATCAACTCACACCAGCGGCATGTTCATTCTGGCACGTAGCATGAACACCAGACAACTAGAGTCACAGGACCAAAAAGTTGAAATAACAATATCCTCTCCTGATTTGGTTGTTTGTCACCAGCTGCATGTTCACTTCGGCAGGACTGCAAGATAGCAAGAGTTGCAAGACCAAGAACCTCCTGTACTTTCCACTCCATTGATGAGTCTGTCTCCATTCATGTTGGGCTGTGAACCCTGAAAACCTGTTGGTGAGGCTGTGTTTATTGTGTTGGTTTGTTGTTGCAGTTGGATTAAAAACACAGTTTCTTTAATTTGGAAGTCACTGGCTCTTTTTAGGTGGTTTCTGTGGATGGCTACCTTTCCTGCTTGATCTGCCCTACAGAGAATTAACCCATCACATCCCTGGCATCTGCAAATGTATGATTTTTGTGGATAGTCTTTGATCTGTCGGAGCAGAGATGAAGCCAGAAAAATTCAGTGTGAGTTGACATGTTGACATGAATGCTGATGCAGTGACATGATGGAGAGGAGCTGGACTATAGACACATCTGGTGTATTTTGGCTCTTATCCCCCATCTTCCATCCAATCAAACATCAGCAGAATATGATGAAGCACAAATGTCACAGGACTCAAATGGATCAGTTCAGAGACTCATGTCATTGAACAGGGGAATCCACCAAGCTCTTACCTGAGCATGCTGCTGCTTAAGTGTCAGCCTTTGTGTGGCACTTTGCTCAGCAGAGAAGTGAAAGCCACTCTTGTTGATGTGCTGACTTACAAGCGAGTACTTTTTCATGATCTGTGAGTGGTGTCCAACTTTTGACAAATATGCTGATTTCCCTCACCTCGATTTGTTGGATAAACACTCCGACGTTATTTAACATTTTAATGCAGGCTTTTCAAAATCCAAAGTGCAACCAGTATGCATGACATTTATTCACCTCCACAGTAAGAAAAGAAGGCTGTAGAGAGGAATGATATAAAGTCAGCCCTGGTGGTGTGTGCTTTGGCCTGCTTTAAATACCGCAGTGTGAACACCAAATGACCCAAGGGTAAAATACAACAATGTATCATTCTATCACCTGAATCGGAACAATGCAAATGAGCTGCACGTATGAGAGCACCCTGAGGTAATACTTTGTTTGACCCAGCTATAGGATGTAGACATTGGGTTTAGTGAAGCAGTGAAAGTTACACAGGGGAAGAGGTGAAACAGAAGAACAGTGGGTGACCAAGGGAGCGTGGGAGGGTGAAGAGATAGCTCGAAATGTTCTCTCAAGAGTAGTGTTTGTTTTTTTATGGCATTCCTGTGAACTATTGCCATGATAGGTGGAGAGTTACAAAAGCTAAAACTTGAGCAAATGTTTGTCTTATTGGAAAAAAACAAGCATCTCAGATTCAATGTTAGCCCATCACCCAAGAAGTCAAGAAAAATGTCTTATGTCAATGTATTAAACCATAAAAAAGCACTTAAATTGCTGTTCAAAAAATCTGGAATCGAGTAAAATAAATTTGGTTTGGTTTTTTCATGATGAAACTATGTTGTTAAAACTGATTAGCAATTTCTTGTCATTTCTGTCTTCGAAACATTGGGATGTCTGCCTGTCAATCACCTGAGTGTCTCTGATTGGGTAACCTCATTATTGTATTTTCTAAACTGCTGCATTAGAAAAAAGACAAATTAGCTCCATAAGCATACCAGGCCCTAATCATGTTTAGTTCTGCTGTGTCATGATGCAGTATTCTATAGTGGCAATGATGTGGTGCAATAAAAATAATTGACAATGACTTCTTCATTCATGAGATGTAGGTAAAATGAGGACTGGAGATCTAGGTGAACTTAGTATATGCTGGATGAGATGAGAATTTGAAATAAACTGAGGAAAGGTTAAGCAAGCTGAAGTTTTATCAGTTAGCAAGGAACTTGATATTTACATGACTTTTTTTCATTTGGCTGTGTCAAATCATGATTATTTTAAAATAAAAGAGAGTCAATCAGATCCAGAAACTTTGAGGCTTCACAAATCAATTAATGTGTCCAATGAGTTCAAACTTTTAGGGCAGAAGACCCTCCTTTCCAAGCATTTCCCATGTGGCATCAGAAGATTCAGTTTTGGACTGCAGTGTGGTTAATTTATTCTTTTAAGTGATTTTTAAATAAAAGTTCACTGAGTGACCATTTCCCAAGTGAATTTCCTGCTGGCAAACCAACTGCAGCAACGATTGACCAAAATCCAAAAGAGACTGAGCGATTGAGTCGTGACTGCCAGATTTGACAGTCGTAACTCTGTTGAGTTTTTCCCCTTTCTCTCTTTCTCCCTGGCCTCTAATTCAAACAAACAGTGAAAGGACAAAGCAGCATAACACAGAGAATCTTTCACAGTGAATACAACAGTTGGAGAGTTTGCCCCCTCCTGGAGCCATCTGTCCCTGTGCAACCTTTTGTGCTGCCCTCTCTACCTCTCTGTCATTGAACTTTCTCTCAGGACGTTATCCTCCTCTCAGTTGTCACTCTGCGTCTTTGCCTGACATGTAACTTTCTTTCACTTTGCCCTTTCAAATCTTCTTCTCTGTTTATTTGATTTTTTATTTGCTCATTCTGTCTCAATCTGCTTTCTAACTTCTGCAAAGAGATGTTCACTTTTCTAAATTTTATGCAGCGACCCATGCTGTGGTTTTCAAAACAGACCCATTCCCCTCTTATCATGTGACATGTTCTAGACTCATGTTGTTTCTTTACCACTTTTGCTTCCAAACACCCACTTTCTCCACTCTGGGGATTCACTGTATGGACATAAGGTCAAACTGCTCTTTTGTGGAGCACAGGAGTGTATCTCGATGCCCACCTCAACTTTTGAACTTCAATCTATTTATGGGTTTCTGCAGGTTTCAGCAAGTGAAACTGGAGGAAGTGGAGGCCTACTTAGATAGCTGCAGCTGTGAATATATTTAAAGTGGGGTTCAAAGGTTTATACATGGTGGATGATGCTGCGAAGTCATGCAGAACTCACTGACCTCGAAGATGTTCTCAAGTCTTAAATGCTACCACACAGGGCAAACCTTTTAGGGGCTGGAGTGTACAACACACTTTCGCATAAATTTTAACAACAGATATTTTACCTTCATTATATTACAAACTGTTAGTAAAAGATGATACAACCCTTTCATTCAAGAATAAATGTGTTAACAGGAGAATGTCATAAAATATGTCTGGTTTAGGGTTTAAATGCTTCTGTGTTGCTACCCCTCCTGCACCCCCAGGTACATTGAAATAAAAAAAAGTTTCATTTACTTCATTTAAATCTAGGATATTGGGTGGGCACCCAAATTTTTATTTAAAAAAAAATTAAATGAAGAGATTTTTTAAAATGAAATTTATGTTGTTGTTGTTTTTTAAATACACATGTTGTTAAATAATTTCCCCCTTATTTAAATGATTTATTCCAGCTCATCATACCTGGTCATTTATGTTAACCAGTGCACTCTTCCTCCTGTCTAGTATTTCATGTTTGACATGACTGCTTTTGTTTTTTTGTTACATCTCCTCTCATTTCAAGCAACTTTACATCCTGCCATCACATTTTCCCTCACTGTCCCCACCTGTGTCCCATTACCTTTATACAAAAGTCTCTGACTCTCTTTGACTTGTGTTGGATCATCACGTCTTTGTACCAGTTGTTTGAATGATTCATATATCCTGTTTTTAGAGTTTATATCTTTTCTTATTGGATTTGTTGACTTAGTAGATACTGCAATTTCTAGCTGCTTCTTTATTTAACAAGTTAATTCTCGCTTAGCTGTGACTTTTTAGTTTTCTCTTTCCTGCAGTTTCTTCAGAATGGCTGAGATGTTTTATTATTTTCTTTGTGAGCTTTTACTCATTAAAGAGTTTCTTTTTCAGCTTGAGTGGTGCTTTCTTGGTCTTTTTGTGCCGGTCATTGCCAGTTTCTGGATGAATAGCAGGTGTCTTTATGTGCCATTTCAACATGTTAATCTGAAGATACCAGTGTTTCAGGCCAGGCGCATACACCAATGCTGATAAATAACTTTTTCCTACTTTAAACCTTTGATTGTAAGTCAGCCAAACCTGCCTTCATATTTTTTTCCCAAGAATAAGAAATAAAACTAACTTATTACAAGCTTGATCACATTGAGAGAAAAACCATCATTTTTGTTGTGTATTCATAACTATCTCAGACTATTCAGACCTTTAACAAAGTGTGAAAACACACATTGTAAATAATTGTGAAGCTTTTAAAAATGTGTTCTAAAAATAATTCAAAAGGATCATGTAGGATTTAGTTGTCCTTCATAGTACCTTCTTTATCCAAGTGTTCCTTATCACCTATGTATAGGACTGCATTATTCAATGAACGTGTGAAAAGAACCAAGACAACATAGCTCTACATATCTGGACTTAGAGACAAGATAAAAAGTGAGCTGCTCTTGGTTGACATATCTTGGGCTTAAAGCTTGGGCCTTTCTTGACAGTTTAGATGCATCCAATTCCATCATGACCTTTGTACCACTTCACAGGTGCCGCAGAGCTTAGATGGGTACCTTGTATTTAATGAACAAAAAAGTCCAAACAGCATGGCAGAGGCAAATGCCTCACTCTCAAGCTCACAGAGCACGATCAAGCCCTCAGGGACAACTCCCATGTCTGTATAGTCACAGCTCGCCTCGCTGATACATGATTGTCCCATATTCAGCCATTACTTCTTTACAGCTTTCGGCAGGATTTTGAAACAGCTTCTTGATCTATAAACACAATGAGGCACTTCAAGTCTATTTCACAATTGATCTAAATATAGTCATGTTCATCGGCTATGCAATAGCTTGTGCTTCAGTTTTGAGCCACCATAACAAATTACAAATGCACAATTCATGTGAAAAGCAAACTAAAACCCAGAGCTTGGGTCAGAAGAAAAGAGACAGAAAAAATCAGAAACTTCCTACAGCAGGTTAAGCATGAAAAATTTGGAAATATTTTGAGTTGTTTCATCAAAGCTGACTTTATGTTGTCCCCAATTGATGCTATTAGTGTGTCCTTAATGGCCCTGCAGTCTATCAACAAGTCTCTTCAATACAAAACAAGGGTTCAGCAGAGGTGGATGATGGTAAATTGGTTGCTAAAATGGTTGCATCACAGATATCATCATAACTCAGTTACGGTATAAATAGCTAACAGAATTGCAAAATCAGATGCACAAAGTGGAGGCTGCAGATTTTGTTGATTTGAAAAGGGATGAGTCACCTAAGGAAACAATCTGAACTGGTTTCCTTGTCTGAGTCTGATAAACCAATGCATCCTGGATTCTACATGTCATGATTTTAGGCTGAAAATAGCTCTGGTGAGTCATAAAGAATGCTATATATACACATATAATGAAACATATTTTCTGTTGGGGAGCAGCCTTCTCAGTTATGGTATCAGGCCTCTACATTTTTATTGTCGTTCATACTGCGATGGCAAGTACCCATAAATGTCTGTCACAGATTAAATGCACCATAGAGCAACAATAATGATGGGAAAATTACAAGAATCTGATTTAAACAAGGCAGTAATGGTAGAAAGTGCTGCTTGTAACTGGAACAAATCCCAACAGTCTGCCACTCTCCTGAGCGAGCTACCATCAAAGACATTAAGCTTTTTCCCGGGAACACAACTGCACTAACAGTGTAGCTAATCAGATCTCTGTACCCCAGATGTTCTGTGCATCCAGGGATCATTTTGGCTCCAACCACTCTGCTCAAATCTCTATCTGTTCTCTCTCAAACTGTGCCAAGTCTTCTCTACTTAGAAGGCGTTAAATAGATCTCAGACAGCCGGCCAAGTGTGTGTGTTTGTGCGTGCATGTGTGTGTTGTGCAATAGTAATGGAGAGTAAAAAGTCTTAATGTACCTTTGTCTGTCAATGCAGTATAAGTACAAAGCCAAATGTGGGCGGATCCATATAGTCTTAGAGGTCAGTGATTGGCCACCTGCCCTTTAGAGCCTTTGGGATTGTGCCAGTCGCGTTAGTGGTTTGATGTTTCTCCAGAAAGCTGTGGGCCAGATGAATTGTTGTTTGACCTGACAGTCATTCAGAAAGGCAAAAGTGAGGAAATGACTTGGGAATCCAGCAGCTTCACAGTTCAAACAGTGAAAGTTAACTACGCTGATGCCCTTTAAGAACGTAAAGAAACATCCACCTCTGCAAATCGATAAAAGGAAAATCAGCAGAGATTCAGTAGATGGTACGGGGCTAGATGTTTAAGTTCAGCATTTACTCAAAATAAGCACTTTTTATATAAAGACAAGGGTTTGAATGAAACTTCTAAAAAACAGCTGTCATTTATTAAACTTCTGTGCATACTATGTTCAGAGTCAGTGTTCATCAAGATTTGGTGCACACTTTCACTGGCCTTCAATGTGCTTCATCCAAGGAGACACACATCAAACTTAGATTTTTATCCAGATAACTGACTCGATTTTATCTGTAAATCCAGCCTGTTACAAACATTCACACGATTTAATAGGAAGCATTCACTTTGTCAATTATCAGGGCCTGTGCAAATGTCCAGTCATTACACAAATGGGACTGTTAGTCTTAACGTAATGTTATGGTATGGCCTCTTTGGCTGCAGCATTGGCTGCATGCACTACTGCAAATAATTGGCCAATGAACTGGTTGCATGATGAAAGTGGGGAAGGTGTGGGTCATATGTCAGGGGAACCTCCTGGAAAACCTCAGTCAAACTACACGTCAACAGCAACTCACATGGTGAGTGGTTATATGTCGATGTTACAAGATAAAGGAAAACATTTGTTGTGGAAGAAATGGACATTTTATTCCAAGAATATAAAATGAACAAACAGCTGTCGAGCTGTCAGCAAGTCAATCATCAAAGATACACAAAAAGAAAGCGAAAGTTTGATCTTGAAGAGCTTGAACTGAGTAGATGTTTGTTCCCAAGTGCACAGGAGACCTCAAACATAAAAGGAGCAATATGAGGGCTGCTTTGCGAAATAAGCACTGCAGCAATACCCAGAAATGAGTAACTCTACACACAGCTGTTTGATGAATCCCATCATTTCACACATACTGAAAGTACCCGGACGCATTAAAGAGAAGAGCCAAGCAAACTCGCAACACTGACGGCAGTGAGCCTTGCTGGTATGAGACTTTAATTGATTGCCTCCCTAATCTCATCTGGTAACTCAAAAATACTGTGCCTCCTAAAAACAAATTTGCTGTTGAGGTCCACAATGACATTCTACTACTTCCGGACGATCAATTTTTCCTTACATATCTGTCTTAATTGGTGATGCATAAGCGTGATGTTTATCTTCAAACAGCCAAACAGGTGAGACAATCCTGTTGTTAGCACCTGTAATGGTCAGGTCAACTAAGTTTAATGGTCTTTTGTGGTGTTTTGCATGAAAATTTAATATTTTTTACTTCATATCCATGTTTAAGTTATGGGGAAGCAGGATACCCCCTCTTTAAAGTTTACTTTATGGTTCTTTACATATCCATCATATTGCACTGGTCTTTCTAATGATTACTTTACATTGTTTGAGGGCAAAATGTGTCTCTTAACCCTGGCAAGAATGATTACTGAACATTGCTGAACAAGGTAGCAAGTGAACTTTCATACAGACAAAACCCTTTACTCTGAGTTGAATAAATCACATTAAAATAAACACTCAGTGTGTTCCATTAGCTCGAGAAGGACTTGAGTTTGGCATTAATGTGATCTAACTCAAGCTCTGCAAATTTTAGATATCAAAAATAAAATAAAAGTACATAATGACATTTTAAATTCATCTCTTTTGAGGGTCATCATCATCAGAGGAGATTATTCTAAAGCTTGAGCCATCACTCTTTGTCTGCCTCAAATGCAACAAGTGCTTTATCCAGCCTGAGAGGTGACATCCTTCTTCAACCTTGTGCTCCCTAACTTTAAAGGTCTTAATTTAACACAACATTGCCCTGCCCCTGAACCTGTATACCTACAATAAATCTCCACTAAAGACGTCTGTTGTGGAGTGGGCCATGCTTATAAATATAACAAGCAGTCTTTTGGATAGAGCAAGAGTTCAGTTCAGAACAGTATGAAAATCGTTGAAGCCAAATGCACTCACACAGATTTTGGTTCAGAGGAAAAACTGTGAAAAATAAATAAGTACCAAGTTGTTCTCACAGATCCACTAAATGCCTAAAATACCTTACACAAGAACAGGCACAGACACACGATCCACTCCCCAAGCAAATCTGAAGTGACACCTCCGCCTGTGCATGCCAGGAACATGCGGAGAGCACGCTGGAGAGAGCGGGAGGAGGACTGGGAGAAAGACAGTATGTATGTACTGGGTGTGACATGCCCGCCGGTACATGCCAAGACTGTGTAGTTCCCATGCCAAGTGCAAAGGATAAATACTAGATAAATGTGATGCAAGCAGTGAGGTCTAAGTGAGCAGGAGACCTAAGTCAAACAGATAATTATGATTCTGTTTAAGGTGCAAAATT
The DNA here is from genome assembly GCA_008086565.1 of Thalassoma bifasciatum. Lineage (NCBI taxonomy): Eukaryota > Metazoa > Chordata > Actinopteri > Labriformes > Labridae > Thalassoma > Thalassoma bifasciatum. The sequence continues at coordinate 33,213 of RPOG01000142.1, forward strand.
ATGTTTGTATGTGCATACAACAAGCTCATGGGTTGTTGCGCAAGTACAACTAACATGTCTGGTTTTACAGTCTAATTCCAACAGATCAAATGTGAAAAAAGAGGAAGAAGAGAAAAAAAGGATTGTGGAGAGTGTGCGGTGTAATTAGTACTGACAAGTCTTACAGCACACTTTAGAGACTAATATGATAAATATAGCTGTCTCATGACATCCCTGTTATTTTGCAGTTGTCGTGATGGGGTAATTATCACTTAGCTTTACTCTAAGCCATAAAACATATTTTCACACATTGTTTCAGAAAATTTTTGTCACTTCAGATTTCACAAGAATGACTGTATTAATATCAAAATGGGAATACTAATCATATCTATCAATCAGTCAGTCAATGTGCACACAACGACAATTCATTACAAGTTGTATCTCAAGATACCTTTAAAAAAAAAGAGCAGTGTCTTTACAGATATTTTCAGAATCCTCTCAGAAGTTTCTGATCCAATGTAATCTCAAGAAATCTCTCACCAAGAGTCACCGCTTGTACTAAAAAGTGTGAGCGGGCGCAGGTCCTGGCCACCCCTGGTTGTCATTTCCCACCACATTAGTGAGAAAGAATGTTTAAATTCTGTTACAGAGAACTCTGTAATTTCAGGTGGTCATAATCTTCCAGATAGCTAGCAGAAAAAAAGAAAGAAAAAAATAGAGTAAGACAGCTTTGACATTTCTAAACAAAGGTATTAGCAGCACTTTTTATTAATGTAAAATGGAAAGAGACTCACAATGTACCTGAATGCCATTAGTAAGTCGGCTTCAAATGGTCAAAGTAATGGACATAAATATATCAATCATAAAAACCTTTATTCCTTGTTTAATGTCACTCCCTGGTTATTAGGTTAACAAAAATAAAACATACCACAGCCAAAACAGCCTGAAACATGGTTTGAAGTTCCTCTCTCTGTAAGCAGCAGGTTGGCACTGATGCACTCTTATAGTACATGATCAAGATAATAAAATTAATTCTAGATTGTTGGAAAACAGCGATGGATTCAATGTGTTTAATTGCTTCTGATATTAGACATGGATGAGAGGTCAGTACATTGTGGAGACACATCAAGACCAACATTTCATATGCTGAAATCAAGGGATTTGGGCACAGAAAGAACTGATCTTTAGCAAAGTACCTTGTAAGTTTTAAGATGATCAAATAACTCTGCATATCCTGACATTTTCAATGCACTTTGTTTGATTGAAGCCTGATGTAGACGTCTTCTACTTGTATCAGAAGGCTTTCTGCGTGAGGTGCTGCTGCCAAAGCACAGTGATTTATGCAGTGTCTTCAAACAGAAATATTGGTAGTACAAGCTATTTACAGATTTCACTTATCCCATGGGAGCCCGTGAACACCCGTTAACCTGTGCAAACAGGGCTGAAGTGAGTTTTTGCATTTGTGTGATTACAAAATAGCTACCAGTATGACAGTGTTTATAAAGTCTGATATATGTCAAAGTCACAGCTGTAAACATGAAAGTTCAGGGCAGAGGGCCAGCTGTAGTTATGATCAAAATAAACCTCCATAGTGTCACCTTACACTGAACTTGGTAATAATCAAAAAGATACTCAACCTTTAAGATTTAAAGATTTCACCTTGTGTGGCAGAATCATAAACCTTGATGTAGTCATAAACTAGATAACAAAATAACTTGTGATTTTCACTTCAGAAAAGGCAGTAGTTACTCATCACAGGGAAGGGTGTCATGTCTCTTCCCAGCTTGACATATAATCCATCGCTGGATGATAAGTGTCAAGATACTTTGTGCAAAATGCTTAAACTTCTCAACTTTAATAAGCCCACAGAAACAGGGGATGTTCGTCGGGCAGTCTCTCCACATATTTGTGCAGTCGTATGTCTTGACTGCTCACTGTGTTGTTCTGTAGCAGCAAGCATCTCTTTAGTCTAAACATTTCAACGTGTAGGCTGCAAAGCTTCAGTCTCCTTTTCTTGCCTCAGTTATTCCACTGTGTTCCATGGTTAACGATCGGTGTTTAAGTGGTTTACTCAGAGGTACCTCGACGGCAGCTTTAGAGGATGGGGAGCCATTATATCCTAAATGATCCCAGAGTCAGCAACCTTTGGGTCTTTAAATCCTGCCATTTGTCATACTTCTAGAGCATCAGATTTAAAATATGGTTACAGTTTTTTTTTTCCCAATGAATCCTGAATTATCCTTTTGTATTGGATTTATATCAAAGATGGCCTATACCATAGATACACTATATTTTTTTGCCAAATAATGTCATGCACAGTGACTTCATGGCATCTCATTGCCAACTTGATGACAGAAAATCACTTGTTCTGTCTGGCAACCAGCTCCAGCTGCACAAAAGTGCTCAACAGACAGATAAACCCTATGGTTAGTCAGTCTATACATTTAGCTGCATATTTAATATCACACAATCTATATAATAACATATTCCTTTTTCTACTTCAACCCATGAACAAACAGAGCCAGGGTCACAGGGCAAGCTTGAAAGCTGTTGTTGTTTTTGAATGTTGGATAGGGCCAGACTAATTGTTTCCCTCCCCTAAGCTATATTCTGGTATGTGGATGCCATCAGATTAGATCCTGATGAGCAGCCTGGAGCTCTGTTTGGCCTCTCCCATCAGTGTATGAATGAATGTGACAGGGTGGATATATATGATGCTGTCAGTAGTCTGAAAACTAGGGAAACAGTTAAAGGATGTGAGCACAGTCCTTAAACCATTTGAATCATTTATCATAAAGAGAGGGATATTGGTTTTTGTTTTGTTTGTTTGACTCCCCTGAGAAGCTCTAAATGATTTGCACCTAAAAAACACTCTGTTATTTCACTCTTTCTGAAACACTAAATTTTAGCTGCTGTCCCTTTAAGGCTCTCCACTCCACAAACCTCCTTCCATCTGACTGGCCAGCCCTCTGGAGGCTTTTTGGGGCAAAGCTATGGCTAGACCTTGGTGTTTGAGGCCCACCCTTCAAACTCATCATGATCATGTTAGAAGATCCTTAGTAACAACCTCATCGTTTCAGCAAGTCATGTGAAGATAAAGTTGTGAGGATCTCTTGCGTGCTATTTTGTAACAACAATTTTCAGCGGTTAAAAAAATTGCACACCCTTTGTCTGGACATAAAGCATTGTTGCTTTTATCCATTTATCACATATGTCATATATTAATCCCCATGTAAGAAGTACCATCTGAAGCAAGTCCATTTAATTTCACAGTGTCTGATGTCCTGTTTTAATAACGGTCAAACATCAACCAAAAACCATATTAAAATAACTAATGAAAATGGTTTTGAGATAAATTGATAGTTTAAAACTCCTGGTTCTTTTTCAATAAACACCAAAGACAAACCTGCTTGATAACAGCGTCTGAAAGTTACCATGTGTTGCAAGCGATTGTGTCAGGAGCATTATGCAACAGGTTTTAATGACTGTTTCCAAGTACAAACACATTGTCAAACATGCAGTGACTGATGCAATTTTAAGTCCTGAATCCTTTGCAAAACAACACAGAAGCAGGGGAAGTCTTTTTGTGAGTGCCGGGAGAATCTGTCCAAACAGATTATTGCAGAGGCAAAAGATAGCTGCCATATAAACACACTGTCAGAGTCTGCTCTCAAGAATGAACCCACCTTAAATGTCCTTTTTTATATAATATTCGTCTTCTGTCAATGAAAGATTCAGTAACAATAATATTGAGTGCATTTTCAAGTCAAAGAGGTGGTGACCTTACTAAAGTGGGATGACTGCGTAACAGTGGTGTAAAGAATAGTTATTTTTATATATTTATCTGAAACGACTGAAATTGCTCCGTCAGCTGCTGACTACAGTTAGAACACACCTTCCTACGCATACACAGAGGCAGATACACATTAGACCTGTGCACAGAGAAAAACACAGCATTCAGTGCAGAGCTAATCAGCAGTCTAATTGTCTGTCAGTTCCCATTTTCATCATCAAGCTGCCAACATATGGCTGTGCTTTGATCAGGAGGCTGTGTATTTCTGTTTTTGTGTATATTCTGACACCAAAACTGAGGAATCAAGGCTGCGTAGAGGAACAGGATGGTGTCAAAAGGGTTGGTGTTGCACACAGCAAAAACAAGAAACACATTGTAAGTAGCACATCTGCCACTTACAAGGCATGAGAACTAAACCCAGTGGACAGACTCAAGTTTACCTCAAAACCTGAATATGCAATTTATAAACAAAACAGTGATATTGTAAATGTTTGCTAAAGAAGCTGGCACAGAATCTCAGCAAAATGCACTATGAGAAAACTGCTCTTCAAGTGAGCTATACAGTCGAAAAAATGTGAGTAAGCAATGAGGTTTGAGTTAAGGTTAGGGTTTCGTATTTTTGGCACATGGCAGAAGTCCAAGATATGACAAAATACAGCACACAGGGTGCCACTTCAATAGAGTGGGAGGAAGCAGCTGTACACACACTGCAGAAGACAACTGCTGTATAAGAGTTCAGGTGTGAATATACTTTGTATTATAATGAATGAACTCTGTATGGTAAGTGCCAGCAATAGAAATTTTAAAGAAATAACTTATTGGAAAAAAGTCTGTTGACATAAGCTTTTCAAAACCAGAATTACAGTATGGCTAGGGTCAGGGAAATATATAGTTATTGTTGAGATATTTACAGCATAGGGCAGTGGTTACCAACCTTTTACAATTAAGTGTAATAATAATAATAATCACTAATGGGTCACTAATAATATAGTGACCCACTTTTAAGTGTCAACCCCCCCCCCCCCCCGCTTCTGACCTTATAAATACAGAGGCCATATAATGCGTTCTCAGTGCGCTTTTTCTTTTATTAAAGATTGAACTGATGTCAGAAGAAACATCCTTTTTACTCTGATATTCCCTGAGTGTGTTCTAAAAAAAATGCAGTAGCTTGGTCACATGCTATCCATGTTTTATCCCAAGGTGACAGCATAGTTTACATGGTTTCAAGGCCTCATTGACAATGTCTCAGAGAACACAATGCACAGCAGTAAGAGTTCAACCTCTATGCCTGTACAAAAAAAAAAAAATTCCAAGCGCTAAGTACCCAGCATTGTACTTTCTCCAACCTCTTCTTTTTTGTATTATGGCGGGGAAGATGACCTGTCGATTCATCATCAGTCTCGTCTCCTTTATTTTAATGCTCCCTGTTGCTAGCCAGGTATCCATCATCATACTCTGGTTTCACCCATCAGCGTCAAATGTAAACAAATATGTACAATGTAGCTAGTTAATCCAGCTAGAAAGTGGTCAGGCCATTATCAACAAAATTTCCTATCTCTTACTTGCTCACAAAGATTTAATAAAATTGACCCCTTTCCAGGCATAAAAAGGCAGAGAGAAGTTAGAGATGCTGGAAACAACCCCAGACTCAAACTTGAAAGTGAGGTCTGACACATAAGAAAACATCAGGCATATTTATTCCTGTCTGATTCATAGTGAGATATTAAAACTTGAAAAGCATCTCAGTTGAGGGAATTGAAGGTCATTGGCAGAGCAGGAGACTGGGGTGAGATCCTGCTTCAGTTGCGGAGCAGCTCGAGAAAATGGGCAGGAGCATGGCCAGACAGGAGACGCCCTGGAGCTCAGGCAGGTCAGTAAACACACAAAACCACCCTGGAGGATAATGCTTGCAGGACTGCTCTGAAGGCTTGCAGGATAAAGTAGTGAGCACTCTGTATGCTTTCAGTGATGGTGGGTCCACTGTGGAAACTGTATGTAAGTGAAACCTCTTACACTTAAGGCTTGCAGCTGAAGAAAAGCTCAGTGGGGGCCAGTAATGCAGGCTGGGTGTAAGCTTGAAAACACAACAGTCACAACAGAACCACTGAAAATCTTCCAGTCAATGAATCCTCCCAAAGTCACCCATAAAAAAAGTTTGACATTTTCACACTTTTATGTTCTGTCTTCATGCCCCTTTGAGGTTTACTCAGCTTTTTATTATAAAGCTGAAATTAACAGTGTTGCCTCTAAATAGCCTGAAAAAAAAACCAACAAGACCAACAGCAACAAAAACAACTGCTCCTGATTATTTATCAGAGTCACATGAAACAAAGACATGGTCTCTGTGGCGACACCTGTCTGTTTCTAAAGCACAGTTCTGATGCTGATCATCTGTGGGAGCCATATTGATAAAAGTCAACCTAAATGGTATTATGTCAGGTAAAGAGGCTGGTTTTGAGCCTCCTCACTAAGATATACAATGTGAGTGCCTTTCCTGTCAGATCAGCTGGTTAGAAAAACTTGTAACCTTAATATCTTCTAAACCAATGAGTGATATATAAAAAAATCCACCCCACATATTTTGTGTCATTAGAGGGTTTAGCTATCTGGACTCCAGGTATTGTCTGTACAAGACTATAATTATGTATAATTCTGACTGCACATTCAAAGGCTTGCCAAAATGGTCCTACAAAATCATTTTGTGGAAACTTTTCAGTGTGCAATAAAACTTGTCCAACAGGGAAAAAAACAGAAAATTGGAGTCTGTAATCGTGGGTAAAGGAAATGCTTGAAGATGACTTGTACACTAAAAATGTGAAATAAAAGTCTTAGTTTAACTTACAAGTAATGGCAAAAGTCCACTTCTGTGAACTGGATCCCATGTTCTGACAAAAACATATACCACTGAAAAACTAGTCATTCATTTTCTACCATATTTCTGCTGAAGCCAGATTGAAACAGGATGTGAAATTTTCACTGGCACAGGAAGGAGTTAGTCTTGTCAGAAACTAAGAAACACTCTCCCCCAAAATAATCTTTCTTCCATCCACTATTTTCTCTAACTGATGCAGACTGAATTTCCTCCATGGCCCTACACAGCTCTGTTCAGATTTGTGTCTTTTGAATTTTGTATTTTGTCCAATATGTAGATTTCCCTCTGAATGCTAGTTGACACGCTGCCTTCTGGCTTTAATCCACACTTCTGAGCTCTCCATTGGGCATTTTAACTAACAGCTGCTGATGAGATGTGGATTCCTTCTCCCAGACCTGAATAATTAGAGCCTTGAGAAGGAGGAAACATAGAGGAGCACTACACTGCTGGAGGACACAGAAATTTTCCATCTGCTCATCCTCTGGTTGACTCTTCACTGTATGTATAACAGTGTCAATTTCCTTCATAAAAAATATTTTAATGAGTGTTTGTCAACAACATTTTTATTTCACCATGAATGAAAAATGAGACAGCACGGAGTTAAAATACATCACTGGTAGTAAACACAGACCCATGGCTGTTGTATTTTTGCAACACTGATGCTACAGAAATGTTATTTATAGCTCACTGGGCAATCAAAGTCTATTAAGTTTTCCCCACTGTGGGACAAGTCTTTCAGAGTACAGGCACTAAAATCATGATGGACATGACAGTAAAGGGATGCAACGCTAGCTTTGACACATGCAATAAATGTGCGCTGAGCACAAACTATCACTGTATCCATGTTATGATGTGGATATAAATATGGATATTAAATGACCAGCAATTGACCTGAGTAATGATGAGTCAACCACAGTGCGTTAAGCCACACACTCAGACAAACCTTACTTAGGCATTCACTGAAATGCATTGCAGTGAGTCTGATTTTGCTTACTTTTGTGAGGTTTTTCAGAGATTTTGAATTGTAAAATAGTCCAACAGTGTTCATGGGGTTCATAAGGTAGCACACAAGGTATCTCTAGAAAATATATATACAGTTATCTTTAACATTTCAAATGCTGGCTCCTTCCTACATTGTTCACCATTTCACTTTGTTTGTTGGGAGTTTAAGTGGCCTGTTTTTTCCTTCTAGTTGTTGTATTTTGGTGATCCTACATTGTTGTTAGCTGTTGTCCAAAGGTCTCTGATTAAACTGACATTTACTCCTGTAGCTTAGCTTCATTAGCTTATCTGTAAAAGTCAAGATAGCCAAGGTTGGTGAACATTCTGCTGAATGATTCAATGTAAATACTGTATCAGCACCAAACAATGAAATGAGGTTTATCATGTTTGCACAAGATCTGTAAACGTTGGCTTGTAACTGGAGCTTTTCATCGACCTTCTCAATAATAAAATTATTTTTTTTGTCTATCTAATGTGTTGTTTAGACCCTTTTGATGACTCTACATGATATGTGATTTTCCTGTCAACCAAAATCAACAATGGCCTCCTGACAAATGCCTCCTACTGTGACACCTTCCCTAGCGCCTGTCATTGCAATGCTCATTGTCTGTCTGAGTGAGTGGAGGGGTTGTGACTTAGCCATAGTATAATCCTGGAAATCAGGCTTGTGTCATTAAGGGTGCGCATAGATTCAACATTGAAGTAAATCCCAAGCTTTACTCTAATCAAAGCAGCATTACATTAATTGGCGAATCAGTGAGGTATCCAACAAAGATATTTCAAATGTGAAACTAGGAGAGCCAAACTTTCCATATCCAAGCACTTAGAGCAACCCATAATACTCAATGCCCGATTGGCTAATTGAGTTAAACTAAACAGATAGAGTATTTTGACTCATATCTAACGGGAAACGACTAAATTGTGACTCAAGGGAACAAGTATTTTGTCCAAAGATGAGGACTAGGCTTCTTCGATTATAATTTGCATAATAAGCACTGGCACAAAACCAAACCAAACTGAAATAACCAAATGAAGAAATTACAAATGCTGACCAGGACAAACAATTACTTCACAGTGTTTCATTTCAGGGTAAATTGGTTCTCCCTCTCTGCTGGTGGCACAGTGAAGCTGCAGGAGCATATGCTGATTGGGGCTGACTGTGATACACAAATCAGCAGCAGCAGCAGAATAAAAAAGAGGGGCTACATGTGCTAATATCAAAATCAAGTAGGGCTCAGTCGTGCCTGTTGAATCTCAACTTGGCTTTCTCCTGCTGAAAATGGTGCCTTTTCTCTGCAAGCCATTTTACTCACACTGGGAGTCTGCTTCAATCATTTCTGTTGCTGTGTACATCCCCCCTCAGGCAAGAGCAAATGGCATAGCATGCCTACTATGAGGACAGATAATAAAAATGAAAACCAAACATCCCTCGTCTGCCTTTTTCATTCAGGATAACTGGAAGGATGAATCGCCCCTTCACACCACACACACACACACACACACACACACACACACACACACACACACACACACACACAAACAAGCTTCTCCTCCTGGACCATCAAAGGATCACTCCCCTCATTTTGTGGTGCTCTTCACTGCAGTGATTTGGGTCTATGTGTCTCCAAATTACTCATGCTGAAGGCAGACTGACATATCTAAACTTGAGCTGAATAGAAGAGGCGAGACACATTTGGCGAGAGCGGTGACTCCATCATCACTGTAGAAAAGGAGTCTCTCAGTGACCTGCCAACAAATGTAAGAGAGTCCGACAGTCGAGTATTCAAACTCAGCCTGCTCATCGTCCTCAAGACACTGAGAGCTGAATTGGCAAGGCAATTGAGTTGGACCAATTTCGGAGGAAAGCCTTCACCATCAAACTTGAAACATGATGAGAACATATCCAGCTGAGACTGTTATACCTTCAAGTGAAAATTCAGTAACTATGCTCTTTGTCTCAAACTTTGTATTACCACCTAATAGCCTACATACTGTTTGTTGGAGAACAGCAGTTTTTCAAAGGGCAGGCTATGATTTCTAGGTTCCCCTGTGCTACATAGCAGGGGGTGCATGTGCACTGTTTGCCTTATGTGACACATTAGACTTCAAACCCAGCTTTAAATAGCTTTATTGATGTATCAAAGCCAGCTCTGTTTTATTTGCGTGTATTTGTGTGAGTGTGTGGTTTGTCTCGCAGTAAGTAAATCCAAAGTCATGCCCTGAATGTAATGATAGAGCTATGTGTGAAAAAGAAACAGTTTAGCTGCAGGAGTTCATTTGCTTTGGAACTTTGTGTTACTTTGATTAGCATCCAGCAGCTACCTTGCTCAAACCCTAAAGTAGTAATTTGGTTGCCTGCTGAGCCATAAAGCTGAAGCTTTGCATCCGTTCTGATTCACAGATACACCTTCAGTTACTGCGATAGAGGTATTACTGATGCCATATTATTAACAACACAGAGTCTGCCTCCTAAAATAAAGCTTGTTTTTCTTGAAAGTTATATTTTATTTACAAGCTGTCAGCCTTTCAAAGCAAAGTTAAAGTCAAACTTTCTGTGTCTGTTTGTGGTTTACCTCTGGAAGTTATTAATAACAACAGACATCTTAAAAACCTTTTTCATAAAAACCAAATGTCCTTAAAAAATGTCTCACAGCATTGTGAAAGGTGTGTTTGCAACATTTCCAACTCAAGATAAATCAAATATGTTTGACAAGTAAAACTTCTGAATGGGACAGAACAGGAGGTAGTTTTCCTCCTGGCCACTGAGGGTGTGCCTGGTGCGCCACGGTGGTGAGCGTATTAGCACTACACCTGAACCTGTAAGCACAGGTGTGATAATTACCTGCTCTCTCTTCCTTCTCCCATGCGGGTTGTCGTCTGTGTTGACTGTTGGAGGTTTGGACTTTAAAGACCCCCCTGAGATCTGTAAAGTTTCCGTCCTGTGTGGCTTGGGGTTTGGCTGCTACGCTTTGGTGCGCGGGTTTCTCCGCGGGGGGGCTCACCTGGATCATCGCACCTGTTCACCCGAACTACGAGCCCTCTCCCCTGCTCTTTCTCTAGCCTAGTCTCCTCACCAGCGCTGTTGTTCTGGCTGGATCAAGTACTTATATTGTCATTGTGTTAAGATCCTCTCCTCCAACCATGATCATCTGCATTGAAAGACGCTGTGAGCTGTTACCGTGCGTCAACCTGTGGACGCCCAGGGATGACGTGAACGTATTTTGGATTGTGCAGCCTGCTCTGTTGAAGTGAGTGCATATTTCTCAATCGACCTTTTAAAATAGTTTCTCTCTTTTGGGAGTAATTAATTTTTATTGTATGGTTATTTTTGGCTCTTTCTCTAATTAATTCTCATTTCTTTTGAGGTCACGGGTTGTTTAGTGTGTTCAGATTATTTCTGTATTGTATTTATTTGTGTTGGTTTCTCAATTGCACGGTGGCCCTGAAGTGCAAAACACAAAAGCAAAAAGAAACACACAACAACAAAAAGAAAAAAACATCAGCAAATCAGTAAACAAACTATGTTCCTGTTTTCCAGGGTTTCCTCATGATTTATTTTTTTTTTTTTGTTTGATCACTTGGTTATTGATTAAGCCCTTTATTTCGTCTGCATTCAGGTTCTACTCCTTCATTTGCTGCTCCACTCTTGACATATCCACTTTATCAAGTTTGAAATGAATACAATTTAAAACTGTGGTGAACAGATGGTCAAGAGTGTGACCACTTTTTCTGAAAATGTAATGTATTGGGACTTTTATTGCATATTTTTAATGCATTGCAATTTATTTTTTAATTACCTTTTAACTTTTTTTGTTTTGTTTTGTTTTGTTTTTAATGAATTTTAATTATGTGGTGCTCATGTCACCTGCCCCAGAGACTACAGGTGAAAATTAGCCAAGTTGGCTAAACTTGCACATTTACAGGGATGTTTGTTAATGTGCATTGTCTCTGTATATATAAACCAATAAACTAAACTAATAAATAAGTAAATTACAAAAATATGATTATTTGCTCCCAACAATCCTAAGAATCCATCACCCTAAGTACCAGATGCAGTTACTACTGTTCATTCATCCTCTGAAGTATCTCACTTTAGGGACCATGTATGTTTCAGAAAGATCTGTGAGCCATATGACTTTTTCATAGAAGACTTTGGGATGTAGTATTGTCTGTGTCTAAACCTGTAATTTCCTCCCCACGATCTCACAGAGACACAAGATGGGAGCTCAGCCCAACCTGATTGGTTGCTATAACAACCAACAACAGACGTAATGTCAGACAGGTGTGACTCAACATGTGGTGGAGGATTCACTCGGTCACAGGCATCACCCGGCCACTGGTGAGTGAATGAATGAAAAAATATAGAGGCTAAGTCTTAATCTCTGTGAACAGATAATCTCATTGAACACTTAAGCCTTGGAGACCTGTTGTCTTTGGGTTAAGTGCATATTAACTCCAGAACATGCATTTAGAGAGTAATTTGCCTAAGTTGTTGTTATTTGGGCACAGGCTGGCGTGTAACGATGCATAGGCACTATGCAAGGAGTTAAACCCTGTTTGACTATGATAAGTTATGGATATCTGTAATTCAAGACTTTAACTTTTGTTGGTCTATGACACAATTTTACTTAAGAAAATCCCCACAAAACACACTTTCTCTCTGTGCTGAAAATGTAATTGCATCAGCAAATGTCAACAATGCACAGTTTGTTTTTATTGGTCTAGCTCTTTTTTGAACTCATTTATTTTCTGTTTTTCCTTTTTTTCCTCAGTACAGAAGTTTTGTTTTGGTTGTTCAGTAGGTAACTTTGATAGTTGTGAGGTAGCTTCACAATAGCTACAACCAATTCACCATGATTTATACCGCCCACCTCTGCTGGCAAACTATTGGCTCAAACTGAGGGCCCTTTACATACTAACCTGCACTTCACAAGGTTTAGTTACCCTCAGACAGCTTACAGGTAACACGAAGAATAAGAGAAACCCAAATCTGACACAAGTTAATAGTTTTGATGGTCATTATTCAAGTTTTCTTCCACTCAAGCCTCTGATTGTTTCTGCTTTGCGGGAGAATTTTTTAATCCATGTGTCAGCATCACTCAAACACCACTGAGTTGTGTGTATGTTCAGTGTCTGAGGGACACATTGGACGAAGGGAGGTCAGTTGTGTCAGCTTAAACCTAGTCTGTTAGAGTAGAAAGTCTGAAATCTGCCAAGTAAATAGCAGCATGTCTGTCTGCAGGTGCACCTAGTTATTAGAGGGAATAACTGCAAGGCAGTTTTATTAGTTTGATTCATGTTACGCCCAAAACACACCTGGGAATGATCAAGGGACCCAATCCTACCTCTCAGCTCTCTGCACCTCATGGCTCGGATGGTGCCCCACAGTAATAAGTAAAATGTGTTCTGATACCCTCATCCCCTTTTCACTCTGCGCTTCATACTGTGTGTTTTAGATTGTCAAATAGAGATGAATAAAATGACAGTTTATACTTTGAAGCTAATCAGATAAGTAGACTCACACAGACCATAGGATGTTATCAGTTGCTCAAGCTCAAAATTTTGTTTAAACAAATATTAATTCCAGCACCAAAGTCATACAAATTGAATTATGGTGCATTGCAGTTCTTTGGTAAATTTTGGCATGATCTTGCACATCACTGTAATGGTGAACTTTGTAAATATAATGCTCATTAAATATCAAATCTTGGAGATCATGCTGAAGTCGGCATAAAGTTCTACCTTTGACCCAAATTATGACTATACATACTCTTTACTCTGCTTCAAACAAGTAATGCATAAGTAAATGAATAAATAAGTAAAGTTCTGAAATTGCGCTGATCATACTAGTGTCCTGTCCTGTATTCATAAGATGCAGCTCTTACAACTATTCAGTGAATGAGGTTACTGGGGAGTCTCTGGCTACTTTTGAGATCAATCTTGTCAAAGTTGGTTTTATTCAGTTAGCCACATGTTTGATTATATGACATTAACAAGGTCATTGAATGTGCCTAAAGTCTTTACACCAATAAGTGTTCAGGCCTTTACTAAAACATGCAAAGCATGGCCTATTTAAACATGACATTCAATTAATAAACCTTGCATCATAGATTTTTTTAAACAACCATTAACTACTTAATCAAATTTAATATACCTTACATGTTTATAATACACATTCTTAAAGCATCTTCAGACAGTTTATTTATATTTGAAGAAATATCCAAATTAATTTCAGCCCATTTCAGAACCAAACTATAAAAGCAGTTAAGACCATGTACTTGTTTTGGCACATTTTATGTGGCAAAGGTTCTCAATGTGGCACCTTTGACTGAACAATGTATCAGGGTAGAAGTAAGAAAAGAGGTATGGCTTTGTCCACAGGGGGCACACCTATCAGAACAAACCAAAAGCTCCTCAGAGCATCTCAGGCTTTGATCACAGTGAAGATGGAGTGACTGGTCTTTGTGGGACCAGGTCCAGCATCTTTTTCCAGACTGATGAGTGGCTCATTGACTGTCTGTCGTCGACCGTCTGGGAACAGTGTGACACCAGGATGAGAAAAGAGACAGCACGGAATGAAGTGTCCCCTGACATCTTATAAATCAGCTGTTCAAAACCTTTCTATTTAGAGAGGAAGTAATCCACCAGCAGCCTCCTCACCTGATTTAGCAAGGACAGCTTTACCAAGACTCACGAACAATCATTTATATGACCTTTTCAATTTACATGACTTTTAAATTAAAAATTTCAGATCAAACCTGTTCAACCTCAGACATTGCTAGCTTTGGTAAAAGAAAGCCCCCACAACTAGTCTCTTTTGTGCATCCTTAATTGCGTTCAAATCATTCCAGCTCATTGAGACTCACTGTGTGGCTTACTGGGCTCAGGCACTAATGAATACTCATTAAACTCCTCCTTAGTGCTACAAGTACTGTTCGCAAGACTGCTCAGATGCACATTTTGTAGCAAGGTGTGGCTATAATGGTAGTACATGTATATGTCACAGTGTACAATATCGTGGTTCATACATACATCTTTGTTCACATACATGCATTTCAGATTGAATCACAGAGATCTTTAATGACAGTGATGTTCAATCAACGGCGTTCATGAGCAGGAATTGGGTAGATGTGTATCAAAAACACCATAATTTGCATTTTTTTCTTGTTACCCAGCTTTCTTACTAACATCTCACAATTGTGATGGGTCCAAACCTTCCACAGGAATTATTGTTCTGGATAAAGAGATGTTAGGGACAACCAAATCCCACTTGATACCAAGCCTTTTCCCAGGAATTCCAAAGAAATCTTAATAAGTGTCATCTTATAGGTATCATAAATTGATGTAGATTGGTGAGCAGGTGATTCTCATTTCCTGCTCATACATGTTTTTTTTTCCTTGCATAACTCATCCAGTTCAGTAAGATGAGTTAGTGACAGGAAAGAGTCCATCTGAAGTACTTGTTCCCACAGGTGAAACCTGTCCTGTGAAATTCTCAGTCAGACATCCTCATATCTCTGTGGAAACCAAGTTTGTGAAGTGGGTGTCTGTAACTTGCTCAGCTCGCTGCAGCTGTGATCTAACCCAGGATGAACTGAGAATTGGTGGTGAGTGTTCTCTGATTCACTGAATCTAGGATTTATCTAACTTTCTAATAAATACTTTACAAAGCACACTGTACTGAGGGGATTAAACAGGGAAAGCAGTTTTTCATGTCAGGATACAGTTTCTGAGCAAAGAAAACACCAAGTTCAAATTATGTGATATACCTGGCACGAGTTATTTTTATTTTAGCCTCATAACAAACTACATGGAATTGTATCTATCCACACCACAAAACAAGTTAGAGATATTTGGCTTTCATGTCCCATTGTCTTAATGTAATATGACTAAAGTATAAACTTTTACTTTCATAAATGTCACCCAAAAGCTGAATATCCCTCTTTTTTTAAGTGTGATCAATCTTATATGTACACATATGTGTGTAGAAATACACTCATTGAATTGTATTTCTTGTCTCAATCTGATACAGATCAGATTGGCTGCTGCTTTTTTAAAACCTGTAACACCTTGAGATCCCCCTCTCCACCAAAGAGATAATTTCTTATCACAGCCAAAAGGGGGCGTCAAAGGGATGTTTCCTTTTTAGATAATTCAAAAGAAACATAAGTGAAACTCTGGTTTTCTGAAACATAGACTCACACATTAACACGTTTGCCTCAAGAGCAGGGACCTTGTTGGATCTGTTAAGTGTATAAAATATACGGTTCTTATAACTGTTATTATTGCTTTTATTATTATCAGCAGTTTCCCCCTATAAGATATTCAAATTTTTAAGTTGTTGCAGGGAAATCCGACTTAAACACACATGAACGGATTGAAGGGTCATGGCACAAAACTCACACGCACTAGAAGTTACGCTGAAACTTTTAGATTGAGGAAAAGAGGGATCAAATGATCCCAACTTTATCTGAATACCCACTTTACGCTGTTGACGTGCGAGTGTGCGCGTGGATGCGTGCTCGCTTTGCTTTTGGTGAGTGTGTGAACGTGCGCTGGTTTCTGGTGGTGCTGAAAGAACAGCGCCCCTCACGTGGGGTTGGGAGAGCAGTTCAAAGAGGCAGCTGGCCGCCTGTCCCACTCACTTTTATTTTATCCAAGACAGGAATCTGTCTGTGTTTATCTGTATATTCATACGCGTGGGTTTAAATGGCATAAAACACGAAGGCAGTCTTTGTCTACAAATTATCTATTTTTTACTCATCGCCGGTGTCTCTCTCTCTCTCTCTGTCTCTCTCTCTCTCTCTCTCTCTCTCTCCTTCCTCTCTCCTCTCTCGCAGGCTTCTCTGCGCTCTCTTGTGGACTCTCTTAAGGCACTTTGGATAAAAGCCTTCGCGAGAAATGGCAGATTTCATGTCTCTTATCTGTCTCTCCCAGGGCAGGTGTTGAAGTATCTGAGGGAAACGAGCATTTTCTTTTTTATTTCTTTAAAGGAAAAAAAAGAAGCATCTCATCATTTACTCATTTTCTCTCCAGTTATTTCATCATCGAGGCAAAACTCGGGAATCCCTTCTCCTTCTCCTTCTCTGTGCATAGTTGTTTTTACACAGAAGCGCAGCACGAGATCCACCTGATCCTCTTCATCTTCTTGCTCCCTCTCGGATTTGGAAGGGAAACCCATATGAGAGGCAGCTGGAGGTTTTCTGTCCTTTCCTTTTCCTCTCACTACTCCGGGGCAGCGAGGAGGGTTTCCTAAAGTAATTTCTAGTGGACTGTTTCGTGATTTTGGCAGAGAAGTGCAGCTTGGTTCACATCCAGCCAAGAGGAAGAGGATAAAGAAGTCAGAGGCGTAAGGAACTCTTTGGCGAAGAGGGAGAGAAAAGTGAAGAGGAGGGAAATGGAGAACACGGGGTGGTCTCCAAAAATGTCTTTTTGCGTGGATTAAAATATAAAAACCAGAAAAGAGAAAGGAGTTCAAATCTTACATTTTGACATAACTGACTTACACCTGGATATGGACTAATTGCTTTTATACCAACCGACTTGATCGACTGTGTGTTATCAGCCGACAAACTTGGACTTGTTGGAGGCTGAAGAAGAAAAGCTCATTTTTCCCTGCAGCTTCTGTCGACGCTTCTTTGAGAGCATCTCGCTGGTGATAAATTTGTGATCAGTAAATCGAACACATCGCCTGTAAAATGTGACTCTCCTGGTGCATTATCTCATCATTACGCTGGACTTTCCTCACCTTTTCTTACATCTTTCGTTAAAAGAAGAAATTACTCAGCAGTGAATCTTATGATACAGCTCACATCATAACAGTTCTTTAAATATCTCTGAAAAATTCGAAGATTAAAAACTTAAATATGCTGTATTCACACTGGATACCATGGCTACACTGAAGCCGCTCTGAGTCGTTTACAGGCAGCTCTTAGTGTCATCACATAAAATAAAAATGACAAACTCCTACTAACCCACAAATTAATCATAATTAAATTTTAGCAGGGGTTGTAACAGTGCATGTGCTTTCGGGATTCCAGTTCGGAGATTGGAAGTTATTTTTGGCTGCGCAAAGTAGAGCTACTCTTCCACACCGCTGCCCGGACAGAGACAGAGACGCACTGAACACGGAGGTCTACCTGCTCGTCTCTGTCTTACATTCCGTCCCGAAAGGAAAGGAACGGGACGGATAGAGGGCGGGGGAGAGAAGAGGAGAGGATGCGTAACTGCGGTGAACTGGAGCAGATTAAGTCTTCTAACACCTCGGAGAAGGGGGAGAGAAGACGACAGTGATTTTATTGTTTTGCGGAAAGTGCGGTCGTGTTACAGACTAGTTGTGTGGCTTATAAGAGGACAAGAAACGAGCTTTCGTTCCCCATCAGTCCTCCACCCCCGGCAGTTCAAAGAGCTGACGAAATTGGCTGCACCGGGCGGAGAAGAACTGCAAGGAGAGATCCAGAGGTGGGATTATTTCTGCACATTTAATCATCCGATCAAGACTCTGTGATCGTGCCGCTGGATTCAGGATTCTCTGAGGTAGGCAGATTCCCCCCATCCAGTGAAGTGCGCACATGTGTGGCGAGTTTACTTCACGGGCTGTTTGCGTGCGTATGTCTGTGCGCGAGGAGGTGAAAGGAAGAGAGAGTTATCAGCTGTACTGTGTGCGCGCACGCGTTTGGTCCGTGGGTGTATGTGAGAGGTGAGAGACCGAGTGGCAGAGGGAGCGTTTTTACGCACGAGTGAAAAAAAGAGAGAGCGAGGGAGACAGGCATTGCGTGTGTGAAATCTGACGGTGCGTGAATTCATGAATTAACCAGGAGTCCGGGTAAAACAGAGGGATTCTGAAGTCACCAGGAAAGATAGAAAGTCTGTAACACGTTGATTTGACTATTTTTGGTCTTTGAACTCACCATAAGGCCGTCAGACCTTCCATTATTCATTCATCAAACCGCAGGAGTGTGTGGATAAAGTAACACAAGTGCGCTAAAAGCCGGGCACCGTGAGTGAAAGACAGTCTCTCATGGGGACAGGAGCGTTCAGCCGGAGATGTAGCTCAGGATAAACACACACAAAGTCAGCAAAAAAAAAAATGCAACAAACATGTTTTTGAAAAGCTTACATTTGTTTCTGTTTGCTCAGGAAGATTCAGTCTTCCACTTCCTACCGCAATTTATCACTGATTACAAATCTGATCCTGTCTGCACTCAGGAGCAAGACTGAAAGACCAATAGACTAAAGAGGAGGCTCTGTTTACTGTCAGGACTGTGGATGTGTGTGCTTGTTTTGGTATGGTGTGTCCTGGTGGTCAGAAGTAGCTCTTAAATGATGTTTTTTGTCTTTAGAATTGTACCTCTGAAGTTACTTTGCACCTTTGGTTTCTCATTGATTCTCGGACTTTAAATGTTCAGTATCTCCAAACAGAGGCTGCTGTGGGCCCCAGATCCTTGGGCATATCTGTGTTAGGGTCAATAATTAATACAGCCTTGACTTTCTCTTAAATAAATGTGTAAAAACCCAGGTAAAATAAATATTTCAGAACAAGGTAAAAGAAGTGGATATTTGCTGCATGAATTCAGATCAGCAGGGTGGGTTAAAGCACCTCTGGGTGAAAGGGGGCCGTTTTTAGTTCCACTGTATAATTTGCCCATTTGTTCAAGTCTTCCCAAACACAGACGCTGTTTGTCTGAGTGCTTTACAGCCCAGCAGGTGCATTCTCTTCCTTCCTCCTGCCCTCTTTCTCACTCTCTTTTTCTCTTCTTCTCTTTGAGCATTTTTGAAGAAAGGGAGATTGTATGTGTTCACGAGACCAGGGACAAAAAAGAAAAAGTGTGTTTGCAGTGTAATGGTGGATGTCTGCTGTGTAGTAGTATGTATTTTGGACAATGCGACAGCAGGGCAATCTCTGCCTCTCTTGGACGCACACACACACTCATACACACACACACACACACAGTAGGGGTGTAGACGGGGGAGTCGCGTGGGTTTAATTATCTTGGATGTTTTGCAACAAGGTGATTATAAATCGTCAGACCGATCCCCTATGACACGCTGCAGGTATATGTGTGTATGTGCAGGTGTGTATGTGTGTTATCTGATTTATAGTTGTGCAGCCTGTGTTGTGCAGAATTGACCAGTAGGTAGATGGACTGGCAGCAGACTGCCTCTGCTCACCGACCCACACCACATCTATTACCAGGGTGAGGGAGGCAGGGCAGAGTTTGAAAGAAACCAGAGCTTGAAGACATAGTCTGATCCATCACTTCTTTAAAAGCTCTGGTACTTAAACATTAAAGCACTGTGCTACAAGCAGTTTTATATTCAGAGTCACACACCAGAACCACAGGTAGATCATCCAATCATTTATTCTGAGGGGGTGTTCATTTAGTTTCCATGTGCTGCAGGTCCCTTGTATTTTGATTTATTCTCCACAATAGAGGAGACAATGACAGAATAAGAAAAATAAACGTGAGATCAAAAGTGATGAGAAAGTAGAAGAGTGGGAGGAGAGATGGGTGGATAGACAGATCACAGAGGGAATAAAACTGGAAGAAGAAAGGAAAGAAGAGAGAAGAGAGGTGTGGAGGGAGTTACCGCTGTTCCCTCTTTTGTAATTGCCCTGTGCTAAAGCTCATTTATTTTGTCACCTGTGCTTCTGTGATTTACCGAAATCGTGTAAAACCGTTGAAATGAGGTGAATCTTATTTCCAAAGCTGGAGCAGCTTTCTTGAGAAAACCATCCAGTGGAACTGTTGTGAAGCTGCGTAACTAATACCAACTGTGTTTCCACAAGGAATATTTCTTGTTTGAGCTTTGAGCTGCTGTCCTCTGATAGCAAAGGGGTTATTAAAAACACAGAGATTAAACACAAAGTACAGGACAGCAGAGCAACAAGGCTGCAGAAAAAGTTTTGGAAGCAGAGGAAGGGAAAGCTTGGAGGCAGAGTGGAATAAGAAGAAGAGATATAGTGAATTAAGAGGGGACGGCAGATTTAGAGACATGACGACAGGAGAGAAGAGAGATCCATAAATTGCGGCGAGGATGACAGGGCGCAGAGAGGAGCTGGAAATATACGAGATGGGGAGACTGGCTGAAAGGACAGCAGGATGAACGAGAGAAAGAGGGCGAGAGATATAGGGGGAAGATGCTGTTGAACAGCTATGGGCTGTATTACTGTGGATTTGAAATATTGTACCTTCAATCTGTCTGCAGCGATTATTGTTAATACACTCCGGTAAAGGTCTGCTACTGGAAATGTCGGAGAAACTGTCAAATGAAAACATGACGGGTAAATACAAACTGTGTCTAA
Organism: Thalassoma bifasciatum; assembly: GCA_008086565.1. Classification (NCBI taxonomy): domain Eukaryota; kingdom Metazoa; phylum Chordata; class Actinopteri; order Labriformes; family Labridae; genus Thalassoma; species Thalassoma bifasciatum. The sequence goes on from RPOG01000142.1 coordinate 54,165, forward strand.
ATAGCAGTGCAGGAGCATTACCTTCAAGGCGAAGTATTGCTTACTGCTGTTTTAGTTCTCCTGGGGCTGTGGGAGGCATTACATCCTGGACCTATACAGTTGATAAAGTTTATTCTGCTTCCTGCCTCAGGCTAAACTCAAATTTGGTGGAGCAAAGCATCTCACTGAAATGTTCATGTAGCTTTTCTGGAGTTTTTGCTCAGGTCACATGATCTCTCACAGCAGACTTGCCCTGTAGACTTGTTTCGATGTACTCATTTTGTTTTCTCCCTGCACACTGAAAGAAAAAGGTCTTTGAATCTATTCAATTGTAATGGGTACATTGGTCCCACACAATTAAATTTATAGATCCAATGCCACTTTCCTCTGTATCCCACTTCACTACTGCTCTTCAGACCAACATGTTTCAATCAAATTACACTTTTCAGAGATATTATGTTGAATCAACATACCCTTCTCAGGTTACAAATGCTCCAATCAATTGTCTAATTCTAACATAATTTTACTTCCAAAATGTTTCTGGAATGGAATTTAACTTTTTTTGTGTTCATAATACTCAAAGGTATGACTGTAAGAAATTGTCATGTATTTCTGCCACAAGAATAAGGAATGTAGACCATTCATTCATTCACTCATCTTCTAGTGCTTATCCTGTTCAAGGTGAGGTGGCTGAAGCCTTTCCAATAGTATTACTCTCTAGAAAGTTTTACTGCCTATTACTTTATTAGATTGTTGAAACATTTTTACACTTGAAAACATTCAGTGGAATTTGGAGCTGTAAACGTTTAGTAAAGGAAGCTCCTTCTTCACTCAGGGTTGTAATGATCAGTCTGTTTTTACAATACACTGTTCTTTGATCTATGATTATTATTATTATTATTTTTTAGATCATGGAACTTCCAAACAGAATAGGTTGGTTGAAAGGAGTCAAACTGAGATTAACTTAAAACCATAGCTTTCAAGTAACTCAATGCATTTGGATAGAAGCAGCTGACACAATATACTCAATTAAAGTTAGTGTTTCATTTTCAAGTGTATTTACATAAGTGTTAAGTTGAATATGAAACCATGACTGAATAACTGTCCTTAATAAAAACAGACAAGGAGTCAGACAATTTATATATTTAACTTTTGCCTGTTTTGATATCCCACCGCACAGGATTGTCCAATGGCATGCCGGCAGTCTTTGAATTGGCTATGTCATTTTTGGTGTTGATCAAACATGTTCAGATCGCAACTCAAAACAACTACGTAAATTATAAATTTGTCTTTAACAAGTTACATCTGCTTAATTGAACTATATTCACATTAAGAAAGTGATTTGACTATTCCATAAACTCATTTAATCTTAGTAAATTCCCAGACCAATTGCCTTTTTTCAGTGCAGTAGTGAAGCAGCTGTATAAACTATTTATTGCTTAATAAAATGTAATTGGCTGTGATCAACCACAATCAGAGCAATTATTTTTAGTCACTTTTCAATGAACTCATCGATTCAGCAGATCATGACGTCAGACTGCTGTGTTAGACTTTAAAGCAGGGTTACATAATTATGTGTGTATTTGTAGGATTTTTTTATTCAGCTGTCAGCAGAAATTTACTCCCATGTTTATGCTTCATGCCAGTAATGACTGAATGAAGTGTAAAACATTATGCATATGTTTGTGAAAGGGAAACCACCTGACATCTCACCATTTCATCAAACCCAGTTGCTCTGTGTGTCTCCAAGGCTCTGGTTGTACGTTCTCTGTTTTCCATAGAAATCTCTGATCAGTCGTACACCTGCCGTGTGTGATACTATTATGACTTGCGTGTTGCAAATTTTCAAAGAGCAGTTTTGATCAAAGTGGTGTCAGACAATGAAGGAATCCTCACACTTCTGTGAAAATCTTGGATAATTTAATGTCACGCACACTGGAATGATCAAAGTCTTTATTTTTGCGTTGTATGAAAGAGCTTGCTCCGGAGCATTTTGGCAGAGGCAGAAATACATTCAGCCTGGTTAATTGCACATTGAGTATCTCAACAACAGAGAGCACGTTTATTATGCTTGACAACATATGGCAAGGCTTTACCAGGCATTTCTGATTTAATTCTAGGCTTTGTTTTTCATAACATACATAAATGTCATTAGGTTTTGTAGCAGGCTATAATCCCCTTGAAGCACGTTTGCAAACACATGTCAAAATTGATTCTTTTGATATATTTTTGATGCCACCTTGATAAAAAAGAACAGAACTTGTTACTTAGAATAAGTAACTCCAACTTAATTCAAGCTGATTTACATAAAATGTGTAAATTTGTTCCTGAAAAAAAGGCTTGATAAATTAAACTCTTGTCATAAAAATGGTAAGTTATTCACGAGTTTTGTGTACTCTTCTTCCTTCAAGGGTCACATTTGGCCGAATCTGATCCAAGCTGGTTTTGGACGAGGGGTTTGAGGGCAACCTCCTACTACGGGTCAATCACAGGGCTGACATAACAACCACTGCACACACCCTCTGGCATTTTATCATTGCTGATTTTTGCATGTCTTTGGACTGTGGGAGGAAGAGGGAGTACATGGAGAGAAAATAGTCCGACCCACAGGGGGGAACATTCAGACAACACTCAACTTCTAAAGTCTCTGTCAAGCTGAGGAATCAAACCTTTTTGCTTTCAGGGGACAGTTCAGACCACTGCAGTTTCATAACTTGAGGAAACAGACATAGCGTTAGTAGGACCCAGGTGCAGACCCACTGAAGATTTTGTTTAAAGTAAAACCAAAATTTCACAGAAACATACTAATATCCTAAGATAAAAAAGAAAAAGAAAGTAAAAATAAATAAATAAGAGGGAAAAAAGCAACAACAGGAAAAATCATGAGAGATGAGACAAAGTGACGAAAAACCGAAGAAGCATGGAGACTAAATAGACTCAGGGTAAATGAACAGGTGTGAGACAAGACACAAGTTAACTAATGAGTGCAATCAGGAGGGAAACACAAGGAGGTAAGAGTGAACTTGACACACAGGGAGCAAGAACTGCAAAATAACAGGAAACACAAAAGACTTGAAATGGAAACAATAAAAACATGACATAAAGTGATCATTAGGTAGAGTAAGACAAAAAAAATAACTAATGACAGACAAACACAGGATAAATTCACAAAAGACCAATAAATACAAGGAGGACACACATGACAGTCAAGCATTAAAGGAGATGTAAAAATAAACCTAGATCATGTTCTTTATGACACCCCACATTTTCTGCAAGAGGATCCTTTACAATTTATTTACACAGGTAATCAGCATGTAATCTTTTAAGGATGTCAAATTAGGACGGCTTGTGACATCCCTTTAGCATCTAATACAGATGTCCCTAAAGTACCTTCAGTGTTTTGGTTTCCATTTTAGGTATCTGGGAGCCTTTTTTTCCCCTAATTTCAAGTTTACTTTTTGAGCTTCTGAGCATGGAGCTCCTGCCCTACTGGCTTAGCTAAACTTGGGCCCAAAGAATCTCTCAATCTGTAATGAGGAGTATGAAAATGGGCCTGACTAAGTGTTTAGGTTTGGGAGTGGGACCATGTCTTAACCTTGTATGAAATTATCCCACGGATCTTCATTAGTCTACTTAGTAATTCTCTCACTCTTTGTAATCCTGCAGTCATATCAAACTCATATGACTCTCTCATTCTTGTACAGTCTGGTCCAAAATCCCGAATAATCCTGTTCTGGGTCTCCATAAGTACAAGCCCTACACCACACACATCTCCCTCTCTCCTTCACTCCACAGATAGCTGACACAACATATATAAATCTTGAACTTATAAACATTTAAACACCTCGAACACTCAGATTGTGCTGAGGAAATTGCTGGTGAAATGGCACACTGTAGTCGCACTGACATGGCACCTATATGTTCGCTCACATCTCCATGGAGGTCACACTGAGCTCATATAGGAAGCCCTGCAGCTGAAGGGATTCAGTGATTCAGTGTCTTGCTCTTAGTCAGCAGGGTGGACGCCTGCTGACACGAGGCTTTGAACCAAGATCATCCATTTGACAGTTAGTGCATCTCACATGGTGACCTCCAAGTGTCATTTGCATTGATGAGCCCTGACGGAGGTAAATTAAAGTCTACTCCATCAAAACTTTTAAAGTGTGTGTTTTTCTGTACTAAAGTAACTTGCTTTGTAGGCGTCTCCAATGGAACAGCACTTTCCACCCTTCAGGCTCTGGTATGTGCACAAACTTCCAGAGAGTGAGAATGTTATTAAGCGGTCAACAGCTCTAAAGTTTAGTGTTTCTTCCCCCTGAAAGTAGACACCAGGGTCCCTCGCAGCATTACTCATCTTGCTGGGCACAGTGTCTGGATTGCAGCTATTAACTGTCCTTGTGTAAGACATTCTGGTCCGGGCTTCTTTCTGGCGCGTCCTCACTTGACAAAAGAGGCAATATGCTTTAATGAGACTGGATCCCAGAGTGAGACTACATTTTTCTTTTGTGTCCTGGGTGGGAACAGTTGAAGAAACCTTGGCAATAGAGCAATACCAAAGTATTTTATCTTCTCTCGGCTTCCTCTAGTTATATTTGTTCAGATGGAACAAAAACACTGTCCTGCATTTAGATGCCTCTGTCTGAGAAAGACTTCCACAGCCTATTCCCAGAACAATGGAGATTTGTTGTCACAACGCTGCGTGAAATTTTCATTTTTGTCTGAGGAATTTAAAGTTGAATCTTGGAGGCAAAGTTAAATCTTGGTCCAAACCCCTCTCAAACAGGAACAGGGTGAAAACATGTGCAGCACACATGGAGGAGGAGATGGTGAATGTGTCTCATACTGGCCTAACTCCAAATGGAAATGTTCACATTTGTCTGTGTGTCTCAAAATCACTTCATGAATGTATTATATTTCCTGGTATGCAAATGCAAAAAGGTCTTCTTGGGTTAAACAAGGCTGTTTCATCACACAACACCCTCATTTATCAATTATGCTAATTGATGCAATGCTTGTTGACCGCATGCGAGCGTGTAATTGTGGTTTGGTGTGGATAGTGATGCTGAGATTGCAGGGGTGGGCTTTGTAGGGGGAATTCTGCCCCCATCAAGCAGAAACACACATTAGTAGTGATGGGAGCAGGGCCAGTCCTGTGCCTGTAAGGAACACATCATAACTCAGCTGATCTGGACCCAACAGAGCATGTACACATGCTCACACACATGCAGGCCATAATATCAGAGGATGTGGAGGGGAAGGTTACACCCTGTGCTTTTTTTCATTCAGTTATGAAATAATAAGAGGTATCTTACTGAGTATTTGTAAACAAGTCAAGATTTTCAAGGAAAACATGAAACATTAGACAGTGGGCCTGAATGCCAATGTGAAACAGCAGTATTGGCAGTTTAATGAAAAAGCTTATCTGTCATTACACATTAGTGGATTGCGTGTGGACAAAAGTAACCCGTCAGTTTTCCTCATTCAGGCTGAATGGATCATCTTGTCAGAGCCACAGTCAAATGCACCACTTTAGCCCAGTATTTCATACTGGGCTAATGAATTATACTGACTTTGGTGACTCTGTTTTACATTTTCTCCACTTCATGTAAAATTTAACAAAAGAATTGGCATCAGACTGCTTTTTCATATGCATGGTTGAAATAGGAAGCATCTCTGTGGCTTTGGTTTCATCATCTGATTTCTCTCACTGCAGCACCAGAAGTAGGCAGAACTGCTGAATAGATCCCCACTAAGTGTGTAATGTTCATATCCCCACTCTGTGTCATAAATTGTTAATTCAGGGCCTCTCATATTACGCACATATGCCATTGTTCAATCAGACCTTTCAGTTTGTCCAGCTCCTGCACTCCACCTGTAAGATTTGACATTCAGCTTTGACTGTACCTCGTGTTTGGTGCTAATCGCAAAAAAGCTACATCCTGATGGTGAAATTCACAAAATCAGACAATTTTATGAAAGGCTTTGATTGTATTTAGCTTGACTACAACAATAAACGGACATACAGAGTACAGCAAGGTTAGTGGTCAACAGGTTTGAGGTTTTACAGCCAGCACAGACAGCCTGTGTGAGTTGATAAATGCAGTGAACACGCAAAAGGACTGGAAGTGGGAGTGATGCATCTGGTGTATTTCAGCCGACAGAAGCACAATCTTGTATGTTAGCATTGAATAACATTTCATGGCTGAATGTTTTTTTTATTGTTGTGGGTTAAGTATCCCTTATTATTTGGTATTGCATAGTATTGTATCATCTTATTGTATCTTTTTTTTTCACATCTCATAGTGTTTTAATGTGTAGTACCGTACTGTAGTACATCACACTTCTTGTCCTTGCATGAGCATATGAGGTTGTTGACTTTGCTTACAGCATGACTGCAGGCTCTTATCAGTGAAAGTCTAAAAAGCACCCTCTGAGCTCCACTCCACTTCATCTTTTGTTTTTTCTTCTTCTCTTCTTTTTTTATGTCTCCAGCTTAAACCTTAGAAGTAGTTTTTGATGCTTTAAAGTATAGGAAACCAATCTCTGACCTTTGAATCAACTCTTAGGCATTCAAAGGTCTGAAAATACTCAACTTTTGTCTCTGAAACTTTGCATCTATCAACCTTTCAATGCTTCCAGTGTCTCTGTGTTCTGATGGCTAAAATGGTTCAACCATCCATTTTCGTGTGTTCTTTTTTTTTTTTTTTTTAGCTTTTAACAGTGAGCCTAACTTGTTGCATCTAACCAGATTTATATTCATTGCCACTTATTAACAGATCCTCCAACAGGTCAAATGAAAGCTAATATGACAACCTTTCAGTGTATCCAACCTGCAAACCAACATTCAGAGCCAAATGTAATTTTAGATTGTCTTTTAAATTAGGCTGTGTTAAACAGTATTAAATCAATGAACTCGATCATCAGAGAGTCAGATCAGACGTGTTTTAACGATAACTCAGAGAGAATAACTTATTGATTTGATGTTTTTGTATTCAGACTCGGGTAAAGCTCCCAAGTGTGAATAGAAAAACATGAAGACACAACAACAAACAGAGTAAGAAGTGGAGAAATGAACTGTGCACAGCTGTTGGACTTTTATCCCTGTATGTCTTCATCCCCTCGTCCCTTTGCCTTTCTTATCTCCCTCCCCTCACCCCTCCTCCCCCTCTCTCTGTGACTCTCCAGTTCACCCTTCAGCACATCCACCAGTGTGCGTAGCCTATCCTTAGTTGACTTAACATGGTCTGACAGGCCAATCCCTATGGATTCTGATCAAATAGAGCAATAGTGTACACAGCAGCAACAGTGCAGCCCCTGCCTGCTAAAACAGCAGCCATAATATGGCAAAGATCAGCTTTCTACAAAACTGATTCGACACATTTCTGCACACTCTATTTTGTAACCCACAATATTTTTAAAGGAGAGGTTAGGCTGGTATTAAGCTTATGATTTGTGTGTGTGTGCCTCAGGTAACACACACCGGCTCACTGCAGAGCTTTTCTTGGTCACTGCTGTACAAAAGATCCCATAAAACCATAGTGTAAGTGCAAATCTGTTCATGAATGATAAAAATAAACCTCTTTCATACATCTCAACTCTCAAGAAGTCACCGGAACCAACCATTTACTTTTTTCCATAACAACTGTGTTCCAGTTTATTATATGAAATGAATTTTATGTGATGTGAAGTGAAGATGTTCTTCAGTGATACTGACTGGAGTATAAAACTATTAGATATCTATTTCAATTTCTAAATTGGAAACAGTCATCCGTCCATATACAGACACGTCCCTATACTTAAAAACATGGGGGTAAGAAAATCAGGCAAATGAAAATTTATGCTGGAAAAATACTCTGAACAGAAAAATAGAGAGTTGGAAAGTGAGTCAGTTACTATAATTGTACCAAAAATGTCCATTGAAGAGCAAGTACGCACAACATGAATAGTGAAAAGTGAAACATCCTCAAGGCCCCAAATCTGACAACACTATGCCAACTAAATTAAAATCAGTGAGCTGGAGCGAAGGCTAAGGGTTTGTGTGTGAGAGCACAAACAGCCAACCTCTCACTTAATGTCCACCCATCATGTCTTTATCTTTCAATTTCTAATCCTCTTTCTGTTGCAGTTACTGTTGTTCCACATGGTCTACAGTGTCCACAAACACCCAGACAAGAAATATGCCTAAACTAGTGAACTTTTTAGAAAGCAGGGCATCACTCCGATACAAGAGGGCATTAAACAATGTAATATTTAAATAAAATCTATCTCATCACTAAAGAAACTGAGTCCAACATTGTGTTGCCGCATTGGGCTGGTTTCTGCCCAGTTGGGCTTCTTTTGAATACACTGAGCTGATAAAAATAGCATTTGGAGAAATGTTGTAATTTGTGCTGCTTTTCACATTTAGCATATTTTTAGAAAAAATATTCTGGGGTAAATATCAACAAAATAGTTGCCAGTAAAAACGTAAGATTTATACCTTTCAATACACTGTTTCAACCTTATCCTTAGTTTCTTTCCTTTCTTTTTTTTCTTTTTTAAACAGAGAATATCGGTCCAACTTTACATCATCAAGCAGCAACAGTCATAGTTTAAAAAAGAGTCACTGTGATTAAGTATTGGTCACTGTCAATTGTGAGTGCCTCAAATGAGGTAAAGAGTTCAACAAAGTTACACTGAGGTGTGTTGGCCTACTCTCTCAAGCTTGGACTTGGTGTTTAGAGACTGCATCATGTCACAGTGGGGAAAATACAACCGAAAGAAATGGGAGACTAATCTGGAGCTTAAATCTTGGGTTGCTCTTATCCCATTGTGCCTAGTACAGAAATCTGAGGATGATAGAAAAGAGCAGGGGGCCACAAAATAACAGGTCTTGTTGTGTACCAAGTGCCAGTTCTTTGGCAGTACCACTGGGTTTTGACATGATTTTCTAGAGAGGATGGGATTTGGGCTGGTTTTTAGTGAGGTGGGTGGGTTTTATTTTGTGTTTGGGCTGGGAACTGCTAGTCAGATCTGGCAACCCTGATCCTACATTAGAGATCTGTTCAACTCAAGACAACCACACACAAAATTATATTTGGTCTAATGGGAAGATTTATTCCAGATAAATGGTAAAATGAAAGGAGAATAAATAAACATGTTTCATCAGTGGTGACTTGGAGCTTACAGAAGGAATGGTAGTGAGTTTTTGTAAGATGGTAAAAACAACCAATTTTTCTCCAACCAGATACTTGATGCCAAGGTGCTGAAACAGTTTGCAGTAATTTGGAAGGGAATAGGTCAATAGTTGGAGGTTTTAAGCACACAACAGGGTTTGGTTTTATCTCAGAGTGGAAAAAAAGGAAGGAGCAGTGAATTCCAGAGAGTGAGGCAGATGATCTTTGTGTAGGTTGGAGTCTCCTCAAAGAGTGATGCCTGGCTGGAAAGGTGCCTTTTGAAGGAAGAAGTGTGAATGTTCTTCCTATGTAGAGTGTGTGAGCTCTTTTCAGGTACTCTGGCTTTTTCATACAATTCAAAAAAACAAAACAAAAAAGTGCTCGTCAGGTTGACGCTCACTCTAAATTCCCTGTAGGTGTAAATTCCCTTGATGCTGGAAGGGTGAAGCAGTAAAGATAATGGATGGATGGATGTGTATCTAATATCTCAATAAATTAAAATGCGGGCTACCAAATGTCATACTCAATGAGAATAAATGCTCTGGAAAACATTTAAAAAGCGTTTTAGCACCCTGCAGTTAATCACCTCCTCTGACACCTGCCCCCTCAACAGCATCTTTAATTCCTCTGCCATAACCATATGAATGACTCATCTTTACGTTGATTGTATTGTTTGCCTTTTTAGGTCATAAAGAATCACCAGAATAAATATCAGCCTCTTCTGTAACCAGCTAACTCCTCTCAAAAGCTTTAAATCAACTGGGATCACAGCCACTTTGAATGACTTCAAACAAACAGAGCAATCAAAGCTAACCAGCTCGACACGACCACAGCTAGTTTAGTGCCAGTTATCCCATGCACTAATTGGAAATCAAGCTCATTTCACGCCACATATTGCACTCTTTTGATGTTATTAGATATTATTTTTTTCCCTTTTGGTATGTAGCTATGTTCATTGAAGGAAGAAAAATAAAAACTCATTTTAATGGCCTCCTATGAAGTTGTTCAGATCAGCACTAGTCCTCCATGTAAGTGTGTGTTCAGGCTTTAAAACAACAGGTTAAGCTGTGTGTCCTCTGGAGACTGTTCATTCTCACTTCTCTCAGTTCAGCAGAGAAAGTGTGTGTATGTATGTGTGTGTGTGTGTGTGTGTGTGTGTGTGTGTGTGTGTGTGTGTGTGTGTGTGTGTGTGTGTGTGTCAGAGAAAATAAGAAACAATAGCTGCTTCTTCTACCCCCATGAGCCCTGCTCTCTTGCTCTCATTCCTTCCCTCTGTGGCTCTCTCCTCTTTCTCTCTCTCTTCATTTATCTCCGTCAGCCTCTGAGTATAGTAGCCATGGCTTTATTAATGGACAGCAGAGATAGAACACTTTCTCTTTTTATTGGACCAGAGCGCAAACTACTGAAGAGACTTAGCAGAGTGATAGTTTACACGGTATATAAAATATCAATAAAACAATTTCATATTGAACAAATCTCATTTAGTTATGATTTAATATGAATTTAGGTAATGATTTGAGATGAGTTGTGATTGGACAGATAACCCAGTTTGGTAAACAACTTTCTCTGTGAAGCTACAGTGTTGTGGCTGCAGCTGGAACATTATGATGCTAAGCTGCATCCCCTCGTCAGCCAGAGAGGCCACACTGGCACTGACTGTGGTGACTCAGTGCCACAGTCTGAATAAAGCTGGAAGACTTTGATCAAATCGTCTCTTTCCTTGCCAGGATTCTCTGTGTGATCCAGGTGTTAGTTTATGATTTTCAACGATATTGTGTCTCAGAGCAATGAGAACAGAATTAGACGCAATTAAACAATCTGCACCATGTGCCAGGCAAGTGAAAATATAATATTTATTAACATGTTTTTACAAATTGGTTTGGCTGACAGAGGAGTCCTGTGGCATAGAAGGAGTTATATAAGACCTTGGCTACACGAATCTGTAGGAGGACAAGAATCTGGTGTTGGAGGTGTTTTGGTTTTGTTCATTTCTGAGCAGAATTGTGTTTTTTCAGGCTTTGGTTGTTGGCAGAAGATTGATGTAACCATCCACTGGCAATCTAACTTTTTATACAGACACCTGCAAAAAAAAAAGAGTAGATGTGAGTCATGCATGTTTTCTCTGAACTCCACCTCCATGGCGAGTTGGACCACCATAATGTCCCCTTTCCATAAAGCCAATTCCAATGCTTGTTCAGAGCCAGTGTCTTATCAAACATCAGATCTTTGTGTTTATCTCCAAAGATCTGACCCCAGGCCATAAAACAGGTTCCAGAGTCGCATCAATGCCTTGCCAGAAGAAAAAAACTGTTTACATCAGAAGCAGGGGTTGGGGTTATCACTGCCAAAGTTGCAACAACTGAAATGTTGTTGTGGCTAAAAACAGCCTGAACAGACAAAAAATCTAGGTGTTTCCAGAAATGTACGGTTATGGGTTTGGTCTGAAATTATGCTGATAAGTTTATTTATTGTTTTATGCAGATGTTATAGAAAATTGCATAAGTGACAGTGAAAAGACATATATCTTAAAATCTAGAGCTGTAAGCAATGTTCCTCTGATTCTTACTGTGAATGCAAATGTCTCAGATGTTGTCCTGATCTGTCCAAAGGCAGTTGTAACGCAGATTGGTGTCATGCTGCGTGAACTCACTTGATCTAATTATGCTCTGTTATTTCTCTGGAACGTTTTACCTTTTCCTGTCAGTCTTTTAAAACCAAAGGAGGAATGTTTTCTGCTGCTATGTATATCAGGTAGGCTACTTGGCACCATTCAAAGGCAGGGGAATATCAAAAAGAGTAGACTCAAGATTTCATTTTTCATACGTATTCCTATGGAAAATACATCTTAACAAGATAAATGTGTTAACATGAATTTTATAACCATGAAAGAATGAATGAAAATGTTTATTTTGAAAGAAGTTAGAAGAAAAACAAGAGGCAAACAGGGTCAAAACAATGATACTTTGCAATGAATCAAAAGAAAAAGAAACTTTGCAATTATAACAAAAAATAACTATTAAAATCACTGCTTCATCATTTTTCTCATTTTCAAAAAGTTACCATAAGAATTTCCTGACATATTTGAGATATATTTAGTGATTTGTTGATAGTTTGTTTTGTTTTTTGTTATCACGTTCTATTTGCACCCATAAATTAGTCCAATAGCCTATTTACCAATGGCACAAGGGTATATAATGAGTCTCATCATCAAAAGTGCTGTTAAAACCTTTGAATATAATGCCCCTGTCTGAATAATTATTGTTCAAATGATCAAAACAAGCTGCAGAAACCATTTTTGCCACCCTAAATTGCAGAGATGGCAATTCAGACTGAATGAGTATCATGAGAAGACCTATGTGTCGAAATATTGTCAGTAATTTTTCCTGGAATCTTCACTTTAAAAGTTATGGACACAAGCAATTCGCACAGAATTAAAAACACAAATGTTCTCCCGAAGTTATTACAAGTTACCAGTGGTCCCCAGGTGAAACTAATCCTGTTATCTGTAATACTGTGGAAGGCTTAAGTATCTGTAAGCAGGGGGGTAGAGTGAGTGGCTACAGCAGATTTGTCAAAAGAGTAAGCTTTCATAACAATAACAGTTCATAAAAATATGTACAGTAAGATGCCAGCCAGTAATAACCACAAACTGTCCAAACAGTAATGGGTTATGGATATGTGGATGTTGATGTCCTTGCTAACACATTTAAAGATGAATTTTCATCATTTTTTGTCCCATCTTTGGAAAATTGATTATGAAAGCGTTGCAGCCAGTTTTAAGACTTTTTCTTCCCTGCGGCAGAAAGAACAAAAAAAAGTATCAAGAAGTTTGGTTTCATCACTGCAGTAAGCAGAAATAAATGGGTTTAATCTTTAAAAACATTCAAAATGACCTGAGACAAGTAAACAAACCGGTATAAACAAGATGAGCTGTGCTCAGAGGGAAAAATGTGGCATCTTAATAAAAAATACATAAACAGTTTATGTTCAGGAGAATAGGCATCATGGTTTTTGAGAAGGAGGGACAGGAATAGGATAACTGAAGCTGCTGCTGCAGCCTAATGTGAATAACTGAAAAGCTGTTGCAGCTTTAAAGTTTGTTTTTTTTTATTTACATTTTATTCTGGTAATGGAGTTGCATGTCCCTATTTTGGAGCTGAAGAAGAGGAAAGACCCCACTGAAGATGTTATCTTTGAAACTCAACATTTATGTAGTATCTATACAGCCTATTGGATGCAGGGTAGATTTTTGAGCCAGAGCAACACTCAAGTCAGAACATATATGAAAGGGGGGTGTTTCATTTTTGGGCCAAACCACAGCAGTTTCAGAGAGTCTTGCATAATAATTTTAGAAATTATGTTGCTAGGCTGTCAAAGATTCATTCTTTTCTTTGCCCAAATTGTTTTGTGTTCCTGAGATAATTCATGTTTTGTACTGAGAGGAAAACATTCTTTTTCACTTTTCAAGTTTTATTTGTGCGTTTTTTTTCCGCTGATGCATAATTGTACTCTCAGATTTTATTCAAAGTGGTGCTGATTGGAGCTCAGTTTGAGTAGTTCATCAAGCAACAGTCAGACTTTTTTCCAGACACTTTCTGTTTCTCTCACCTTGTCACTCAAACTGGAAGTGGTGGGTGGTCAAGCAACTGCATCCTGAATTCTTTTTTTTATTGTTCAAATTAAGCTTTATAAATATTATTGATTTTATGATATGGACCTGCTTTCTTGATCAATCATCATTACATAACTTGTGCAATTGATGACATTTGATTCAGTCAAACTGTCACAGATCTCATTTCATGTGACTGATTGTGAATTTGAGAATGAGAAGAAATTTAAAATCAGAAAACAAGTTATGAATAATAAAAAAAGACACAGTATGCCAATTTCTTCAAGTATACTGCAGCAGTGATAAATCAGAGGAGATAAGCTGCATGTATTGTTTTGACAAGTTCAGCTAGGCCTCATTAAATCTATTATATGATGATGATGATGATGAATATAACACCACCGAACTCTTCTGCAGACAACTGAGACAAGTTTTTGATCATTTTCAAATGTCTGTGAGCACTCTTACACAGGTGTGTAGCACATTTAGCAGACATGTCTACTGTTGGATAGATTTAACTCTGTATTCTGGAAAAAAAAAAAAACATGCCCCCTGCTCTGATCTACTCTGTGTAATGGAAACAAACAAACTGAAGAATAATCTGCAAGGCTGGAGTTTACTCGGTAAGTGCTGCTGAATGTTATTAGTTATATAATAGACATGTATCTTTCCATTAGCAGAACAAACAGTGAAGTTTTTTTTCCACACAAACATCCCCAATGCAGGAATACTGTGTTTTGTCATTGAAATGAATTTGTTTGACTCTCACAGAAAAAAATAAAAATCAAAAAAGCTCCTCTACAAGTGAATTAAAGATGATCTCATTCTTAATCATGAATTTCAATCAAGCATTTATATACAGAAGTGAGACTTTTTCAATACCACTTGGAAAATCCTCACAAGGATTTTAAACCCCTGCATCCTTGTTGTCGCAGAACTTTTGTTGCAAGTCCAAAAACATAACCTCATGGTAATAATGTAGTTCTTTCCCTATGGACAAGCACAATGAATGCAATGATTTCAATAATTCAAAATAAACTCATTTACTTTCTCAAAATCAAATTCTTTTTACTTTTTTGTCAGACTGATTTCATTTATTTTGCCTTAATTCATCACATTTTAGCCACCCATTGAAGTGTGCTTAAGAGCATCACACACAAAGGCAGCGCAGGGGGGGTGAGAGTAAAAATGACAAGAGAGGGAGAGTTAAGGAAGGATATCTGGCAACTGAGCCAAAACCTGTTTGTGTAAACATTAATCTTGCCTAAACTGCTGATAGGTCGGCTTCACAAACACACCAGCGGACACACATACACACTCAGGGACGAGGTAATAGCTTCAATCCCATGTCTCTCAATAGATACACTCCCATGAATATGACACACAGAGGGGAGCGAGGCTGCTTGTAATTAAGTTCTACATGTGCAAATCCAGTTGTGAAGCATTGCTTATGAGATCGGCTGTATAATCACATGGACCCAAAAGGGAGAGACCGCTTACTTAGCATTTAAATAGATTCCTTCCCCTGCAACTGTGTGTGTATGCAGCACAAATATTGTGCTGCACTGTATTTCATTGTGTGTTTGTGTAGAGAGAGTGTACATATGTGAGAAAGCGTATTTGCACGATAAACACTGCCGTGTATGCGGGTGAGTACGTGTGCATGGTAATGTGAGGTTTTTGTGTGTAGGTGTGGGAGTGTGTGATAAACACATTCTCCCATTGAAATGTGTGTGAGTGCGATATCTTGACGGCACATAATTTCATAGGGGTCCCAGCGGAACATTGTAATGTCAATAGAGCAGGTTTTAACAGGGAAGCAGAGGGAGTATCAGGGAAAATTAACTGTGTGTGTGTTTGTGGGAGTGTGTGTATGTTTGCTGCTCTCACAGGAAGACCTTAGAAATACAGGAAATCCATTCAAACGCCTTTGTTTAAAGGGTCTAAGTTTATTCTTAATTAAACACACGGGGACTTAATTCATGTTGATTAACTTACTTGAAGCTAATATCACTATTTTTTTTTTTTTTTTTTTGTGTTTGTGTGTGTGTTTTTTTTTCCTTCTTGGAGTTCTGCCAAGCAGGTCAGCCTCTGAGAAGCATCACTACTGAAATTAAAAATCATGTCAGCCTGTGTCGTAGAGCTCATCTAGTCTACTCATACTTAGGGATTTGGCCTCGTGAACGCAACAGTTGTTCTATTTTCTTCCCTTGCTGTTTACTTCACTGAGCCTGCAGTGCAAAATGAGTTGGCACTGTTCCCTTCTGAAGAGGAGGAGGTCTTTAGAAATGGATTACCTAATGGGTTTTACACTGTTGCACAGTACTTACTTTAGTCCAAAAGCTGAAAATGTCCTATTAGACAATTTCAAGCTTGTTTAAACAGGGCGGCAGGAGCAGTCAGCGTGCTGTACAACATAATGACTTGATACATTGGTGGATTAAAATAACACTTTGTTGCTTGGGTTCATTCGCATTACATTTGCTAATTGCACCAAAGCTTTAAATATGATTGGTGTCAAAGAACCAAACACAAAACATATTTGACCACTTATTTAGCTCTCTAAAAAAGAACATTAAACAGCAGAATAACGAGAATAGTGCTTTAGATGTTAAACAGAAACTGACACAATTGTATTCAAGTCAAGCATTACCCAATACTTTATGATTCAGTCAATCCTCCAGCTGTAGAAGTCCAGATGATTGGTCAGAGGAAGAATAAGCTAATCCAATGACGTTTAGGTCAGACACTGGTTGGCAGGATTAGTCCAAGAAAACGATAATCTCCTTTCTCCTTCAGCTGCAGCTGTCTCTCTGCTGCTTGTTGATAAATTGTCAATTGTGACCTTGGTGCGTTTTTAATACCTTGGCTTCACTCTTAAGTTTTTCAGCACCTCATTCCTCCATGAGGGCTTTTCAATGTGGAACAAAAAGTGAATAAAGAGAGTTCAAAGGGTAAGGAAGAACTGAAATGCAAAAAAACACATTGTCCTCTTTTTCTTTTTATTATAATGAGGGGTAATTTATCGGGAACTGATGATCATATTAACCAAAACTCCAACTGGGTGATCAGGACCCCTGCACAAAGCAGAGTGGCTATAAACAATACAATCAGTTTGACAAATAACAAAAAAAGTTAAAACATTAGCTTATCAAAAATTACAGTTTGTCATTGTTTTTACTGTTGCCTAGTTGTATTAAGGTACTCTAGCCAGTTGCTGACTGTCGTGTGTCCCTGAACAGTTTTCCGAGCACATTACTTAACAGGAGACAGAGATTAGTGGCTGCATCAAATACAAAAGAGAAAGAAAACATTGGCAAGAGTTGTTGAAATGGCTGTAATGGGATGAGATCAAGAAAGAGAAAATTTGAAAAAAACTTACAAGTCATCCTTCTTGCCTTCCAGCTGCTCTGCTCCCTGACCCTAATCAATTCCTCTTTCTGCTTTTTTATTGCTCTCCTAAAGACCAGGTCATGGTTTGCCCTCACTTTTTCTATTCTTACTCTTCTTTGTCATAACGTGAAGTGAATGACTTTTGCACTCTACATAAGAACGTATCCAAAGTCCTGGAAACTGGAGAACATCATCATGTCAGAGGACACAGCTTCATATTGTTCCACTGTCCACTATTTCATTGCAAATTGTTGCTTTCTTTATGTGTGTGTTTGTTTGTTTGTGTGTGTGCGTGCGTGTATGTGTGTGTGCGTGTGTGTGTCCAAGGACAGCTTGCACAACACAGCCAATTAAATGTGCATTTGGTGTGGCAGTGACCTCTGTCCTGAGTGTGGTATCACACATGGTTCAGCCCCCGCTCCAAGTGACTTCTTCTGCTCGGCTGCTCATTAGACAGCGTTTCCCACACATAGATGATACCATACCTGGGCGTGCCATATAAGTATATTTTCTCTCAGATAGGAACCATTGCACAGCGCTGTTTCATCCTTTATATGCTGCTGGCTGTTGGCTGCTGATGTCATTCATGGCTCTATCACCACTAAACTCACCACTGAACCTCCTCAAGGCAACTGTGAGTGTGGAGCATGAACTGCCATTCAACATTCAGCTGGAGTCTTTATGATGTAATGTAAATGGTTTGGTCATCAAGAGAAAAAATGTCCAATAATGTCAGATAAAAAAAGTTTTGTTTTTATGATGCATGTTATCCCATTTTTTCAACTAGCAAATCACTTAACCCAAGAGAGCAATAACAGGAGATGATATAACCCATCCTGTTATGCCGTAAATCAGTTTGGTCCAATCCATCCCGACCAAGAAGCTGAGGAATAGCATTTAGAAATAACCTATATTAGCTCTTATACTTTCATTTTAAGTTGTAGATTATGATCAGGCATATATCTAAAGGGAGGCCTTTTTAAGATCACTTATTAAGTCCTCACAGTCCCTTCAAATGTATAATGAGGTTGTTATAAAATGCCATCAACATAGACTATTTTGTACTATCAGCTAGATGTTTAACACACTGTAATAGTATGTTTTTAAAAAGGCAGGGAATCTTGCAATAACTGAATTTTGCCCCCCAAAAAGTTTTTAAATGTGTGCTGCAGCTAGAGAAAGTTAGGGGAAAGATGAAATATGATTAAAGTCTGTGTATCACTGTTACAAACTGAGTCTGAGTCATTGCACTGGCTGGTGCTGCAAACCTTTGTAAACACCATGTGATGAACCCAGACTGTTTTACTTGACCAGCCAATCCAGCATGTGTCACTCTGCAGAAAAAAAGTTTTAAGGAGTGAATAAAGATTGAGAACATGTCGGGATGTTCATGTCCAGGAACAGTTATGCAATGCTATCTCTGCTGCTTATAAGTCCTGTACTCAACAGGGGGGTACATTTAAAGACGAGCCATCAGGAGGAGATGTGTGCCTTAGATTCATTAAAGGGGGCCCAGCCCGGCTTCCCCGCTGGATACAGATCATTACCTTTGCCCCCATTGCATTTTCTTTGTGTTTTCAACTTTGTAATGATAAAAAGGGGAAGCTCGCGAGCATTTTCTCTCTGCAGGAGTTTGTCATCATTCTCTCAGACTGCACCCTGGATGACAATAACAGAGCAGAACGCACATGCTGTCACTGCCTGATTGTCCTACAAGAGGAGCAGGATGGAAAAATCAAATTAAAAAGAGAGAAAAAACATCATGAGAGAAAGGATAATTTAGAGATATGTTTTTTTTTTTTCTTTTCCCCCTCTCCTGTGAGAATAAAGTTGCTTTCATTGTCTGGTTGTAAGACCCATTGTTCCCCCTGCTTGACTTTTTAAAAGACAGATTTATTTAGAGGGTTTTTTAAAAAGACGCTGCGGCCCTATCTCCTGGAAGAGGAGAGCGGATAAAGACAGGGAGGAAAGAGAAGAATGGCAATGCCGGAGCAGTACAGGCCATTGGTTATAAGTGCTAAAGAGGATCCTGCCTTGGCTGTTTGCTTACTGTGTCAGGGAGAAAACATCCTCACTACAAGTCTTCATTTGCTAAACAGATGCTGCTCAATGCCAAATGGGTCATTACACCAACTAAACTGTGTGTGAGTCTGAGAGTGTTCTCCTGCATGTTTGTGTGTGTGTGTGTGCGTGTGTGTATGTGAGACACTCTGCACTGTGTCATTCTGCAGACTGTGTGGGGAAATGTTTTATGAATTAGTATGTTGTATTGATGAGGACATATGGTGTTTCCATATGGGGGTGCTACGCTTTGTGAGGTCTCAATACTGTTACTGCTAGTTGATGTGTTTCTTCAGCTAATGTCTCCATCATGCTGCATGTTGTTTTGTTATTTATTTATTTTCTAGTGCATATCTTGTTTGTGGAGTCAGGGAATATCGGGGCTTCAGATTACCTCTGTTAAAACAGGAGAAGAGATTTTTCTGGATCAGTTGTAGAACATGCACATTGACATCACTCAGGATTAGCAATGACATCAGTGACGGCTGAAAAAAACAAAAAACAAAAACGTTTTCATTCAGGTTGGTTTAATAATTCAC
This sequence comes from Thalassoma bifasciatum, assembly GCA_008086565.1. Lineage (NCBI taxonomy): Eukaryota > Metazoa > Chordata > Actinopteri > Labriformes > Labridae > Thalassoma > Thalassoma bifasciatum. Next base: position 73,901 of record RPOG01000142.1, read on the forward strand.
TTGACATCATACTATTCACAAAGGGTTTGAATATTAGATTCATTTCAGATCATTTACACATACACCTGACATAACCACACTTGCTCATGTGAATGCATGATTTGATGGAACCTTTGATTATACGTGTGGGCACAGATGACAGGTTTATAACAGGTATGAATAATATCTGACACACTCAGTTCGAAGAGGGATTTGGCATATCAATCAAATATAATTAGCTAGAAAGACAATGTGAGATCATGTTCTGCAATCAACCCTTTATTTTCAGTTCCTGACCTGTACCTGATTGAGTAAGCCTGGTTGGATGACAGCTGTTCGATATCAGTGCATAATAACGCACCATATTTCACTGTTGGTAGCAGTAACACCGTTTTAATGTTTGAAATGGTAATCAATGAGATAACCTGTTACCGCAGAACAATATCTGTGTTTGTAAGTTAAACTGCTATTTTTAATGTTGTTTTTCCCGACACTGGTCATATCAACTCTTAAATCCTATGAAGTTGTGTTTACCAATGCAGTGTTTTGAGCTGGTAGTTCTTATTTTCTTTTCAACCAAATAAAAATCCCTTAACATCTGTAATACTTTTGTTGTGTGTGCACAGCGAAATTAGTTCAAAGCAGTTATTTTGTAAAATGCCATTAAATGACAACAAACAAAACTATACGGAACAATTTTAAACTATGAAATTCAAGTCTTGGGTGCTGCTAGTGCAAAAAATACTGTTTAAGGACCCACTTCCATTTCACAAATACCACAGACACAAAAATCATAGGCCACACAAAATCAGTTAGGATGGTTCAGCTACGACGCAATTATTTTTTCCTCAACCTATACCACTAAGTTTTAGGCCAGACAAACTTTTAATTTGGTTTTCTTTATGTATTGTTCAGTTTTGCTGTCTTTCTTAGACTTGGTGGGCAGTTTTAGGAGAAAAATATTGCTCTTTTTGGGTCACACAAAAGTAATGAAGTGGCGTTTTGTGTTTATCACACAGGACTTAGACAGTGGCCATTGAGAGGGCTCCTTTGGTACTTTTTACAGGTAAGTCAAAACAAAAACAAAACGTGGATATGGTTAAAAAAAGTGCAGGTTTCCACCTGTCACACAGATCATGTTGAAATCATCTCACTAACTTGTCAGCAGAGAAATAGCTTCATACAGTCAGAGGATGTCGATGTTATTCATACCCGAGGGAAGAAAAGGGACATTTTAATGGGAAATTGAATATGTTAGCTGGCTATCCCTAACCCTCATTAACTTTCATTACGTTCATTATATGCCCTCAAGCGGAAGAGATCTGGTACAGACCTGAAAGAAAGGGACTTCTGTAAAAATCTGCCCTCCACAGGAACACAGACTTCAAACCTCTTTTGAACTGATAATGTTGACGTCACATATTTAACATTTAACCCAATGACAATTTCCCTTTTTTGAGCTATCTGTGACTCACTGAGATGGTAATAATGTCTATACATGAGGCATATTGAAATACCTCTGTTAACTCTGATCCCAAGGGTGCCTCTTTTGATTTAACTTAATTAGAAAATCTGAAACAATTACTGAGTAAGATTGGATTTTTTTCTTTCATAACCTGATCTTTCATGATATTTTCTGGCTGTTCCTGTCGACCTGTAACACAGTCAGTAGTCATGCTCTGACCTGAAGTGACAGCTCCAAACAGGCCGGTCTCAAGGATGGAGGTAAAGACGACCTTGATCACCGCCTGTAAGGGTGAGCTTTGTGTGGGTTAATTTTTACAGAGCATGCACACTCATGCACATCGACCCGTGGTATACATGATGAAACAAAATCAATTAATTAGAGCAACTTCCCATAACAAGAACACCCCCCCCTCCAACTCACACACACACACACACACACACACACACACATCCAGACACACATATACATACACATTCAAAGTTCCACCAGTCACATTCAGACAAGGTACACTCACATATTTATCTGCAGTATATAAAAAGAGTCACCTGCAGGTATGAAAACACACCTACAGACACATATACCAATAACGATGTATGCACACACACACACACGCACACAGACACACGCACACACACACACACACACACACACACACACACACACACACACACACACACACACACACACACACACACACACACACACACACACACAGACTGCTGAGATCTCAGAGGCTCTATGCTGGATGTGATGTTATTGGAAGTGGCTTAATGGTGCCATATTGTGTCCCTCCTCAGAACACACACACACACACACACTCATTATGGCACAGACTCAAGACACAGATCATACACTTTCCAGTGACCATAGAACGCACAATGTATGAAATCAACCTTTGTTTCTCCTTCTTTTTGTCTCCTAGTTTGTGAATTAAATGAGAAAAACATGCTTCATCATCTAGTGATGTGATAAATTTAGAACAATTTACAAGTATTTCATTCTTTCCATGGAAGGTGAATGACTTAACACACATTAAGGATGGGCTAATCGGGCTTTTGCTAAATGATACCAATTAAAACAGGACAGAGAGACACATAACTCTGAAAAAGAAGAACACCAGAACACAGAGTACAAACAGCCTGTGGACACTGTAAATTGGATGTTAGGATGCACTCATTGAGAAATCAAGAAACAAAACTTCATGTAGATGAATTCAGGGTGTCGTGTTCAAGTTTTTCAACACCATTCAAACCACACAAGCAAGTGACTTATGGCCCCTATACTTGTTGTATAACCTGCATTATACACCTTAAACATACAGTCCTTTTATATGTCAGATCCATCCCACATCTGTGTTCCTCCCATCTGTGCTCTTTTGAAATTTGGCTTCATCCTCTTTTGTCTGTCAACTCACAACAGTCGGCTCCTGGGACAGCTGGAGTCACATTACCAAACCTCATCATGAGTCACTCCTCATTCTCATTCTCATTCATGTTCTCTTAATTGGGCTGTAAAACCTCAAACCAGGTCGCTTCTGGCCTGGCTCCCCCCATTGTGCTGGTTACAGTAAAGTTAAATATGATCTGGGTTCAGCAAAGGGTATTTTATTTTGAAAGTCAATCCAACATATCGATGTGGCTCCAGTCATGACTTCCTGTTCCACTCATTTTGGTCTCTGGTTTGACAATCTGGCTTGAATTGACACCTATCAGATTTAGTGCAGTGACAGACCAGACAGATCCACTATGATTAAGCTATCATATAGATATAACCCATTTGGAACAAACAACCTTCTGGGCTGAGGAAAAAAAAGCAGAAGTACCACTGCAACCAAATATGAGTAATTTCTTATTCATGCTGTTATATCTACCTTTGTTCATTGACAGGTGCAAAAATGGCTTTGGTCTTCATCTCATTTCTTTATGCATGAAAATTGTTGTGGGGTGCTTTCTTTTTTTTTTTTCTCCTACAGAATCAAATTAAGACATAAAGTTAGACATAAATAGGAAGTCTGTCACTTTGAGTGACAGTTAGGCTTAACAAGCTGTCTGATAGACATCGCCTCAGCTATTCAGTCCATGAACAACACAAACCTCTCAGCAGTGTTTGTGTTGTTGATGGGTTTTTTTTTTCTTGCAGTTTTGGGTTTTGTTCAGAGAGCAGTGTTTCCATCTTTGTGGTTGAAAATGATGGTTAACACTGCTTTTCCTTTTCGAGGGCAGGTTGATGCACTTTAAAGCAGTTAATCCATCTATTTAATGACACTTTTTGTAATACATAATGCATCAGAGATAAAAGATGATGCATCTGAAATGTAATAAACCTGGTTAAATTGTTATTTTAAGAAGAATTAGTAAGGCAGCTAAAACTTCAAGTGTTAGTCAAGTGACACATGTCAAAACAGGTTTTTTATTTCTCATGAGGTTTCACATCTGTCTGTAGGATTGTACAGATGTCACAAACCTGGATGCTGATTCTACCACTGAAATTCAGAGGCATGGAAAAATGTAAAAATACACCCTCCCATTGAGTCTGTGAGTCTCCACTGCTCCTGCACAGTGTCAATATTGCACTTCTTCCTATATATAGAGTAGATATATTGTGGATGTAAAATAGTAGGTACTAAGGTGCATCTGTGTCAGCCCTCATACTGAAGAGATGTTATTCTGCTGTATACAGTATCTAAAGAGCCCGGGTGCCTGGATGAATATCTGAAACTGACTGGCTGTAAGGGGAATGTGCTCTGGTGGTGCCTATAGAAGAAGTAAAGGCTCATGAGGTGACAGAACTCATTAACTGGCCTGCCAGGTCTCACTGTAATTGGCTGGTTGCTGAGCCAATAACCTGGATAACTGGCTGGTTATGTGGATGACTGGCTGACTAGATGAGAGACTTAATGATAATGGGAAATTGAAGGGACATAAAGGACATTGGTCTTAGAAAGGTATTATGGAATGATTAAGAATAGTTTTAGAATTAGTTTCTGAATGAAGAGGTGTCAGTGGTTGTGTCTCGAGCCTGGATGGTGAAGCATTTCTTCGTTTTGTAATGATGGATTCTTTATTAAATGCTCTGCAATAGTCACTGATTTGCATCCTCCCCCAGTGTTAGTTTGAATGCATCCCAGTCACATCTCCCTGTTTGCCTCACCCGCAGTCTCCACTTCATTATTTTTTCTTTTTTTTTTTCTCCATTGCCTCTTACACTCTTTCATCTCTCCCTCTTTCCCTGATGCCTTACCTTCTCCCTCTCTACCCTTCCCCTCTCTCCTTCTCAAAGTGCAGTGACCATTTTAAGAGAAAATCCATTTCTCTTTACCCAGATTATCACATCGCTCCCTTTAGTAATTGAACGGAGCTGCTTATTCAATAGAATGGTATTGGAATACAATGCCCCACTGAATGGAGCCGTGGTGGATCTTCTATAGCCAGAGGTAGTGCTAAAACTGTCTGGGAGTTAACTGTGCTGTAAAAGACACATTACTCCGATATTAAAAAGGCCTCCATTGAAAATAATTACTTTTCTAAGTGAGCCGTCTCTGATGTCCTTGTCTTTTCAAGTTTTAACCTCCAAAGAAATGTCTAGGAAGTTGATTTTATCACTGAACCCTGGTGCAGGTGCAGACCCCTGTGAATGACACAGTTTTATTTCTGTTTAACCCTTCCATACGGTCACTTTGGACATTTGACAGAAGTAAAACACCCCAAGTGATTTAAAAAATGTCACCACTGCAAAAACAGAAAAAATACTGCATTGGTGTTACAAACCTGTGTACACTGAGCCCCGACTGTTTGCGCTGGGCTCTCAGACAGCAAATGTTGGGGGGGAAGTACTTTTACAGATAAGCTAAAGATATACAGCATGGACTATATTGATAATTGATGATTTTACAGTCTGTGATAGTACCCCTCTTTTTGTCAAGACTGGTATTGAGATTTTGTTTTTGGCCCACATTAAGTCCAATTTTTAAATAAAAATTCAAAAATTTGAGCTAGAAAGTAAAATTTGGAGAAAAAGTTGAATTTTTGCACAAATTTTAAAGCACAAATAAAGAGATGTAAAGTCAAAATTTTGAGATAATTAAGTCAAACCTCTGACAAAATGTTGACATTATGAAATGAATAGTCAAAATTATGACAAAAAAGTTTAAATGTTGACTTTTCATTTAGAAATTTTGACTTTATATTTAGGAAAAAGAAAGAAAGAAAAAAATCTTAATGAAGTTGAAATGGGCATCAATATATTATTTATGTCAACACTGTAGAAGTTTTTCCCTCCAAACAGAAAATGAGTCTTATAAATAAATGTATGGGTCATGAAGTTTCTTTATGGTCTTTGAGTATTTTAGATTTTCTCTCCAAGAGTCTGGGTTGACGGTCTTCCTTTTTTGGGGTTTTCAGAATATGGTTGCCCCAGTTTAAGGGAATCCTCAGTCCATGAATTTCTACATGCTAAATCTGTGTGTTTATACATGACACAGTATGGACATGGCTCAAAGGATCACAAGGAAAACCTGAGGTCTACATGTGCCAGATCCCCATAGAGACAGACACATGTCAGTCTTTGTCATTCTTTCTGGATCCCCTGATGACTCTTTGGAGTCAAACTGCAGAGGGATGATCATAGAAAATGTGCATCAGGAACAGAGTCACACAGAGGTCAGAGGAAGCTCTGACACAGATACAAGATCTGCTCTGTAGATTGTATAATACATAAACACAGTATTTCTGACATCACCCGTCTGTTTCTGACAGGGAGTTATGGAGCCCACTGGAAAAGTTGAACTCAATCTAGCTTTGTTCCAGTTTAATGAGGTAAAGAGGCGGGCCTTTAGTCTAACTTAGGAAATAATGAGTTGTGAAAAAAAAAAAAAACCTGTGCAGAGTGAAAATTGCTGACCTAAGCTGTTATGAACTGGGCTGTAAACATGTTAAGCTTTGCTTTTAATATCAGCTTTTTTTTTTGGCTCGGTGTGTTAGTGGTTCCAGCCTCGAGCAGAATCACCAAGAACTGCAGTTTCTAGCATTTTCACATCACCGTCTTTTCTTTAGGGCTGGAGATTGATGTGGATCTGCACCTCCAGATAGAAAACAGAAAATGAAAACAGGAAATTCATATCCCATAATAATTATTTGATAACTAAGATTAAAAACTAATGTTGGGTTTGGGTAGCAAAGATCACAAATGCACTTTTTGTAACATTTTAGTGACCAAAATACATTAGATACATCTTTGGTCTGGTTCCCCTCTGTCATGGCACAGGACCAGATAGGTTTCCTTTCAAATCAATGTGTCAACTCATACTGGATCCATTTCAGTGTGGTCTGGCTACTTTGGCAGGTTGCAGCAAATATGCGAGTCTCCACCCAAAATCGCCCAGTGGCTTTCAAAATAAAACAAACCATGTCAAAAGCCAAACAGTTCTCTTTTACAGTGCTTGATGCAAAATGGACAATAAATAAATACTACTGAAAAAATATACAAAAATACAACCCTTATATCCCTAACTTTAATTACCATATAGACATATGTCTGGACTGAATAAATTGCTAAAAAGTGCCATAAATCATAAAAAATGAAAATTGTACTCTAATTTACAAAAGACAGTCATAGCTGCATGATGTATATGAAATGCAGGAAGCGATGCGAACAGCTGTTGTTTACCTTTCATGTTTGATTTCTGCGAACACATAAGAAGAAGGAAACTGCACATGTTGAAAGTGCAGTATGAATGTGTCCTGCGCTCTGAGACAAAAATAAGAATTTATCGTCATTTTAAAAATGCTAGAAAGGCTGTTTATACATTAAATGGATCCATAGTTTTAATGTTGGTCTGGAAAGTTTCAAGTTTCCACCCTAATTGATGAAAGGGATCCCTGGACTCAGACCGGACTGTGGAGGCAGACTGTGGCGAGTCTGTGAGGGTTAACAGATGCTGCAGCCTCAGCTGTAAAAGCCATCCACACATTTTACCAGCAATTTCTGGCAGCTTCTACACTTGGCTTGTTCATGAGAGAGAAAATTAACAGCATTTCTCACACTTGTTTCAATTTACTGCTCATCTATCATGAAATAAGCATCAGTATCTTCTTCCTCTGCTGTGGTTGCATCTTGAAGTATTTCAGTATTTTGGCTTTTTTTTTTTTTTTTTTTTTTTGGTGAGTGTGTTTTGAATGGATTGATGACATCTATGCAGGGGAATGTCTGCAGGGTGATGTTTTGCACTGCAGAGACAGAGAAAAGCAGTAGCTGAGAAACATCTAGGGGCGGCTCTGTATGTGTCTTTTTCTGTGAAGAAATGCAAGAATTTGCCTGCCACAGATGGTGTGTGTGTGTCTGTGTGCATGTGCCATGTTGAACTCCAAACCAACTTAGCAGCTGCTAATTACTCTGACAGAAAAATCTCTCTCTGTCTGCTCACCCATCAATACACACTCCCTCTCTTTCCACATTTGTTTTTCCCCAGTTACTGCTCTTTTTCCTCATCTTCCTTCTCTTCCTCGAGTTCCTATCTTAGCTTCTACCTTTCCCTACCAATTTTCTTCTCATCCCTTATTTTCTTCCTCACTCTGTTCTTTTGTTGTGACTACACCTGAGGCTTTCCCCTCACATACCTTCCTCCGTCTCTTCCTTCTTTCTCTTTTTCTGGCCTGTCATGCTGAGGCAGTTGTCAACACCACACTGTACTTTTTTTTCTTTTCCACCTCAATCCATCCCACCTGTCCCTTTTTCTCTCAATCTGCTCTTCTGTCTTTGTCATCACATCATCCACTTCTCTCTAAAGTATACCTTCTTCTTCTAAATTTCATCACCCTTTCTTCTTTCCTTCCCTTTTCCCTCCTCTCTGAAGTTCAACTCAGCTGAACCTCCGTGTTCATTTTATAGCCATCTGAAAGAATTAAAAATACATGTCAGGGAAATCTTAAGGGCAGAAAGCAGAGTGCTTGTGTTAAAAATACAAAACACTCCTCCATTTTTCTTCCTCCTGTGATCCCTTATTCACTCCCTCCAAAAAATGTTCTCTCATGATGTCCTTTCTGATCCCATTCATTCCAATTTCTTGAGCCCAGATCTCCCCCATCCTCCTCCTCACACTGAAAGTGTCAACAACCAATGTGAAACATGTGACAAGACATTTTTATATTCCTCTGCAATGAATAGAGGATGCACATCAAAGTGATCTGAATATAGCTGTCACATTTGGAGTTGCATTATGGCCTGAAAGATGTGTACAGCAGTGTGCCATACACAGGATCTGATCTGTACTTCTCAACATGCAAAGATGATAGTTTGGTAACAGGGGAAGTAAAGGTGTTTTCTGTTTTTTTATGACTCACTTACTCCAACCATGTTAAAGTAATGTGTGGACTGTACAGGTGATCATGAAGTAGTCTCGCTTTTATATATTTACGTGACCTTTATCCACAATTTGGTATGAGGTTATCTGCACAAAAATTGGTTATTTTTAAATGCTATTTCTCAGTATCTGTGGTCAGGATGGTTTCCCTGGGTGAAAAACCCCCCAAAAAACTGTAGATTTCACTTCCCTTTGACAACAATGGTATGCTGGAAAGGTTTGGCAGTGAGAAGTGCGCTATTGGGTATTTTTTCCTGAAGAAAATGATTTCTTGGATCTTTTTGTAGCAATGGTGTACACGAGAGCTGGACTGTCTAAAAAAGCTAAACTGGAGAATGATAGAGCACAGGCTAAAACAAAAGCTAAGCTATTTGTAATAATGTTCATTCCAACCTGCATGCAGCACTTTTACTGCAGTGACCTGCTGTGAAACTTGGGAGTCTATTAATGAAATGAAGAGCCAAGTTATGTTTGCTCTGCTTGATAAGGTTAGAGTTGGTAGATGAGCACTGGTAGGACCTAACCAGGATTTACTCACATTGCATCTTATGGACTTGTTTCAGAGCACGGAGCTGTGACTAACATTCTACAGATAGGCTGCTCACACTACGTTACAAACTGAGTTTATAAAGTTTGATTGTTGTCGAACAACAAAGCTATGTAACTACAATTAAATAAATTATCTTGTCACTTTGCATCCTGGGAAAAGTTGTCTTGAACAAAGAAAAGTAATTTTAAAAATAGGGTTACACTCTCCATTCATTTGCTTCAAAACAAATGCACCCCCTTGGCAACCCTGCTACAAAAACCAGAATGACCAGCATGACCAGCATAAAACCAGCATGGACCAGCATGATTTCTATGCTGGTTCATGCTGGTTTTTGTAGCAGGGAAGAGTCAGGTGATGGTGCTTATGGGAAACTGAGGCTTTATGCCGGAAAAAAAAAACAAACAAAAAACCCCCCACCACAGATCCTGCCTAAATGTATCACTGCATCCAACGTCAAGTTGATATTTGACAATAATTCAATTCAAGTCAATGTCTCACTTTTTGAGTGTACTTCATATTTCTTAAATCTCATCCTTCTCTCTTTTAAAATGCATGACTCAGTGTGAACCTTTGCCACATGTATTGAGGAAAAAGTAGTAGCAGCATCTTTCAGAGTCTCTCCTGGTCTCACACTGACCCCCTCCAAAAACTTTATTACGATCGTCACTCTTCTTTCTGATGGTCTTGTTGGCTTTTGGAGGTCATAAAGAGACATCAGTATTGATTTCAGTCTGTTTCATAACCCACTAAAAATCCCCTCAGAGGAGCTTTAAGGGAGCTGTAAAATATAAAGAAGTGAAGCTTTGATCTTGTAAAAACTCTGCAGACGTTTTAGATTATACCTGAAAAATGAAGAACAAAGAGAAAGGAACAAAGACGAAGTGAAAAGGACAAAAAGGCAGTTAGTCTTTTGTTGAATTTGATTTATGAGTGACACTAATATCATCCTGTGGACTTCCAGTGTAGATGAAAATATCTACCCTGGAAAAACACATCTTCTCTGACATTTTTGTTGCCACTGGTTAGGAAGTTTCTGGAGCTCTTCAGTCAGGGTGCCATTAGGCTTCCCAGTCCGTGGGTGGACCAGTTAGATGTCAACAAGCAGCTCAGCTTGAACCGGTTTTCAAATATCTTTCGCTCTCTCGCTGACAGGCAACAGGATGATGTCACTTTCACACACCACAATGTGCATGAGAAACACTGGCAGCAATTGTAGAAGTTCTGGCTTTTGTCATATCAGAGCACAGACAGGGAGCCCTCTGGCAGTTGCAGGTTTCAAAAATTCTCAGTGAAAGCTTTTTTGCATTTTCAATGTCACCTCCATGAGCTCTGCTCCATCAAGACTACCCTGCTTTTTATTCCTCTTTATTGGGAGTGGGAGCCAACCTCTGTGGCCACTGAAAGAAGTCTTTCTGGTTTGTATTATTCTGACCTTGGCATGCACACTCCTAATTAAATTCTTAAGACCAGTTGAAAAATTCCACAAATTCAAATTTTGCAATGTTGGATCTTAAAGGTTCTGAGTGGAGTTTTAAGTTGCAAAAACAGGGGAGGAGGGGATAATAATAATAATGATGGGTATGAAATTTATTTCTTCCAACAATTGAAGTAAATTCGTCTTTTCATCAGCTGATCATAGGTTTAAAATCACTTAAAGGACAAAATGTGTGGAAACGTGGGCTCACTGTTATTTTCTGTCACGTATTCACCAGGTTTCTCTCTTTGAACATTAATTGTTGAGCTGCATAAGGAAAGCCTCTCACAACGCATCATCAGCGCGGTACACGAGGACAGAAATTTTTAATTTCTTCAAAGATCCTGAAGCAAATGGTACAAAAAAGTCAAATGGTAGACCCAAAGACCCTGAGCCCGAGGAGCCAACCCACATGCCAATCCTCAACCCAAATTAAGGCTTTACTGGTGCTGACTGCAGCTCAATCAGACAGCGTCTGAAGGGGAAGAGCTTTGAGAACAAAAAACCTCTTCAACAAAACCTCTGTTTGGACTTTGCGAGGGAGCACAAAACACGGGACATTGAAAGATGGAGAATGTTTTGTTCTCTGAGGAGAACAAATTAAACCGTGATGGTCCAGATGGCTTCCAATGTTACTGGCATGACAAGGACATCCCACTGAGATGTTTACCAGGTGGCACAGTGGAGGGGCGCTATCATGATCTGCTTTTTCCCTCATTGGAACAATGGAGTTTCAGGTTGTGCAGGGGCGTCCAACAGCAGCTGGCTATGTGGTGATGGTTTAGGGGGCATCCTTCATGACTGAGGGCCCTGGTCTGTTTGCTAATGACTGGGTTTTTTAACAGGACAATTTTTTCATTTTGAAACTTGACTTAGAGCCTTTTTGAGATCCATCAGTGCAGAACATAAATTTGCACAAGTTTTGAAGCTCATTATCTTATTTGCCAAATGACTCAAAACATCAAACCCTTTAACTTAAAAATAGACTATTATCTGACTTTTGTTTAATGTAATCAAGAATATTGATGAAGGTCTTAACCAGAAGAAACTTTAGATCCCTGAAAGTAAAGCATCTTTGTACTTAGTAATTTGCATAAGCACAGCAAACAAAGGAATGAAGAAAACCTGAGAGTGTTCATCAGATCACATGTTCATTGAGTCGTGGTTTATTGATGAGGCTTATATATGCTAGATTGTTCTGTTTTGATCTCCATCATCTTAAATAAACATTTAGATGCTTAAAGCTCAGTTGTGGTTCATCTTCATTGGATATAATGTCCTGCTTCAAGAAAAGTGGATAGACTGAGCCAGAACAATGAAGTTAAGGTCTTTAAGAGTAGAACAAAGAGCTTTGAGATGACACAATGCTCTGTGGAGTTGAGAATGCTGCAGGCTCTGATAATAATCATGTTATCTGTGGGTTTATAACAGCACGTGAGGATGCTTCACTTTGAACACATTTGTTCAGAGTATGTCCAAAGGCAAGTTTTCTTACATCAATTTATGAAATACCCTTATAGAGCTGCTTTCATATGATCATAGAAGTAGATGTAGATTTGAAAGCCTCAACAAACACCCGGCACAGGAAGTATTGCTCTAAAATATCATTAGGACAATATGAGGAGTCAGTGCAGCTGCTGCTTGTCGCACTGAAATAGAAGCAAAGCAAGAAATTCAAAAAATGTGTGACAGCCATGAATGGCTTCAGATGTCACAAGCTTTGGTGCATTCTCCCGTGTGATAATCCAACGTCTTCCCATATGAATGTGACTTTTACTCTAAAAGTCATACTGTGGATATTTTCTGCTTGTCTGGCTCAGTCTTGAACCTGCACATCAAGTTGACTCATACGGATTGAGACATGGTCTCTTCATATATGCTGCCGTCCATCAAATGTGAACGGGGTCCCTTCATCCCTTTGTCCTCATCTGTCTCTTCTGGATCCAGACGAGGAGGCGATTGTCCATATCGGCCTCAAAGAGAGAGGGGGCCAAAGAGGAGAGGAGGCGTGATATCCTGGCAGAAGCTACTCTCTGCTCTGTTGCCCTGGGGGGAAACAATGTTCCACTCTCCTCCCCTCCCTTGGCCAAAGCAGCAAGAGACACTAAAGGAGAAGATGTAAGAAGAGGAGAAAAAAGGCAAAGATGAGGAGGAAGAGGTGTGCAGTCCTGGCACACACACTCTCTCTCTCTGTCTCTCTCTCTCTCTCTCTCTCCCTGTCTTCTGGCAGACAATCTATCTGACACAACTGATTACTCATCTCATTACAGTCAGCTCTTAACCTCTGTGAAAGTGACTGTGTGTGTGTGTATGAATGGCCTTATATCCGTGCCTAATTGTGTGAACATCCATGCGTGTCTGCTCATATGTGACCTTCAGTGAGTGTGTGTGTTGGAATGAGTCCCGCTCAGTCCACTCAGTGCACTTCAGGAAATGCTCCAGGTTGTTGTTTGATCAAATAACTTTTGATCTGACATAGGTGGGTTTGGTTTGTGCTTGGCAGCTGTGTTTCAGTGTTAAATGTGTGTGCTTAATATGCCATATGTTTATGTCATGTCAGCAGGAATATCTTCAGGCTAATCACTACTGTAAACTTGGCAGTTTCTGAGTGTGGGCACCCATAGAGTTCATTTATGTTTAGCATGCCAAGCTAAATGTCCTGCAGCACTTGGCTTTACTACAGTCAGGAAGAACTTTTTCAAAGAATGGTGTGAATACACCTACATTATGTTTTCTTTCCTTTTCACAGCAGAAAGGATACAGTTTCAGTGGTACGTGTACTTTCTGTTCTTTGGAATTACAGACAGGAAATGTCACTACAGTTACAGCTCTGCATCAGAGCCATGTAATGTGGGCTGCACTTATTGCTATTTGGCACATTTCATTTTACTTTGTACTCGATAAAAAGGGATGAAAAACTAAAACAAAAAGCTGTTTTCTCCATGTTTCTGTGTCTGGTTGTTGGAGAGTAAAATCAGTTTGATTCAGCCAAATCATAGTTATAATCAAATCATAGTTCAGTGGACTGACGAGAGAGGGCTTTTCGTTTTAACTGACTTTATTTGTATATTTTAACTTGGACAGTGAATTATCAGAAATATCTCTTTCCTGGTTACAATCTGCGTTCCCTGTCCATGAGGCTGAGATACAAACAGATACAATCATAACAACTGCTGCACAACCTGTAACTGTCTCCACAGTGATAAAAGTTGTACAGTCATTAAATATGAAAAACTAAAAGCACAACACTATGAAAACGCACCATTGCTATATAGCAAATATCTCCCACAGAAGCATTAATATTACCATATGGAAAGTTTAATGCACTTCACTTGAAGAGCTACACAACTGAATGTACATTAGAGAGGTAATTCTGGTCAGGATTTCATCTTTCACTTAAATGAAGCAGTCAATCTAGAAACATATTTGTCAGTCAAAAGTTGTTCTTGGGTTGACTTCTACGTCCCTTGACCATAAGTTTATTTGATCAGAGTACATGTCTACCTGTGTAGTTATTCCCCTTCCAAATGCTTTTCAATGAAATGTGCATATGTTATGCACTGTCTCTTTATAGAGATAGCTCAGCTGAAGAGGAGGCAGTTGTCTAGTTTATTAAATGTATGTTTTATATTAAGAACGATTGGTTTGGTCTTGGATGCATAACACTGTGAGGATTAGCTTGTTGCCTTCCATGTGTATATCTCTTTCAATTTTAAACAATTTTCTTTATTTCAGACTTTCTACCTTTGTAAATAAATGTCAGATTGCCAAATCATGTTAAAAACAAACATGAGAAGACTTATGAGTTATTTAAGAAGAAAAATGGTCATCTCCAAATTATGAATCTCTCTGGTTTTGGTTGTGAATGATTTTGTGTTTCTGTAAATAGAAAAGGCATGTCTTAAATTGATGACTAAAGATGAGACATTCTTTGATAAGACAAGTGACTCATGACTCGAAGACTTGTGATGAGTCAGAAAAAGGTATGTACATTTTGAATGGTTTGTTTGAGCTAGAGCACACAACAGTTGTATTGTTCTTTTTCAAAAATGAACTAGCTGTGCAGAATATCTTGAAAAAGAAATACAATGGTTAATATAAGTGCCCACAACATAATAGCTGTCAGTGTGTGCTATATTTGTTCTCTTGGGATGTGCCGACTGTTTTTCTTCACATACTTTCAACTGTGTTTGAAAAAAGCCCTGGATCCAGTCTGCCTCTCTTTATCCTGATGTAACAGAGGGTTTGTGGACAAGAGGGGACTGTTGAGTTTAATATGCCGGTTTGTTAACCATACTCCGTCATCTTTTAATCTGACATCTAATGTTTCTGTCATGTAGGCACTGCGTCTCTTTTTGGGCACACGTCACTACAGATAAGTTTTCACAGACTGATATTTGAGTCAAGTTGTAGGCACAGGAAGATGTTCTCTTATTAGGAGATTCTCTAAATTATTTACAAATCTGCATTTCATCAAGTACTAGTAACATAGAAATTATATTCTAGTGTTTTGTTGTTGTGCATTTGCCTGTGTGTGGTGATGATAGTCTGCCCTTTAGCGAAAATAGAATCACTCTCTCTATCTCTCTTTCGCAACATTTCTTTCCTTTCATAGTTGGCCAGAAGGTCACTTTGTACCTGCAGCCACACAACCAAATAATCTGAACCCAAAACTCTGAGTGTGTGTGTGTGTGGGTGGGAGGGGGCTGCTTTCAATTCTGGGCTGCACTTTCAGGGAACCTAAATACCAATCCGGACTGAACCAAATATGAATTTCCTCTCTGCCTTCGGAAGAAATATTCAAGGACTTTAGGATCGGCAACGTGAGTGGAAGCTGCTCTTTTTTGGCTCCAGCTGTCATGGCAATGCACCCTGATCCCCCAAATTCCCCATGGGTTCTCCCATACAGTCATACCCACCATCTTTTCCTGTTCAGTCACTAGGAGGCTGTACATTGAAGTGACAGTTTGGATACAGACTAACCTCGTCTGTTGTTCGTGGCCTTGGGAGACAGCGATAAATGTCCAGCATTATCAAATCTGACTGCAGGAGTCATGTTGGGAGCTGCTGTAAAACACCTGCTAAATCCACAACCTGGAATGCAAAGTAGTTGATTTGTATCCACATAAGTAGAGACCATAAGGGAGTGATGGAGGAATGGTGGTGGAGCTGCAGTGTGATGGTCTCAAAGCAGATGTTTTTAGATTTTTTTTTTTAACTTTTTAACTTTTTACATTATCATCTTTTGTTAAAAACAATCATGGTAATAGTGACATTCGTGCATGTGATATGATTTTACGTCATACTAACATGTTGTTATGTCCCATGGCTAGAATAAATTTGATTTTGCATTTATTTGGAAAGCAAATTCCTAGGAAGAGGGGTAGAGATGCAAAGAATTCAAGGTGTTTGAGGTCCAGTGTGAAGTTTCTGCAGTCTGTGAGGATCTTGGGCGCTATGTCATCTGCTGGTGTTGGTTTTAAGAAGTCCAAAGTCAAGACAACTGTCTACCAGGAGATTATGGCGCTGCTTTCTGCTGGAAACCCTTGTGGAAATGCTAATTTATTTTCCAAAAGGGCTTAACACCTGCCCACATCACCAACATGACTATCTAATGGTTTTGCTGATTATTGTGCTTGCCGAAAAAATACCCTGAGTGTGGGCTGTTAATCAAAAGGAAAACAAGGAAGACCTGACCCCAAAATACTGAGAAACTGGAGGAAACTGGAGAATGTTATCAGATTCATGTAGTTAGTAGTTATCATACCTTTTGATCAGATTATTGATCAACAATCATACATTAATAGATTTTAATCAGTTAAAACAAACAAACAAACAAACAAACAAAAAACTACAATTTCGAGATTTCCATTCTCGTACCAATGCTAAAGCAGACAGCATCCAGCACTATGTCGTTGTGCTTTGTGCAACTCATGGTGCCCCTATAGAGGTGTATTAGAGTAGTTGAACTTCAATACTCACCACTCATTTTGTAACCAACTCCACTATTTGTCCGTTCATTTGCCTTTATCATGGCATTTTTACCTGTAAATATATTTTATGGACACCCTGTATACGCCTCTGCATAACTTAACCTGAACAGCAGCCTCAAGCATTTTCTCAGGAGACTTTTATTCTGAAAGGAATTAATTCTCTGATACCTTAGTGTGCGTGTTATTTTCCAAACCTACACAGAAATCAAATATTTGCTATTTAGGGACAAGCTGGTTGTTTTTCAATGAGCAGGTGAGACTTGTGTATACATCCACGTACACAGAGATGGTGCGTGCAACATGCAGACTGAAGAAGCCAAGAATCCTCCAATTAGAGGACAATACTCTTCCTTCTGAGCAACAGAGCTGTCACCTGAGGGTTGTTTGGCTCTGTGCCTGTGCTGCAGCTGATGTGCGTGAAGCCTGATATGGGACCTCTCAGCAGCTTTCTGGAGGGTGGTTGTGCTAGTTGAAAGAGTAACCCTGACTGGCTTATTGCTATAATGGTTATTGAGTTCCACGGCACACAGCAGACATATAATAGACCTGGAGTTAAGAGGCATTCCCCCTCATATCCTGCATAAGCAGCTCTTTGCCATCATTTCTTTATTGATAGTCTTTTAACGCTCTGATGAAGAATATTGACTGCTGAGTTAGCCATTGATTTGTTTGCTCAACGCATAATCTCTCTCTCTCTCTCTCCCTCTCTCTCTCTCTCTCTATTTCCCCTGCAACCCGCATGAAGAAAAAGAGTGTAGAATGGCCTTTCAAAATTGTCCTACCTATAGAAGTTGCAGTCTTGCAAATAAAGCATGAAGACAGCGTGAGTGCTGGTGAAAAAGCTCCCTCTGGAAACGTTACAGAGCTCACTTTTTGTTTGTTGTTCTCTCCAAAACAAGCCACTCTCAGCAGTTCACAAGAGGTTTTTCGCTCTTTTATTTCAAATTCACTCTATTCATCTCTCAGGTGTTTGAAAAATGCTGATAAATACTGGATGAGCAAATGTCAGCACGACTTAACATGTTGAAGGCTATTAGAATGCAGGTGACAAACTGCGGCAATTGCAGCATTTGGTGACTCAAAATTCTCTACTTCAAGACAAGTTTTCTGAACATAAATGCAATAAATATGATTTTCCCTCTGAAATTACACAACTCTGTTAAGTTTGTCTTTAAAGAAAAAAGTGAAAAGTTCCAAACTGTCATGCAAACCACTCTGTTCTTTGAATCTAATGGAGCTGGGAGAGGGCTTTTATGGCATCTAGTTTGTTTTGTTGTTGACAGCAAAAAAGGAAGAAAAGTGAAATGAAAAATTTACTCTTTGCTCATTTATTCTCTTTTCGGTTTGCATGTTTGAAAGGGATAGCAAACAGGGAAAAAAAAGGAAAAGCAATGAGGAGAGAATCTGAGACAGGAACACTAAAAGAAGGATGATAAGAAATCAGCAGAGAGTTAGTACACAGCTGTTCACATTTCTCTTTGTGGTAGATATCACTTCTGACAGCTTTCAGAGCACAACTCTAGCATGCAACAGCATTTTTTTCAAGTATAGTTCAGACTTTTTCTGAGGCTGCTGAATTCAACTTTAACAGGGAAATAATTGTTTCAGAGTCTGGCTGCTACTAAAATACCTCCAATTACTAATGTGAAATAGAAAATGACTGTAATAAACTTTGTTAACGTCAGTCCTGTTGTTTCTTAGACTAATCACACAGACGGGATGAATAAGATAGAGATTATGCTGCAGTCCTAGAAGAAACAGTCATGTAGCCAAAATGAATGTGACAGCAAGTGTGGTGAAGTTCAAGCTAGCTTAATTTCCAAGACAAGTTTAGTTTATTTTAAATTCATGTTTAAATTGAAGTATATTAACAATCCTTTCCCAACTTGACCAACTCTGTGAGAGACTTGGTGAGCCAATCGCCCAACAATTTCTAAGATATTTTTCCTCAGGGAAGACCTCTCCCAAATTGTGCAACTAGTCTCAAAATTACGTCCAAATACACCAAAACTGTACCGTAGAAAGAGGAAACCATGATGCAAACATGGTCTAGGATTTATGGCTACTTCTCTGAGCCACAACCTGCCCCTGGTGGGCTGAGATAAAGGGTAAAAACTGTCCTGTGGTCTTATGAATCCAACTAGACAATCTTTGAAAAAAATCACAAGTGCTTTATTGTCTGCTCTGAATAAGAGGGTTTCTGTTTTTTTTTGTTCAAATTTCGTTGAAGGGTCAGGATCTCTTATAGTCATAGGATGGTTTTAGATGGCAGCAATGGTGCTGCTACATACAGATACCTAAAATCCTGCATCAGCATTTGACTTCCAAGACTCCATAAAAAATGGTAAGGTAAAATGCTTTTAGTTGTCTTGTATAAGCTTAAATAGGACTGTTTTCTGTCAGGATTTGAACATTTTCCGAGCTGAGGCCTGTCCCGCAGTTGAAGCCTGCTTTAAAAGCAAAATGCACGACCTGTGGCTCCCCCTGTGCCGTCTCTCTTCACACTGTGGCAGAACAAGATGCCCTGTATCCCTTTGTATTGGTGTCTCTTTGTGTCTGTACCCCTCTCTGTCTGTTGTATGTCTGTATTTTTCCATCTCTCTCTCTCTCTTCTTGCCGTCGTAAACTTGCTAAATGCTGCAAAAGTCTGTACTCCTGGTGAGTTAAGATATGATCAGAGTTCCTATCTTGTTGTGATGTTGGGTCTCTGTTAATAAACTAAAATTTAATTTATGTTAACGTCTAGATCCATTGATGTTTTTGGAAAGTGTCTTAAGATAATGCTTATTTGACACTATATAAATAAAAATTGATATTGACCTGAAAACTGATCTCTTATTAGAACCCAATACCAGGAGAAATTATAAAAAATTATAAGAATAACACAAAGTCATTGATAAATAAACCCAAGTCTTCCAAGCCGTAATGCAGCCAGACCTCAAGTCCAAGTCCAAGTCTAAGAGTAATTCCAGGTCGGACTCATGCACGGACACTGACTATACGGAGTATCTAAAGCTGCATGAACCAACATCTAACACTGTCCCATCTTTATTGAATTAAAACTTTATTTCAAAATGCTACATTTGATCTTTTATCAGCATATCTTTAAACCTGAGCTGATTTATCAGATAATCAATAGGAGAGTTTTTATGGTTTAAAAAGTTGACAAAGAAAGAAGGTGGAGTTGGGTCTTTTGATTCCTGACAGCTCACATCGTCTGTGCATATAGATCTCATCTTAAACAACAAGTTGTGCCTGTGATCTATCCTGGTCTCATTTTTTGAAGTTGAGCACACACAGTATTTTGTTATAAAACTGAGTCACCAACCTCTGCAAGAAAAACAAGTGCCAGGGTCTCATATACCATCAAAACTCTTATGCTCAAAAAGCAGGTTTCAGTGACTGACAGTGGTGACAGAAGTCAAACACTCGTATAAAATAAAAAGGATAAAATTGACTTCAGATATAACTTTGGGAGTGGTTTTCTGCTTCTGTTGACTGTATCGTCTGTCTGAGATAGATGCAAAAACTGCAGAATGAAAAAAGATGGAGCAAAGATAGACTGTCAATTTCTGCTATTGCATATCTCCCTGTGACTTGAATCTTAATATGTAAGCACAGTTCTTGCAGGAATGGGGGATTGCTGCGGTGTATCACGACTAAGACTGAAACACACACACTCTCTGCTCACACCGTATTGGCTTATGCAAATATTTGCAGCACACAAACACAGACATTAATGAGTAATTTCCCCAGACATCAGTCTAAGCCTCTCGTTCTTTTTTTGTTTTTGTTTTTCCTTTTTTTTATAAATGTTTTGCTACAAGAACAAAATGGAAGATTTAGCGTCAAGAGCCTTCCTGTTTTTGCTGCGTATGATATGATCTCAATGAGTCAACTTATTGTGCTACATGCATAAACGACTAGATGAAGAGAAACAGGAAGAGTCATAGGAGAATTGGGCTGAGAGAGAGAGAAAAGCTGGTGGTTTTAAACATAAATTGAATTACTGAGGTAATGGCAGTAATAGTTTGAGATCAGTAACTCTAACAAGCTCCAAATTCAGCTGTGAATTTTTGCAGCATAATTTAATCATTCTCAGTCAGTCCAAAAGTTCAATCACTGCAAATAAAAATGATCCCTGTGCTCATCTTCAGGGAGCTTTTCTCACATTTGAAATGTATGTATGTATGTATGTATGTATGTATGTATGTATGTATGTATGTATGTATGTATGTATGTATGTATGTATGTATACACACACATATTACTCTGTAAGCCAAAGTTTTACAAAAGTAACATCACATTGTGAAATGCCTCAACAGTTCATGGCTCATGGAAAACAAAAAAAAACAAAAAAAAAAGTTTTGAAAAGGTGATAAAGGTTAAGTGCTTTGATAATGGGTGCATTTCTACAATTTCGGTTTTGTTCGGTGTCAGACAAAGCAGCTGCTAAGAAAGTCATACTTTCAGAATTTATATCTGTGGAGAGGAGAGTGTATGGTGGTGCATGTTGGTGAGGGCATGAGGGCTTTACTGTCAGACCAAGCAGAAGGACTTTAAATTGGATTCATTGTGAGAAAATGAACAATAGAAGTCTTTTAAGGACAAGAATGTGTGTTCTTTGAGGAATAACAGTTTTGTGATGGCGCACTGAAATCAAGTCTTGTCACCTCTATGTGATGAAGGCGAAGGCCAAAATATCAACAGACAGTTTCTGCAGATACCTGATGGCTTATTTCTTTCAGAGTGTGGGGGACAGGCAAAATTTGTTCAGTGCAATGGTTCTTAAGGTGGGGGTTGGGATCCCTTGGGGGGTCCTGGATCTCTGTTTTCAGGGTCACAAAATGCCCTCTAGAATCAAAAATGATTTTAAAAAATGGAATAATGTCCTCAATTGTAAAAAATAAAAAAAATAAATGCAAATTTGTTTCACTTTTATTATTAAAAAAAAATGTTGAAAGCTTTTGGTGTTTTTTTCACATTTCTATGTTGAAGACCAAGCCAGGACAGCAATGACTCCTGTGGTGGCAGATCAATCTAGATAACAGAAACACATTGGTAGTCCTACCTACCTAGGGATCAAATCAAATTTCAGTCAGCTCAATAACGCATCCTAGGCCTTTTATTATTATTATTGTTATTATTATTATTATTATTATTATTATTATTATTATTATTATTATGGATTGGCCTGTGACTGTATTTCCATAGCAGGGGGTCACCAAACTCCAGTGCTGAAAGTACTGAAGTGACATGGGCTGAAAAGTTGAAGAGCACATGGTCCAGAGGATTTGATTGTCATGGTGTTAATAAAAGTTGTTGGCACTCTTAAAATTAATTTTTCGGCAACCTAGTAATAAATAAAAAGGAGGAAATGAGGCAACCAGTGGAAAACAGATGTGTTGCATCAGCCCACAAGTTAACTGTGTGACCCCTGAAAACATTTGCATAGCTCATGGCTTTGATATTTCAGTGAGATATTGGAAATTTACATAGATATAGAAAATTCAGCAGCCACAGAACTTACAAATGAAGAATGAGTCATTTAAACCAATCTCACATTTGAGCCAAGCTGTAAACATAAATTGGCATCTTAACATGAGTAATATTAGTATTTCTTGGCTTTTACAGTCAGTCACAAGTGGACAGCGGATGAACTGCAGCACTCTCCAGTTGGCTTCATATTATTGCACAAGAGGCTTATGCTTATATTTATAACAGTTTAATGTGTGGTTCTACTTTTTGAGACAGTTTGTCAGACTGGCAGTGGAGACACATTCAGATGGAGGACTGAACATCATTGCTCTGGAGCTGAAAATGAGACTCTGACAATATATGCTGTAGCCAAAGGGAATGTAGAGGGGATTAGGACCAAGCAGCGAACCCTCAGGGAAGCCTCGGGACAGAGGTGCTGTTGTTGATGCTCGATATCGGATTTGAGTTAGTAGATTTAGCTGAGGGAAGAATCAGGACAGGAGGGAGGAAATGGTGTGATTAATGTGGTCAGAAGCTGCAACGAGGGTAACAGAGGAGGCTGACAATGCTGAAGTGACCATAGTCAGGGAAAAAGTAAAGGAGGTGACTTTCAAGAGTTCATGGGTATGACTTAAGGGTGCACACACTACGAGAAAGCCTGTTTGGTTTCAGCTGTTCTCCTCTTCTAATGAAAGTCTCAATTTCTGGATGTTACCACAAATTATGCGTCAAATTTTCCTGTGGTCTCTTTAGATTTTTATCTCCCTAATCTGTTGAACAATCAGGACCGCACACGAAAGATATTAGTATGAAATGTGGTTTTCTAACTATGTGAACTCTGTTTTCAGGTTGGGATGGCTGCAAGTATCAGAGTTGAAAGATTGATCCAAATGGAGGAGGGCGTAATTTTTTTTCTGGAGAGGCTTGAAGGACATTTCTCTCAAAAAATCTTGTGGAGAAGGGTTTAAAACAAGAATTTACAGAAGAAATTGCATGGCTTTTTTAGAGGGGCTCATTTGCTATTTATCTGGCATTGAAATGTTTAGTCTTGTTACCTTCTTTTTTTTTTACCTTAAGCTGATAAAATCATGTTAGATGGACATGTTTGCATTTTGTTTTACGGAATAGTCCTTTTGCTTCTTGTGACTGACTTTCTTTGATGTAGACAGATGTGGAGATCGACTGCACGCAAGTTTTTGGCTTCCTGTTTGTGGGCTCCACTCTGGTGCAAGTGGGGAAAAAAAAAAAAAAAACTCATCCAGGGTTGCACTGGCTGATGTTGTTAACCAATCACAGCAGTGGTTATTGCTGTTGCATCACAGCAAGGTTACCAGTTTAAAACACAGTTCGGGCATGGTGAGCCTTTTTGCGTGGAATTTGCATGTTTGCTCTGTGCATGGCAGTCCAAAAACAGGCACATCAGGCTAATTGTTGATTCTATATTGTCCTAAGGTGTGAATGTGTGTGTGAAAGGTTTTCTGTCTCTGTGTGTCAGCCCTATGATTGATTGGCTCAGCCCAAAGACAGAATCAGCCCAAGCTAAAGCAGACTCAAACACTCTGCTGTAGCTTAAAATAATACAATTTATGTGACTTTTGTTGATACCCAACAACAAAATGATAATCTTTAACAAAACAAAAATTAAAAAGATGACAAACAGGAGAAGATCCACATAAACCCAAATAGTAAGTGCCTTTATAAATAATGATGATATTGGGTTATATATTTATAATAGATATTACACATACGTTTGAACACTTCATGGAGTGTTGCATCAGAATCATTAGAAAAACAAACAAACAAACAAAAAGTAATAAAGATTTATATGAATCCAAAATGTGGAAACAAATCAGAAAAAAGCAACAAACAAATAAACAAACAAAAAAAACAGACATGGTATCATCATATATTTCATACATCAATACGCCCTAAAAGTTCTCATTTCAGTTTTTCATCTTCAAATTACTTAAAACATTTTTTCAAAAAATTGTTGCAAACTTCAACAACGGACAGCATTTCCATAAAAAAGTGTGTCTGTTCATTCACATCGTCTTTAAATTTAATGACCGTAACGTTGTTTCAAACAACTTTTAATGTACATAAGTAAAAAACTGATCACTTGCATAGTTTTTATGTTGTATACAGGAAGGCACGTCTGTTTGAGAGTGAAACTCTTTGAAATATCACCAACGTGATTTTTGCTGGACACAAATACGATTCAATACATGTCCAAATAACCTAGGTTTATTATTAGTAAAAGTTTTTGTGCTGCTTATTTCTCTGTCTGTGTTGTGTATATGACGTGTTTCTCTCTCTTCCGTTCTTTCTATCTGTGTGTGTGTGTGTGTGTGTGTGTGTTTGTGTTAGTGGTGGGTCGACTCAGCCTGGCTGGTGTCTTGTGTAGGCGGACAGTCAGACAGCACCCTGCTTTCAACCTGACAGCAACTATCCTGAGAGAGGGAGAAAGGGGGCAGAAAAGGAGAGAAAAGAGGGATAGGAAGACAGAAGGAGGAATGTGAAGGTGGCACTGTGTCCTAAAATACTGCAAAGATGCCTCAATGTACCAGAAATACTTTTTTAAGCACAGTAAACAGCATTTTTGCTTTTATTTTGCAAAGTTAAAGAGCGAGAAAGAAAATTGAGATGATGCTTGACTTACCATGTCTTGAACTTAACAGGGTTTTGTGACCATATTAAGAGAACAACATCAGTTTCAGAGTGAAGGACAGCAAAGGTTTCATGTTTTGAGATTTCTTTTGTCAGGCTTTGTTGGAGGTGCTCCTGTTTTTGACTTACCAGTCAGTGCTGTATGCTTGATATCTTATGAAGGTTTATCTAACAACAAATTCAAAGCAATTTATACCTTCAAAGCACCCAATTACATCTTGCAATCACCAGCAGAGCAGCGGCAGAGCCATCACTGGCTTTTTACTAAAGATAAATGCTGTTTTTGTAATTACTTCCAGTCACCTTCACATCACCGTCACCGATGATAATGACTGAGCTGCCGTGGACTGGATTTCCTACAGTTATTTATGTTAAAATCTGACTGAGGCTCTGTAGAGAAGAGTAAAAACTCTAGCTGTCATGGCAACTGTTCGCTGTGAAAAACAAACTGGAAAGCACAGAGATGGGAGAGGGAACATGGTAGAAGGACTTCCTGATGTGAAACCTTTTTTCTACTTTTGCCACTCAATGCCTCTCACACTACATGTCAACAACAACCCCTCCCACAAACAGTCATACACAGATTGGAGAGGCTGCTCAACCTGTCCATAGGGATCATACCTAACTTATCACACACACACTTACACACTGGTGGCCTTCCCTCCACTAGCAATTTGTGGTTCAGTCTCTCAGCCAAGAACACTTTGGCAGGCTGAGTGAAGGAGCTGAAAAGGACAACCCTCTGTACCTCTTGAGCCACATCCACCTGAATCGCTTAAAGGTGTTGTCAGCTAAAGCTACTGGACACACAAAGGACCCTTTCACTGAGCACAGCGGTAAAGAAAGTGTTCACGTAAGAAGCAGTAAAGAAAGTGTTCACGTAAGAAGCGGGAACACTGCAGTATAAAGACTTCGCTAAAGGTCAAGGCCGAAAGTGAAAAGTGCATTCCAGAAGTTCAAAAATGTTCTGGCAATGAAGAGCTCTGCCAGGCTGTTTACAACCCAACTTGCTGTGTTTTTTCATCACATTATTTGGTTTGAAATCACTGATATATGCCTTTGTGTTGTGGAGCTTATAAAATGTGACAATTGGATGTAATGAAATGTATTTAGGGCAAGATCAGTCTTATTCAATGACGCATCATTTTCATACGATAAGTTGTCAAATAGGATCTCCCTGCCCTCCCGTGTGCCTCAATGGAAGACCACGGCCAGAGTTGAGTAAAGCCTGTCTCCTGTTTCTTGCATGTGCATATGTACAAGTAAAAACAGGACAAATAGAGGAGAAGCAAAAACCTTCTCTGGCCTTCAGATATAAAGCCAGTGCACTAAACTGCAATTCATCCAGGATCCACTTAGGGCTGTAGCTCACTTTAGCTCATGTTTTAGCCTTTTCTCTACCTCTTGTTTTCCAGCTTTCTTCTGTCAGACAGTCCAGCTCCAGTGTCCACTCTTACAACAAAGTAAATCCAAGAAACACAGACCTTTTTATCCCTCATTGCTAAACTTTTTCAGCGGGCTTGGTGTTGTCATAGAGACTTTGATGTGCTGTAAATCAGTCCAGTCTGACCTGACCTGACCTGACCTGATGGTTCAGTTTCATGGACAGCAGTAGATAACTGCATGGACCCTTGTTGTGATTTTGTCTTTTGCTTGGTAGTATAAGACTTTGAAAACATTAACCTTTGGTATCACTTAAGTTTCAATTGTGTGGTGTTTTGGCATGACCTGCAGTGGAAAGAGAGGCAAAGACAAAAAAAAAAAAAACTCTGGTCACAAAGTCTAATGGAGTAAAAATGAGTTTGAGGGAAAGACTGAGAGACAGATTGATGAGGAGGAGGGGGGGGGAACGAGCTGGGTTTCACTCTGCCTTGACAGCCCATATTGTAACACTGTGATCCCAGCTTGGCTCTGATTGATGACATAATTACAATATGGATATGAGATATTTACATACGGCAGACACAATTATTTGAAGCCACAGCTTTTTCACTGCACACATGACCCTCAAACACTTCATAAAGCATATTGACTGAGGAAGGGTACTGCTGAGAGACATCCTCTGTTTACATAAACACAATCACTGTGGGGTCATTGGTACTGTAGTTTTAAAGAGACTAGAGTGAGTAATCGTGAAATTAAGAAAATGTTTAAACATGAAACAATGACCGTTCCCTGGGATCACAGAATATTATTTTATCATTAGTAGGATTCATGTGTTGCCACTCCACGCGAGGGACTGAGCCTCATTCACTTGCTTGGCATAATGATGCTATTATGATTGAAAGAAAAAAGCCAAACTTCAGCTTATGTAGAAGACTCTAAAGAGACCAGATTGTGTGTTGGCAGAAGAAGAGGGTAAATAGTCAGTTGGAGCTTAATATGAAGGAGTGAATCCACAGTATACAGAGCATCAATCAGCATTACAGTCCCAACAATAATCCAGAGTGAAGGCAAGAAAAATGAACGACTCGGGGAATGATCAGAAGACTGTGCTGCTTTTGCTGCATTCAAAGATGAACGTAAAGGTTGATATAGTGAGTGTATTTTTAAAAAAATATTTAAGGCAGTATTTTACAACAAATGTAACAGATCCCGATTCCCAACAGATCAACTTCCTGGAAGTAGATGTGCCGCTGCTGCACTGAGTATGATCAAGTTAAGAATTGCAAAGTGGTTTCATTATTAATAGCTCGCATTTTTGTGGATGAGGAAAGTAAAATCTTGCAGGATTACATCCACACTTATTTTACCCTTAACTCTGCTGGGCACAATATTTGTTTGAAATACAATAAAACCCCTTATATTGACATCAACTTACAGGATTTAAGAAAATAAATGGCCATGCTGTTATATTTTTATCCTGCTGGATTTGTTAGATTTTGGGGAAGTACCTGTATCAGCTTGACATTACTTTCTACATCTCACATTTTGAATAGGATTTGTTTATATGCTGTCTGACCTTTTTGAGAACTAATAAAGCAGATCACATGCAACACTAGAGGTCCCAGGCCGGAGTTTATGGGTCACCTCTGTATTAACTGCCTTTTAAAGACAGTAATCTGTTTGTGAAAATTTGTCATAAATCATTTTTTTCATAAAGACATAAAACACTAGTGAAAAAAATGTTGACTTTCTAAATGTCAGAGTTATCGTGGAGGTTGAGCAGGAGGCAGAGGCATGTTATTCTGTTGGTAGAAGACAAGTCCAGTGATATTTGTGTTCATGAGCAAGCCTGTCTGTGTTTGGAGCTATTCTGGTCGGGTTCAAAAGGTTAACAGAAGAAGAAAACACCATCAGAATTTCAGTGGTTTTGCCTTTTAGGAAGAAATGACTCAGTCCTTGATATGTATTGTTGATTTGGTTTATGCCACCACTGAGCTCGAGTGCAGCAACTTGGAACAAAGAAATGATCTTGAGACAAACTTTCAAGTTTGTTGCTGAAGCACATCAACTCTCAGCAACGTAACAATGCTACAAATTAACCATATCTGTTGGCATCGGTCTGCTGAAAATGTGAAAATGTAAATATTAAAAGTCTCTGAATTGTAAAATACAGTCAGTGTAATAGATTATATCACTCCTGCTGATAATTGCCTGACCAGCTCTGTGTGCAGGAATACCTCATTATCTCTCAGTATTGTGCCATGGTGGAAAGTCACTGTCTGCACACACACTGTTTGTATGCTGAGCACACACACACACACACACAAAAGGGAATGAGGATGAAGTATTCTGGATTTAATTTATAAAAAACTTTTTTTTTTTGTATAACAGAAAAGTGGAAAAGTTTAAACTCTTGCTTCTTTCTCCAACTTCAAACTCAGAGTACACACTATGTGTGCTATGTTTTCTTGTAGAGTAGATATAGCACAAAATACTTTTTGCTCCATCCTCCTAGACCAGGGGTTCTCAAAGTTTCGATAGCTGAAGGCCAATTGAAGAATCCAACATTGGACTGAGGGCTGCCATGGTAAAGATCCCATTTGTAGTAATTTTGATAAACAGGTTGCATTTGTGCAGTCTACATTGCTCTGCATCAAGTAATTTGAAATTAATACATTTTAATTAATGAGGCTAAACCTGGAAAAACTTCAGAAAACCTTCAAATTTCAAAGTAATATACAGCTTGATTAAAAATAACTGTTCATTTTATACAATTTGGGCTGCCATAGGTCTGAAGGGCGTGCTTTGAGAATTTGTTTCCTAGATTATCACCTAAAGGGGGTTGGTCTTTTGTAGGCAGAGTGTGTCCTATGATCCCTGGGACAACTCTTTTGACACAGTTGGTGGTTAAGTAAATGACTCAGGAGATAAACTACTCTCAGCTTATCTTGCTGAGGTGTTTCTTCTTTTAGGAGCAGGACTCATAGGCCACATACTGGTACATAAGGTCGAGGTGAAGAAAATGATTTATTTCTGAAACTAATTTATTCGTTCCATGATTTATGAAATGTAATGAACTGTTATTAGAGCATTTATATTTACATAATTATACTTCTATGTACTTTGATTTGCATCAGATCTGCCTGATGAAAGAAACCCATTCAGGTAATGTTAAGTGTATGCATTTTCAGTTCCTCAGACCTCTCCAGAATAATTGTCCTACGACTCTTTAATTATCTTTGTAAATTGCCTCAATATATGTCAAATAGTCCCAAACCCTACATTGAGCAAAGTGTTATCTGTATCCAGAGACAGTGTGGCTCCAGCTGGAGTTGGATCAGATACAGTGTGCTGGTCTCCTTGAACAGTTAAGGCTGTCGCATACATCACATTGAGTCCCTAAGCTAAACTGAACCTTTTGGCCCATTTGATAGACATATCAACCTCAAAGATCATCAAAACTGAACGCACAATGTGGTCTAATAGATCTGACTCTGCACTACACACTCATCCATGTGTATTGTGTCCCTCACTTCTCCCTGTCTGAGCTATAAACTATTTTAATTTAAGGCATTTGAGTCTCAATAGTTTTCTTCTCTAAGTGGTTAAGCTTCCTGAAATTCCTTTAACATCTTTGACAAGTCTACTGTAAGTATTGGGAGTTGAAGTCACATGATGAAGGTGTTTTATGTGAAAAAGGTGGGTTTGAGATGGTTTTTAAGAGTCAAGGTTGGAAGAGAGTGCTATAGAGTTGAGGCTATGATTACAAAAACTCTGGTTCATGTGCGGTTCATGGGCTTGGTCTTTGTGGTGGGGGTAGGGAGGTTGGCATCTGATTGGAGAGATTTGCACAAATATTATTTTGTGCAAAAAAAACCCACTATGTTCTTCTTCGTTTTTCTCCACCTGGTGCATTTCCATCTGCCTTTCACTAAAAGTAAGTATGTGCTAGTATAGCAACATGACCTTTTGTTGTTTTAGAGGCACATATAGGATAACCACACGGATTTAAAAAGAATGTTATCAGATCATTATTCAGTAATTTTGGCATGACCATTACATTCCTCTAGAAAATGAAAATAAATTCTGCATGCTGTGCCTTTAAAAAGTGATCTATGAACACCATTTTGGTCAGATTAAAAAGCATAAAACACAAAAGATTTTGTGTCATCTGGTAATTTTTTATCCATCTTCAGTTGAACAGCAGCTTTATCACAGATTTACTGCTTGAGAATCAAAGTGTAATTTGTTCTTTTCATAAATGTAAAATGAGAACACAACAGCACATAAGGTTTATGTTTTGCAAAACTGAAATCTCTTTTCATGCGATGAGAGAGGAACTTGATGTCACCATCCTACACATTCATTTCCATGTTTAACTGCATTAAAATTTCATCCTCACTTGTCTGTGTTTATTTGTACCAACAGCATTTACTTAATTTATACAAGTCTGTTTGCGCAGTCTGATGTTCAGCTGAATCATCTGTACATATTCACCTATGGCCTGATGCTTTAGTGTTCATGTCTCCAGCTCCAACTGTGTAAGTCTGTGTGCGTGTGCTAGTGTGTACAACTGTGTGTGTAACAAACGAGGCAGGCACATGAAAATGAAGTTTAATCGATTCGATGGAGCCACTGCTGAACAAATGGCTTTCCCCCTTCTAACTTAACCTCATTTCTTCCTTCTTTTATTTCCCTCTTTCAAATCTTCTTCTTTTAGTCCTCCTTTTCTTTCTTGTACTTTTTCTAATACCCATATATCCTCTGCCACATGGGGAAGAGACCCGGGCTCTGTGACGTGACGGGAGGTGCTGTTAAATGTTAAATTAGTGGAGTTGTCGGGGAGAAGATCGCTCTCTGCAGTAACCTTTCATACCTGTTAAATGGTGCTGTTAAACGCTGTAATATCGAGTAAATGGGGATCTGCTGAGAGCAATTAGATCATTCACTGAACAGGTGGTACTGCATTCATTAGTGCACACCACGTGTTGTGTATGTGTGTGCATGTTAGTGTCCTACAACCTTGTATCTGTGCAGAAATGAGGAAGCGACTCTGCTTCAGACTCTTGTAATGCTGTTTTGTGCCTTTCTGTATATTTTACTCTCCTTTGAGTATATGCATGCTCTACTTCCCCAGTGCAAATAATTTGTAAATATTTATACTAATTTATTATTTAGTGCCCCTTTTCCTCTCAAGCAGGGTGGCCACAGGAGACTCTAGTTCCCTGTGTGATGACTAGAAGGCAGCTGCCTGCTTTTGATGTCATTACTTCGGTACTATTATCAATGAAAATGCTCTGAGCCTCAATTTTTAGGCCACAGACTGTTTGAATTGATTCCTGAAGATGATATTTATGTAAATCATTCATTGATGAAGAGTTGTAGTCATATTAAGTGTAAAATATTCACTTTTATCTCTGACAGAGGAATAAAACGTAAAAACACAGTAATGTTCCTTCTTTTTACATTTACTCATGTTTTCTTTTTACAAATTACTCCCAGGTTGCTATAGCTTAAAGTAGGACAACGTGAATTAAATTAATAATGTATGAAGAGAAAGTCCAAAACATAGCAGGAGAGCCAGAAAAGCCAAATGCTGACACAAGCACACAGCAGACTGAATGCACAAAAGGCATGTATCTAGAGGGACACCAAACTGCATGTGAGGCAAAAACCATTGACAGCATCTGTTGGGCAGGTGAGGCCCCACACAAGGTCAGGATGTGTGGCTCACAGGGGGAGCATGCACACACGGGACAAGTGAATCCCTGTGTGTGTATATATGTTAGGGGAATCTATTCAAATCTTTACTTCCAAACAATTCAGAGCCATGTGGGGATTCACACCTGGTCGGCAGAGATCAATTGATCACAGATAGTCGTGGTCAGGTTATGGATGTATGCAATCGTCCTGGTTGCACTGTTACACATCTGACCTTGAAATTTGCTACGATACAAGTTCAGAAAAACATCCCTCTCATCCTCATGTGCTCTCTCTCTCTGTGCTCTATCTGCTGTCTTCTTGTGCTGCAGCATATCATTCACTACAGGATATGGTTCAAGCATGTTTGGATGTGATCACTGGTGTCAGACACACCACTTTGACTATCTTTGAAACTGTTGCCATTCTTGCGCTGTAATGTCTTGAATTTCAGAGCTTGGTGTGATAAACAGTTGCAGGCCTGAGGGCACAACATGCCATAGCAGTGATGGTTTTTGGGAGAGACTGACGCAGCTCACTCAAGTTAATAAGTATGCAAATAAAACACCCTGACATTGACGTGCAAAAGGGCAACTAAAGAATACAGCTGGCAGTCCTTGATGTGGCTGAGCTCATATGAAATAAGAAGCCCCTGGTATTGTGAGTTAGAAAACAGAAAAGTGAGCACATGATGTGCTGGAGCAGGGGGTGTTTGTGCTGTTAAAGTGCAGACAACTGTTGGGGTAATGATGTGGGAAATGTTTTGTTGGCTCTTGTTACACCCAATTAGTAGCAACAGTTGTGCTTCATGGTGCGATCTGGACAAACTGTATGCTGACCAGGTGAGTCATGGTTTGAGCTACAGCCCGCGTGTGCGTGTGTGTGTGTGTGTGTGTGTGAAGGCTTTTATATTGGAAACCTGCAGCAGGCCTGGACATCATTGTTCTGAGAGCAAACTGTTCTGTTCTGCCACTAATAGCACATAATAACACATAACTGGCTGACATAAAAGCAAACTAGGTATTCCTTATTTTCATTTACTAAATGTTGCATGTTTTGCCAGACTGTCTTTTATAATGCTCAGCACATGGGTAAAATTCAAAGTAATTTAGAATAAATTAAAAGGAAATAAAAAAATTACATATAAAGAAAAACACCAATCAACTCCCCGTCCAGTGTTTTTGGACACGGTGGGCCACAAACTTAACATCTCTCCAGTGGTTTATTTACTGATATTTAAGGTTTCATTAAAACTAAAAAAATCTCTCTCTTTCTTTCAAACAGCGTTAAAAAAATAAGATCTGTAAACAATGTTGAGGACCACAGAGTCTTTCCTTATTTTTCTTAACAGAGGATGAACTAGGTCAGACAATAATCAAAGACTACTCAATCTCTCCCTCCTTTCTGCTTCCCACACAGTATTGATGGGAACATCAGCCGATATGTATTGATATAGGACACATGCAGACAAAGCAGCTCATTCAACACAAGCCCATCAGTGGAGCAGCTGTGCATGGATGAAAATTTGAATAAAATCTTGCTGCACTGGGTCTGTATGCATGTTCAGCCAAAGAAACTGATATTTGGTATGCATGAGTCAGGTTGATGCCCAAACAGCAAATTCATGGTGTCACACCCCACTTTTACAGATGTTAAAAGCAGGATAACTGCACCTGTAAGGTTGTTTTGAAGATGGAAGTTGCGCTCATATGTTAATGTTAAGACAAAATACGCAAAGATATTTAGAAATTTAGGAGTTGAATGAGTTCTTTGGAAAAGTATGACAATGCCAAGGAGTACAGCAAATTCAGATTTAGGAGACACAGGGTGCATATGTGCATTTTAAATTTGTTGAATAGGGGTTTTCCAGGAGATTCCCTTACATGATATTCTTCACCTGCATCCACTTTCATGGTGCAATTAGTTAAGTAGCGAGTTTTTGGCAGCTGAGCATTGAACTAACACTACGGCCAAATGGGTTGTTCCATAATGGTACATTATGACCAATGGTCCTGTTTGTTCACTGACTGGATGTGCATATAGGCCAAGTTTATTAAATGTCTGAATCAGATGTTTGCATGTATTCAGAAATGTCACTGAATAAACTATTTGATTAGTTATTAGTTATTATAACCTGTGCTGTTGCAGGGGCTCCCAAACTTTTCAGCACAAGGACAGCAGTGTGGTATATTGGCAACCCCCTGCTGTCAGGATGCACTAATGGACCAATTTAACTCCAGGCAAAAAAAACAAACAAACAAAAAAGGCCTCGGATACTTCATTCATCTGATTGATGTGCACAAAATGCTGTGTCCTAATTACATTTGACCAAACTATTACCATTGAAATCTTGGATGAGTCACCTCGGGGGTCTTGAGGCAGCATAAATGTAGAAAACAAATCAAACAGTTTCCGTTCACATTCTTTCATATACAATTTAACTTTAATTCATGAAATATGCAGTTGGCAAAAGTTTTTGTTTTTGTAAGGCCCCCCGTGGTACTGATCCTCGCTTTGGGAACCACTGTGCATCTATTTTATCTTTTCCACTTTGGTATAATTATAATAACTATTGAATTGCATATCATCATCAAATCATATTGCATCATTTGATTTTCATTCTCATTCATTTATGTCTTTAATTTATAGGAGTGTTGACAATATAATGAGACGTCTGACTCATGCCCAACTCTTCATTTAACAGACGTCTGTCTTACACTGATTAACCCTCTGGAGGAGGAACACACGTCAGAGACAACTTTTCTTAATTAAGCATTAAACTGGGTGAGAAACTGGTCATATCTACAAGTAATCACTCTCATGTAAATCAGCTTGTGTTTCTCTAGAGATTGATTCATTCGCCATGTTTGTGAGATAATGTGATAACAATAACCGGTGTATGTACTATTCAACTGCTGCACACACCACATTGCCCCAGTGTACTCAGAAAGCTGTTCCATGACACACTTTATATACTTCAATCAAAATACTATAAATCTGTTATAGCTGTTTAATCCTAGGACACTGTTGCCGGGGGATTTTCCCCCAAGCAAATGTATTTACATGATTTTGATTATGTTGTATTTATCTAAATACCTTCATGCTGCTGAGTGACATCATCAAAAGTGGGCACGTTTCCCTGCTCCTGTCCCTATTTTTTCTCAACAGACAGGTGTTTGAGTGACGATCATCCCATGTCAGTGTTTAAAGGGTAAAATATTATTGCCTTTATTTATGAATGGAAAAAAAGACGAAAAAAAATATACTGCTGTTGTCATCTTCATTTGCCAAGGCTCACATATTCAAAAAATGTATATATGAAGCAAAAAGTATACAGCTCAATATTTCGATGTTTTTTGATGATGACCCCCGAATTTTCACTAATTTTAGAGCCTTACTTTTGGGACTTCCAATGAAACTTTTTCATTCTTTGTTTGTTCATTTTATGAGACTTTATAAATGTCAATATATTTTAATGAAAAGTATTTTTCCAGGGGGATTTTACATTGGGTAAAATATACCCAACAATCGTGATGGTGTAACTGTTTTAAGCAACAGTGTCCTAGGGTTAATCAGGGTCAGTGCTGAAAGAGATGAAGAACAGTGACCTTTGGCGTGAAAAAGACAGCAGCTAAATTAGTCACTACACCAACCTCTTTCCCCCTTGTCACCGTCCACTCTCACCCCGCTTCCTGCTCTGTCCACTGCCTTGTGTGATCTGGATAAAAGCAAAATAACCTTGAAACAATAAATTAAAAAGGAGATTGCATCAAATATCACACTTCACATTCTCAGGGAAAAAGCACCACATAGAATTTAAAAAAAATGATTTAGTATGAAACAAGTGTCATTACTTTGAACAGTGAGGCTCTTTATAACTTTGTCACATGTCTGCATAACTATAATTAAATTTAACATTTAGAGACAAATGTAATGATGTTATTATCACTGTGCTTCATTGTGGGAGGCAAACTGAGATCTTTGTTGAACACTGTGCAATTCTATTTAAGCGATGGATTCTGCACACTGACATGTCCCTCAGATACTTCTCAGTAATCTGACTTGATGACTTTCTGGAGGGAAGCTTGGTGTGTCTTTGTCAAGGAAACCATTAATTGTTCTCCCTTCTCCCCAGTGTTTTTGAAGATTTTGTGTGCTGTGTATAAAGTTTAGTAAACCTGCTCAGTTTAAATGGTTTTCTGTGTAGACAAGCACAGATGTTTCAGTCCTTATTGGAGAGGCGGGTGCAGGTTGTGTGAGATTTAATCAAGGTGCTTGCATTAGAGGAGGCGTGCATAATCGCGAAGGGCTTGATGAGTGTGCACCACATCCCTCAAACTAGAGATTGCAGATGGAACGGTCATACCTTTCACGCCTCATCCTGCTGCATCCGTCTGTGGATGGAGAGACTTCCTCAACTCCAATATACCTGATACACACTTGAGAGTGCACAGACTGTTGTTTATCTTTACCCTTGTATGACTTCAGGAAATGAAAACAGTATGTTAATTTGTGAGTCGTGATTCACAACTGTTCATATGGTGTATTCCCTAACCGGTGTTGATTATATGTCCATCACAGCCATAATTACACTGAGCTTGAGCAACTATGCTTAATTCAATCATGGTTTTCAGCTCATTTACATAATCGCAGTTTGCTTTAATTATCTTTTAACCACACACATTTTCAGATGTGCTTGTAAACATGGCAGGTAACTTCAGATCAGTGGAAGAGGAGCAGGGTGTTGACATACGCATCACATCATGAGGTCTGTGCTGCATGTGGTGATGCATATTCACAGCTTATTCAGCTTTCTGTCTGGCTGATGACTCACTGATGAGTGTGCACCAATAGTGCAATAAGTGAACTGACATGATCTTTAAAAACAACTGACTAGCTTCGCCCCAGAGCATCATCAGTTTCCGCACACAAGCATGAGGGTCCTAGAAACATTCACTCTAATGTTCCAGTGGCTGTAGTGGTTGTTATATAGGAACTACATTTAAACTTATAATTGTCTGTTTGTTGAACACTGTTTGAAAAATGGAAAAAAGCTTTAGATCAGATGGAAACACATACAAATGTCTTGCATATCATGTGTGATTACTAAATAAGAACAAACGCCATTCACCTTCCATTGTTTGCTCAATCATGACATTTTAATGAGATGCTTTTGTTCATTTGTTATGCTGCTTGCTTCACAACTCATTCTGAGTCTGGCTGGGTTTCAGAATGCAGCTCTGAAACTGACATGATCCAGAATCAACCGCTCGGTGCTTGAGGACACTCGAGTGGGATTGATACTCGATACAGAAAAATGAGAGTCCGGGTCATCCTGTTGATGGAGGTCTGCTGCAACCAGTGCTTCACTACACTGCCAGCAACAGAAAGTGCAGCTGGATTACACTGAAGGGCCTGTTGATTGTTGTGTTTTTGTGTTCTAAAAATCTGCTGTTTCCTGAAATAGCTTTTTTAATAATTTAAAAGTGTTCTGAAAAGCTGCTCACAAACTGCCTCTGTGTTAAACAATTAGCACATCATACCTGTTACTGTATGATACAGTTTACAACTTGGGGCAGTAGATGAGCCAGTAAAGAGCTGTCTTATAACAACTGATCAAATATATAACTGCTGTTGATACAGTGAGGCAAAGTCAGCGCATTATTTCAGCAATGTTGTTAAAGTGAGCAACTCCCGCGTACTGTTGGAAATGGCAGCTTTCAATAAGAAAGAGTCAGCTGATGCCCTGTAACTGTATTTAAAACAGATGACAGCTTTGAAGGAATCTTCTCTGCACATTATTCACAATTTTAACCTTTGTATTTCACAATGAACTTAATATTATCATTTCACAAGCTTTAGCTGTAATGTGTTCAATGTAGTGTTGCATTTTTGAATCTTACTGGTAAATCACACACACAGTTAATTGCATGATGAATTATTTAAACCACTGTACTGTATTTTTTAGTACTTGTACAGAGTATCCAAAGCTTCGTCTGTAGAAAAGAAAGTGGGTGGGTTCTCTCTTTGTTTTATAGTTATAGTTTTAAATATTTTTTAGAACAGATCCAATACATATTTGGTTTGTTTATGGTAAGGTCACATTAAGCGGGTGAAATATCTGATATTGTGCAGTTTGAAACCTTTTAAACTCTGGCCAATTTTTTTGGTTCATGTCCATAAAACTAGCATACTCAAATCAAACAGAGTGCATCTCTTTTCCAATCTTCGTTATCTGAGCTTAGTTATTGTTAGTTATGTAAAAAAAAAAACATGCAATAGCTGAAATGCAAGGAACTATATCGCAGTGATTCAATGCTCATGGCATATGTTGTCTAAGCGTACAGTGTTTTTATCATAAATTACTGTGAAATATTGTGCAAAACACTGTAGAACACTCATATTAAATTGCTGTGAAAGTAATGTAATTAATAGTTCTTAACTTAAAATTTACTTCCACACATTTTACAGCATGCCAATAGTTGAACCAGGAGGGCAAATATTTTGAATAATGAGAGCAGAAATGTGTACACAGTATACGGAGACAGATATGTCCAAAAGATGGGACAGAGGATGAGGTGACTTGTCTTTCATTTCAAATGTACAGTGAAAATGGGGTTGGGATGCAGTATGGGGGAAGGAGTGGGAAGAGACTGTTCCCGTGGTGCAAGGTTTTGGTCCTGATGGAGAGCAGGCTTTTACGAGAGCAGAGCGTTCCTAAAAGCTTGTGTGGGGTTGGAGCGGGTCCGTTTCAATCTTTTCTGCTCGCCTCTGGACAAAAGACGAGTGAATGACACCAGAATCAAACTCCCACACCTCCTCCTGCTGAAACTGAAATGACGGATATCCAATCTTTCGTAATGATGACGAGGCAGCTTATGTTTTCCATGTAAAACAAGACTGCCTCTGTAATCACAACAGCATGACTCACAGAGTTTGGGAGAGACAGATAGTGTGACAGAATAGAGCTGCAGGCTGTCTTTAATATTGGATGTGTGGGTGAAGGGGCCTAATGGCTTAACACTGGTCTGTTTGGGACAAGAATAGCTTTGTGAGTGTGTATGTACACGTGTGTGTGTGTAAAAGACTGTGTGTGTGTGTGTGTATCTGTGGGGGTGTATGTGTGTGAGATTAGGGGGGTGTCAAAGCATGTGTGTCAAATGTATGTCAGCAAGTGTTTGCGTCATACAAATTTCTGCTCACGAGTTGGACTCCGAATATTAAGCTTTACTTCATTTCTCCTTTTAACCTTTCACCAACAGAGCAGACAGAATTTGTGGGATTAAAAACTCGATAATAATCTGTCTACCCTGAAATATCACCAGAAAACACCCAGAAGCTCTAACATCAAAAGAAAATTTGATCAGCTAGCGTAAGATGTTGATTTTCTCGACTCTGCCATCTTGCTTCTACACACAGCGCTCACATCGCAGAGCCTTGAAGAGAAGCTCATGAGGAGTGTGGGCCCCAGCGGAGCCCACTTTTGTGAGATTATGTCCTCAGGACCACAGAATGAGATTATCCAGATGCCTGACGACCCAAGACACCACCCTACAAACATACACACACTCATACCATCGTAGAAGTGTATTTCTTTCTGCATGGACCCACCTTTTCTTGCTCTGTGTGTGTGTAATGTGTGACACTTGGCATTATACACACCCTGACCCTGCTTGGATCTCCCAGTGGTCTGGTGCTGAGATATTATTATCAGAGACGGACAGACAGAAGAGCAAAGCAACAGAGAGGGTGACAGATACAGGGGATTGTAATGCTCTAATAGTGTTTGTTCTGTCCTCTGCTCTCTCTCCCAGTGTCTCCTCATCTCTGTTTGCATGTGTGCATGCAAATATGTTACATCCAAACCCACTTATTTTCTTTCTTCCATCATTTTCCTGTATAATTTCTCTGTGGAGGTTATAATCATTCTGTTGGTCAATAGGCTATTGTTTAAATTCCCCCACACTCCTTTTATCCTTCCACCTCTACACACACACACACACACACACACACACACTCGCACACAAACACAGCAAGCTTGCTCTCAAAATGCTTCCCTTCATGGTGGATCAAACATCAAACAAGCTGCCTCTGCTGTCTTAGCAAGCGTGCCAGTGTTCATGTGAGGAAAAGGAGGGCGCGAAAGACAGACCTTTGTGTGACTGTGTGAGTGTGTTTCTGTGTGAGTGTGAGTCTGTAATGGATGTAAGGCAGTGCAAAGGGTTTGGGCGGAGGGGAGAGCGAGGATAAGATAAAGGGAGCGCAGTCTTCGGGAGGGGGCCAGTGAAGACTAAGTGCAATTAAGTCCCGCCCACATGAACAAGAAAACAACTCTCCACTCTCTATTGACTTTGAATCAAATGGTAGTTTTCTCATGCAAGAAAATGAATGTAGGAGCCAAATCCTAGTTTTCTATCCTGCATACATACATACTGCACAATTTCTGTTGTTTATTTTATTCTCAACTTTGTACCTGACCTCCACATGTGGTCGGGACGTTTGTCTTTGAGTCAGTGTTTATGGCAAAGGTGGTGAGGACACACTGTCACTGAGCACAGGCTTCGAAAATACATGTGTTGTTAAATTTGATTTTTACAAACCTGAGTTGTTGTTTTTTTTTTCTTTATATTTATTTTTACTAACTAAGACAAAAAGTACCTTGGATGGTGGTGTGGAATACTACAAAATTTGGCATTAATTCAATTCTGAGCACGGCCAATATCGCTGATACCGATACTTTTTACATAGAGGAGTAGCTTGTCAAAATTAATCAAGAATAACATGCAGCCACTTAAACTAATGTTTCAGTTAGAGCAGTCTCAGAGCAATTGCCACTGGTGTCAACACTCATAGTAGAGCCAGGGAGGGGAGGGGAAAGAGAGTTCAGATGAGTAAGTGAGTGAGAGGTGCACACATACAGATGAGAAACTGAAACTCATGTATCACTCTCATTGTGCAAGTCGTGCACCGTTAACCTAAGGACTACCTATTTTATTTAACTGAAAAGTGTGTGTAACGCAGGTGTCCATTCTCCTTGGGATAAAAACAAGGGACACGGAAGGAGTTACAGGACAAATATAATAATATATGAATTTTCAGTCAGAAAAACACAGCAGAACTGATACGCATTAGGACCCTCTACCAACAAGCTAACGTGAAAACAGGTTAAGTGGTTAACTAGAATAAAACAAGAAAAGGAAGTTGCAGTAAACAAAAGGACACCACGAGGAAGAATGCTAAGATTGATGTGAAGTTGTCAGCGGTCAGAGCACTGAGGTACATGCAATGCCAATAAATGTCATGGATTATTTAGTTTGTTCAGACTTCTAAGCTTTTAATCAGAGGATAGAGCAATGTACAGGGTGAAGCTGGGGGTTGACGTAAGAAAGAGGCCACTGGTTGTACTTTAACCTGCCTGATGGGTGAGCCTCACGGGCAGCATGACCCAAACTGCGAGGCCGTGGCAGCACCTCACCAACTGCTGTTATTGAAAAGGATTATATGATAGTTTGCTTTTTAACCAGGGGATGCTCATCATTGAGTCACCCTCAAGGAGCTCTCACACATTCATTTTTCTGTTCGCCCCTGTGGTTTGGCTCTTCATGCTTACACCTTGTCAAGCATGGCATCATTTACAATTCAATACATCTCAAGACGTGACATCAAAGCTTATGTTACCAACAGTTATAAGGTTGTCCTCTGGTGCTCTGGTCTGATATGTTCCCCTGTTAGTCAGTACTACAAATGTTACTGCTTTTAGTGACTCATCAACCCACCAACCTCATTCATTTTTCACAGTGTTACAAACTACAGGCCTATCCAGCCTTAAAACAGCTTGAAAAGCTGACAGAATGGAGGCACAGGGAGTCAGTGCTGTGTGTGCTCTATTGTCTTGCTGTCAGGGTTTCAACTCGTGGGTTTCCAAAATTGTAGAGCAGCAGCAGCAA
This sequence comes from Thalassoma bifasciatum, assembly GCA_008086565.1. Classification (NCBI taxonomy): domain Eukaryota; kingdom Metazoa; phylum Chordata; class Actinopteri; order Labriformes; family Labridae; genus Thalassoma; species Thalassoma bifasciatum. The sequence continues at coordinate 115,900 of RPOG01000142.1, forward strand.
ATTGCAATAAGTCATACCTCTCAGATAGAGCCATTGCGTAACTGTTGCCATATGTTTCCTTTACAATCAGAAGCTCACTTTTGCAACAGGGGTAAATACACCTGATGACTGCCAAGTTTGACAACTTAACTTTTTTAATGTATGCTGTTTGAAGGAACTGTGAGGACTTTCTAAGTGATCTTGAAAAAACATAATCTCTAGATATATGCCTAATAATAAACAACTTAAAATGTGATTATCAGCACTTAAATGGGTTATTTCCTACCACTACCACAAATTCTCAGCTTACTGATTAGGTCAGACTGGATTGATTCATGGCAAGATGAAGTCTCTATGACAACACCACACCAGCTGACAACATTTGGCAGCGAGAAGAGATTTCTGTGTTTTTTTCTGCCTAAAATAATTTTGGATTTACTCAGTATTAATAGTGGACATTGGAGCTTGACCATCTTGCTTGGGGGAGCTTGGGGTTGGTAGATGAGTACTGGCAGGACATAACAAGGATTCACTGACATTACATACTATACACACATCTTAGAGCTGTGTGTGGAGCCAAATGTAGCTGGCTTCTAAACTACAATACAAACTTACAAAGTTTGCTTGTTGTCACGTTTCAAACAACAATGTTGTGTAACTTTTCATAAATAGATTACCTTGTTGCATGGTGCAAAGTTATCATAAACGAAGAAAAGTATTGTCAAAAAGGAAAACGGGAGCTGCATTCATTTTTCAAAACAGATACATTCCTGGTTGAGAGTCATGTCAGTGACAGTTTGTGCAAGCCCCTTGGCCAAAGGTGTTGCTGCAATCCACTTTAAACAGATAATGTAACTCATAACTGTCTTATTTTCTTTGTACCCTCATGCTATACCAACTCTCACACGAAAATTATTCAGAGGTAGAACATGCTACAATGTTACCCTATGCTAACAGGGGAAAATGTTGCAAACGATTGGCTATTTTATGTAATAATTTTTTTTAAGAGTTGTTTAAATACATTTTACTTACAGTTTAAAGTAAAGGTTAACTTTTTTGTCATAACAGTAACAACATATCTCAAATTCACCATTTTCACACCATGTCTCTTTAAACTAGGAATCAACTTGTTTGGAGTTAAGAAGGGGACTTACTGTACAGAGTGAATCTGAGGATAACATAAAGCTGCAGTCTGCATCAGTAGAAGAAGTAGAGTCCCCTGAGTTTCAAAACACCACGGCCCCTACACACGTTATTCAATTATCTGCGCTTCATTCAGAAAACAAGAAAGGCTCAAAGGAAGTGTGCGTTCAAATAAGTGCTCTGATGTACTTTCAGGGCATGATGATGCAGCCCATGGTGCTCATGATTCATTTACCTTCAAAATACACTGTGTTAGCTGTTGAAGGGGAGGCATGACCTGAAATAACCAACTATACAGTCATTACTGTGAACACTGAGAAGCTTCTTTTTCAGAACCTCCTGTCTCTTTCTCCACAGGGGCAAGTGTCACCTGTGGCTTGAAAATATCTAATTTATAAATGCCTTATATGATCCCATAGAAAGAAAGGAATAGAGACTTTCTTTACATCTAATGCTGCTAAGTGTTCGTTGTTAAATTAAAAGCTACAGGTCCTGTATGTTCAGCTTTGGTTGTTCAGTTCTGTCATATTCATTCAGAGCATCTAACTCTTTCCTTTTCCCAATGCTTCATCTACCTACAGGAAGATTCAGGCAGTGTTTGAATATAACTGTGACATAATGATCCTCATTCATTTATTTTGTTTTCTGTGAAATCCAGATTTAGTTTTGGTCGTGAGGTTGCTTAGATAACTTCTTTTGTTTCTGCAAGCTTTCTCTTTTTTTTTTCTTTTTTTTTTCTCTGAGTGTCGTTAAGCATGACGCCGGATCCCTTCAGCTATCTTTTGACTCTACCAAACAGAGTCTACCCACATATGACTTACTCCCACTTTGATTTCTCTTAGAGTTGCCTGTCAGAAAGTGCCTTGTTTATCATGTTTCCCCAAAGACAACTTAAATTAAGCTTTTTTTCTCGATAAGTGTTACACAACATGACAACAATTTGTTGCCCTCAAGAAAATTCACAGAGAGCTCATCTGCAGGTCCTGTGGTCCGGTCAAAGCATGTGGAGCCATGACGCCCTGCAAGTCATGTCTTTGTATACAAAACAAACTCTCTCACAAAATACCTTTTCTTGGGCTCTGGCTTTAGCACATTTCCTAGACAGACATTACCACAAAATAAAAACAGGACAATGTGAAAGTTTTTGTTTGATGTTTGGAAACATTAACAATTTAGATATGTTTTTGCAGGAGAAACCCATTTGAAAATGACAAAGTCACTAAGTCCTTCACTTCAATGCCTGCCTCAGTTTCTCATTGAGTTGCACATGTGTGCTTTACTATATAATTAGCTTTAACTTTGCGGTGAAACCCTGTTCACACATGCCTTACTTTGATAGGGTAAAAAAGACATATATGCACTTTTATCATTTGCATTTTGGTCCTGATCCAATATTGTTCATAAAAGCTATTCAGGTTTGCATGTTGACCAAAAATTGTCATGCCTAGCTCCGCCACTAGAATGTGCCTCAAGTAAATAATGAGTTATATGTTCGTTACTTCAAACTTTGAATAACATGAGAGTATTTTAGCTGAACTTTGATCCACTCATACTGTTTTGTTATGAGCTTGAAAACAAAGAAAAATGCTACTGTTTCAAAATCAACCTCATTCAAACACAAGAAAGCACCAACAAACTCTGAAGTTGCATGCACTCACTTGCATTTACTCAGTTTAGTTTCTTGGCAGGAGCTGAGAAGAGCTGCTAAGAATCATGACATTTGTTTTATCCATTGTGTTTGTATAAACTGCTGTTGAGCCATTAGGTCTGTTACAGCAGAGCAAATTTGTCAAACAGAGGTGTGACTAAAGCACAATTTATTAAAGTATCCTGTTTATTTTGTTCTCAGAGCTCTGAGTATATAAAGCATTTGTCACAGGTGAGATAACTTGGTGTTTGAAGCAGGACTTTCAGTGTGAAGACCATCCTTCACTTCTTGTGGGGGAAAAACATTTGTGTTTCTGTGTGCATGAGTATTAATAGATGCTGAAAAAACAAGGTTGACCCTCACACGGTCTGTGCTTTCTGAATCATGTGTGTTTGTGTGGTCCTGTTCTTGGCTTCACTTACTCTTTTGAACTTTGAATGTTCAGAATCAATACATAAATTTAAAGACACCAGCTGTAAGAGTTGTTGAGTTCCTGCAGAATTTACTAAACTTTGACTTTATACAAGCAGCTTATATGCACAATCAAGGTGTAGTGAGATGTTACACTTTGGTTATGTTTGTGACCTTGAGTGAAAATTTAAATGTTAACATGATGTAGCACAAATTAATTCCAGTGCCACAAATGATACACTGTGAGATGAAAAACTGCAATGAGTTTGATACATTGTACTTGACTTAACTTGAGATGAAGCATTGATGGTCAGGGCCATGAAATTGAATATGTTTTCAAGTTGTCAGTCGCAAGAATGTGTCGTTATACCCATCATACTGTCAGCATGACTTTGTCTCCACATGCTCTAGTACTGGATTCAATTCTCATTATTGTTTCACCCATCCTCAGAAGTTAAACAAGCAAGGATCACATATCAGAATCAGATTCTGCCGCTCAAATCAACCTAACAGGATTCAATCTGCACTCGAGCTGCACTCAAGTTCCACTTGTTGTCACGTGTGTAGAGATACAATGCGATGGAGACTGGCATGGCTAATCTGTAGCAACGTGTGTGTGCGTGTGTGTGTGTGTGTGAGAGAGAGAGCCAGAGAGAGAGAGAGGTGGGGCAGAAACCCCAGGGTTTGTGCACAGAAAGCATGACAAAATCTGATTGTGTTCTATCAATGTGATTTCTCATGGCTGGCCCAAATACTGAGTGTGTGTGCGTGTGTGATTTTGTGTGTCCCAAAGCCTCAGCAGCGTTTATATTCATGGCCTATGGTCAAATCTAATTTAGATTCTGTATTTTGATTTTAATCATTTGAAAAGAACGATTTCTCCTCCCTCCTTCTTCAGATCAATATTAATGCTTTTTGCTCTTCGCACTGCAAGAGTTGTGATAAAGCATTTTATTTTTACTCTTTCAGGCCCCACACAACAAGATTTGGACTAACCCCATTTTCTTTTTCTCTTTTCATTTTGTGGCGTTTAAAGACTGAAAGATACACAGATTGATCCTGAAATCAAATAGAATCAAAAAGGAAAAAGAAGTAGGGAGAGAGAGATGCTTTAAAACAGGAGAAGCCCTGAGGTCTTCAGGGTTTATAGTTTGACTCATTTATTTTAATACACAGTAACAGTTGGGTCCAAAATGAAGAGTATTGTGTTGCTTATGTGTCTTAATGTCTTGTCTATGATCACATTTACTTGTCTATGTTCAATTTCTGTTTTATTTTGTAATCCTGGTGCCTTTGCATCATCACTATACATTTTCCTTTGTCACCTAGGTCATCATCCTTGTTAACATTATACATCCACAGCAGAAAAATATTATCAGTGATTTTGAAAGAGGAAAAAAAAAGTTAAACACAGAGGCAGGATGCTATAGTTGGCGGAGGGCCCTTGAGATCAGAGGCCTCAGAGCCCTATTGGCCTGGTAATTGATCTGTTCTTGTGTTTAATGTGTCTGCTAAAGACATGTGTAGTGCAACTGTAACTCAAAGTTAAGACTCATTACTCTTGTTCTATTCCTGTGGCGTGAAGACTTTATATTAGTCATCCCTAAAAAGAGACTGCACGCTTCACACTTGTTATTGTCCTATCCCTGAAGTTTCTGCCAATTAATTTCATCCGTGGTCCTGTGATTGTGTTCTCAGTCTAATCCAAACACAGAGTGGATGTTCTCTGCTCATGATTGCCAATTTTTAGTAAGAAGCAGAATGGTGGTTGTTATCTCTAACACTTTGTCCTCCATTTCCTTTCCTTTGAAGGCGCCAGCAAAGAAAAGAGCGATGAAGACTTTAACCCTCCTCCTCCTCCTCCTTGCCTCAGGAGTCTGCGATGACGTAAAGTATATCTCCAAGAGAAACTCAGGTAAGCAAACAGCCTTGGTTCTTGTTGTCTTGCAGGTGCACTTCAAGTCACAGACTTTGCCAAGATTGGGCCTTTTTCTTCTTGAAGGTTCCTAGGTGTAGTTTCTGTCCCTTCTGGATATTTGTTGTTGTTTTTATTTCACTCTTCTTTTCATTGCTGAAACTCTCCAGCTTTCACTCAAACAGAATGACAGAGCTCTCCTCTTGTCTTTCTCATCTTCTCTTCCCCACTTTTATGATCCTCCTTGATGTGAAAATATGCTCCTGAGTTGTCTCTCCCATCAGTTCTGTCCTCTCCAATGCTAAAATGACTTGACTTTGTGCTTTGGATATGTTCCTCCACTTTCCTTAAACTATTCCTCTCTTCTTCACAATCACCACCTCCTCCTTTCTTGAAAAACACTCCACCAAACTCTGTCTCTGCGCTCACACAGCTATCTTTCTGTTTTCTCTCCACTCCTCCTCCTCCCGCTGAGGCTGTGTGATAATCAGCCTCTCAAACTGCTGCTGTCATTGTTGCTGCCTCTGTGCTCATTTGTGTATCAGCGGCCGGCTGATGGCAGATCTGCTGATGGTCTTTTGTTCAGGATCGATTTGTTGTGTCTCGCTGATCAGCTTGACAGAAAGAGTTTGATTGGACTATTGATGTTTGGCATGTGAACTCAATAATGCTGTGAGTGATACTGTACAGTGAGTTCAGTGCTGCTAAGTAGTTTGTGTGCCACGGAGGTAAAGTATAAGATCTCTGCTTGTTGCAGCTTTGGTTTGCTGACTTTCATTTTTGATATAGCACCATTTATTTTAACACTGACCATTTGATGGATGTTTGTAGATTCCCATATTGCCTCGTGCTGAAAAGGACCAAAACGGCAGAAATCACTTCCCTAATCTCTGCATATTTTTCTGATTTGCTTTTAGTTCTTTTAACACACTTTCACATGCTTGTTAGTGAATTTAATGTTCTTTTGTTGTTGTTTTGTCAAAGTGCTCATGCATGAAATGCAATGGTCCAGTTGAGCCCAGAAAAGCTTCAACAACTAATTTTCTCAACATGCATCTTGATATAATGCCAACACTTTCATGGGGACATATTGTTGTGCAAATCCTTAGTGTAAATGAAAGATTAAAAGCTTCTATTATCTTTTTGTGAGATAAAATATGAGCAAAAGTAAGTTACTGGTTACTGTCAGTCATGACTTTTCAAAAACAGTCACTCATCCATGAAAAGCGCTGTTTTGCAATCTCAATGCACCCAAGGTATGTAAATCAGTAACAGTGCTGTGTGGTTGTGTGTGGTTGACTAGCTGTGCTCTATTATTGCACTGATGATCCGTTGCTCCCGAGAATCTCACGTAGCTCGCGAGCCGTTATTAGGTAATGCATCCAGCTTTGTATATGGTATTGTGTCAGTAATGTCATTGTGGGAGGTATGAGCTGTATAGAAATTATGCACAATAAAGCTTTTGTAGCTTAGTGCTTTTAGCTGTCAATATTTTGATGTGGTATAGTTAATAGAGGCATTGTCTCTTTTTCCTGCGCGGGGACTATGTAAATAAGCTCATAGCTAACTCTTTGCGAAGTGAACTGTTCCTTTTAAATTAAACAATTAAGATAAAATAGAAATAATATCAATAGTGCAAAAAGCAATTAAATGAGTGAATTACAAACTGAACGACACAACTGATGGAGCTGACTTTATTTTACCTGGAGTTGTTGAGCCAACAGTCAACCTTCAGTCAGGTGCTATTTTTGGGGGTAATTGTCTGTCTCTTCATAAACAATGATTTGACTTCCAACTCAGGTTTTTTGCTCAAATTGATTTTTTTTTCACTAAAGATGAGGCACCACTGGTTGATGAATCAATCTTCGTTCATTGTGTCCTTCTGTGCTGAGTGTTTGTGATAAACTGAGCTTGTAATCTGCGGGCTGTCTCCTTCAAATCTGGATGAGAAAGTGAATAAACAAACTGTATTTCTTTAAATATCAAAGTTAATCTGCAATATAAAAGAAATATATAGTACAGAGTAAATGGATCACAGTCACCAACAATTGCACATAATTTATCTCTGTTATCCCATTAATTCTCAAAACTTATGAGAAAAGGATACCTGAGTGCTGTCCAATGCATTTTGTTCTTTTTTGTGTCTGATTCTGGAAATGAGCTGTAAGAATTTCCAGTCTTTGCTGTGCTGAACTGTGCTGTGTTTTGGTCATGCAAAGCTTAACCCTGGAAAACTAAAAAAAAAAAAAAAAAAGTTAACAGGTTGTGTGAGTTTGTGGCTTGGTGGCTCGATCTATAAACACAACAACCATCCAAGGACACTGCAGGCTTAAACACTGGGACCCACTGACCATGTAAATATGTTTTCTTTGACAATTTTGGATCTTGCAGAGTTACATTTGTCCACATACATGATGAGCTGGACTCCTCTTCACATATTAACTCATAAAGTTGATGCGATACAACGTGTCCAACATACTTCCTCCATGGAGTGGACAAAAACAGTAGATTATCCAGATGAAACTCAGTTAGACATAGCTCTAGATTGTCTGGTGGAAAAGTGTTAAACCTTGGACAGTTTCTTGCTGGTTTATCCACTAATTTACTTCGTATTAGGGATGTCAAAGTACCTCAAACAAGCTTTATGTACAATTAAACTATTTCAAGGTGGTCTTGGGTTGTAATATACATAAAATGCATCATTTTTGTCTTAAATGAAGGATGTTGAAATAGTCAGTCCTGCACAGAGATGCTCTTTACTCGGCAGCACTGATTTGGGTTGACTTTTCTAGGCTTTGTGAGTACAATTATATATTTTTTGTCTTTTTACGCACATGATGAGCATGCACAATCTCAAATTTGCATTTGTTTTGAATATTGCTTGTAGCATATGAAGCTAAAAAACAGCACCAGATAAACAGAAAGTTGTGTCCTATTACTGTACCAGTTTTACTGACACATCTGCATCTCTGCTTCTCCTCTGCACCAAGCTCTTTCTCTACTTGTACTCTTCAAGTCCTGGAGCATATCCCTTCACTGACACCAGAGTGAGAGCAACTGAGTGAGTGGAATTATGACATTGTGTGTTAAAAGATCACAGTGCAGATATAAAACTTGAAGGCCACAGAGTGACTTTTCTGTAGCTACGGGACTTCAAGCCCTTGCTGATGCCAAACCACGCACAAGAAATAAGATTGTCGCTTGTAGGAAAACGTCCTCTGACAGGAGGTCAAAGATCAGGTCTACATGACAACAGTCATAGAGGCTAGCAGGGGATTGTTGATACGTCCATGACAGTGAAGAAGAAACTTCTGTACAGAACTGCGAGCAATTCACATGAGGTCCCTGAAGTTTATTAAGAAGCAACATTTTGGAAACATTACAAGAGAGGATAAATCAACTTCATTTAAAATCAGAGCCATAAAAGGAGGTGAGACAAAATGTTTATTTGTTGTTATTTACAGAGAAAAAGCAGCAAGGTTATGTTTGAGTGTGCTAAATGTTCCTCTTCCTCCGTTTGATCGTCTACTTTCTACCTTTCCTCTCTGCATATCTGTGTCTCTCTCTCTCACACTTTATGTGCTAACTGTGTGGGAGAGCTGGTGGGAGTTTGGATTTGGAGTTTGTGCAGTGTTTGCCATGTTTGTGTGCATGCATGCTGGCAGACAGACCTGCATGTGTGAACAGTCTGCTCCATGCTGCATTGAACAGAGATTGTGGGTGCGAGTTTGTGTTAATTTGTGTGTGTGATTGTGAGCTCCCGTTGTGCTCGGTGTGTGCTCTCTATCTACGCACTTTCCATCTGTGTGTGTGTTTGGTTGTGTGTGTGTGTGCTTATGAGAGAGAGCGAAAGAGAGTTTTTGTGTGTATGTGAGACCAGTGCACAGAGCAATTATGCGATCAGAGCAGAGCCAAGCGGACATTTATGTGGGCGACCGCTACAGTTGGTCAAAGATAGGATGTTAGATCTGTTCTCTGCTTAGCTGCTTGTGTGTGCGTGCGTGTGTGTTCCTGTGTGTATATGCGTAACAGGACACCATATGGATGGGAACTACCATTTCCTATTGTCAGTTCCCCTGCTGTGCTTTGATGCAGCACTCACTGCAGCAAAATAGGGGACAAATTGTGATGAGATGTGAAACCAAGAGAACAGTGTGTGAATAATGAATAAGTGCTAGCTGCAGAAAAAAAAATCAATAAAAAGTGATACTACATCACATCCCTGTAGGGAAATAAGAGGTTACATATTCTGTGTATCATCAACTCTGAAGCTACAGAGAGACATTTCTCCTACAAGGTGGGAAACTTGAGGTTTGGCTTTAAACAGATGATGCATCATGATAAAACATAAGTTCATAAAAATGGAAACTAAACCTCAGAACAAAGTTGTGGGGTAAACGGGGAACTGTGGGTCCCATTAAAATATTTTACATTTTGCCCGACTATTAAGGCCCAAACACAGCTGTTAAAAACATACCTCAATTACACCAATGACTCAGAGAAAGCTTTGAATAACCTCATTTAGTTTTACTCTCTTCATTCAATTAAAAGCATTCATTTTCAGATTATGTTTATTTAACCAAAGTCACTTATCTCCCCTTACTTATCAAACACCTTCTATTTCACACATCTGCTTTCAGTGTTGAGAGGTTCAGGTGTGATAATTCAAAGAGACTACTTTTTATCTTAATCCTTTAGAAACTCCCCCACAGAACTTACTTCAACCTTCTTGTAGCTTATTTGAATCTATAGGTTGCAAAAAAAAAAAAACTTATGACATCAGGTATGCCAAGTGAGCTTGATGAAATACTGTGCCAAAGTTAAGTATATTTCCTATAAGGTAACATTTGCCGTGTCCTATGTGATTTCCGTGATTACTGGACAATTGAGTGCACCTTCATAAAAGCTACACCCATTAAATTTAAAAAGAAAAATTAAAAAACCACGCACACTTGTCTATAAACCACAGGTGTCCACATTGTAACATGGAGAGGTTTTTTTTAGACTCAGTTACATAAATGCTTTTTTGCTGAACAGTGCTTGTAACACAGCTAGTTTCGCAGCAGCCTATCAGAAGAGGCATTGATTGCTATGTTTTACTTCCTCCTTTAGCCCCTTGTTTATACTGAAATGGCATTTTAGCCTACCTAGCGTGGAAACTTTTGAAAATGGCCTCTAGAGTGGAATTTTTTTTTTCGATGCTGTTTCACTGTTGCTGTGTAAAGGGTGAGCCAGAGTTTTCAGTAGAAATGCTGACGTCACACTTGTTTCATTTTATTTTGAATTGGCCCTCCGCGAACCAGGAAAACAACAATAATAGTGACAATGGTGAACCACCATGTTCTGCTTGACTTCCTTTCATGAAAAATGTGCATCTATTGCTTTCCACAATCAGCAAAGGAGCATTCAATATATACACCACATGATGAGCCCACTTGTACTCAGGCAAATAAACCATTGTTGTGTATACTGTTCCTACAGTTATATCGCCAACTACAGGCCTGGCTTGCATATTGCAGCATTTTCAGTTCCTCAGCATCTCCATGTAAATGCAGATTCTTATCACCATGTCGTGGTGTTTTTGGGTGAAACGTTGGTGTGTAAATGTGGCCTTATGTATTTGTAGCATGAAGTTAGTTAGCTTGTGAAAATCCATAAATTAGCCGCATCATTGTTTAAGCTGTGGGTTTCAAAGCAGGTGAAAAAAGTAACTGTTTACAGTCCAGAAATTGCAGTATACATGTAATGCTGAATGTTCCGTGAGACTGAGAAATTCACAATGTATGTAGGTTTACTCAAAACGGTTCTGGCAAACTACCTAGATAATTCTCATTTCATTCTCATTTCATCTCAAGAGCCCCTACCTCTGTGGGGGCTTTTTGTCAGACCCACTTTCTCTCTACTACAATGCCCATGAGCAGTATGTCAGTAGAATAATACATAGAGTAATCGTTTTGACCCTCAGCTATGTGTCTGTTCTGAGATTTCATTCATTTATTTGTCTGGAAAGGCTGCTGGACAAAATCATCGTTCTTTTTGCATAAGTTCTGGTTAAAGTTAAGTTTTATAATTTCAGTTATATAACAAGTTTAGATTCTTCTATAAGCTCAGAGGTCCGTGAGTGTAAACACACTCTCCAGACAAACCAAACTCTCAGCTCTTACTATTAAATTGCGTTCATACTAAATAAGTGAAAAGGTAAAACTAAACAATATCTAATTTACATAAGATACGCATTTTAATATAATAATATAATGACTCTTCTATATTCAGAGCATTTTATATTCTGGGTCCCAATAATTACCATAAAGAGTGCAGGGAGGGCTCTATTAGTAATGCAGGGTTGGTTTTACTGAATCTGGCTCTACATGAACCCTTTGTCACTGACTGTGTGTTCAGGTGCTACAAAGAATGTACAGTGTGTTAAAAGAATCCCTCAGGTGGGCATGCGACCACCGAATTGTTAATAATAAGGAAATGTTGGAGACTCCACGAGAGACAGTTTTAGGTTTTACAATGAGATACAGCATAAGAGACATGAAGCTTGGTCAAAAGAAAAACATATATTGGGTCCCCTTGTTGGAGCCTGTATATGTAACAACAATGTGAAATATGATAAAAGAAATGTAAAGAAACTCAAAATGTAACAACTGACCCACAATGAAACAAAATGCTTAGCCCAAAACAAAGAGACTTTGGGTTCAATACATTTTTATTATTACATCCACAAGAAGAGTGGATATATTATTCAGTATTTAAACAGGAATTGGATACAGAACTTTAACTTCTGTAGAAAATAAATTATTTAACTTATGAGAGGTTTTTGTCTTAATGGTCTATTCTCATTGCTGTGGGCGGTACATTTGTGCAGCACCCTCTTACTGTTGTGTCAGTCATTATGCAAACACAAATCAGAAAACAAAACTTTTATTTCGCAGTTATCTATGCACATATTAGGGTTGGGAAGGGTAGAAAATTCCTAGTAAATATAATTTCCACGGGGCTTTATTTCAGGATTCCTGGGAATTTCCAAAATTTTGCTGTAATCAACCTCATTTTTTTTCTATAAAACTTTCACTGCTAAAAACCTATTTTTCACCATCCATGGTTCTTGTGTTTTTGAAAGAAACTTTTTTGTGACATTGAAGATAATGACCAGCCATAACAACACAGCAGCTATTGAGGGCAAAGAGGTCCAGGTCCTTGATGAGTGGAAAGCACAGCCGAAAGAGAAGCTCAACTGAATATTTTAGAATTTTTAAATCAAACTTATTTTTGTGGGTGCTGAGGGGACATACAGAATATATCCAGACTATGGTAAATGTCTGAATCTTCTTTTATTTTTCACTACACATAGTCTTCATTATTCTTTGAAAGGAACCATTGAAGTTCTTAAAGCTGATTAGTTTCATTTATAAATGTTGTATCAAGTATATTTGCTTATGGTGACTATTTTTGCCTCTATTCAGGACAGTTTGCACTCAGTTGGGGAAATTCCTGAAAAATTCACAATAAATGTCCTTTAAAAATGTTGCATTAGTCATGTGCCTCTTCTTACATCGAACCATAATGTTCAATATTTATACATGTATACAACCAGATAAATGTAGTAAATACTAATTATCTGTTAATTTCCAAAAATTCTCATGTAAGGTTTCTCAGATTTTGCAACCTTAGTCCCAACCCCTCCCCCTTGGTCATAAACTTTTGGTAGTGACCAAGGAATGAAATTGTTCTCACAAGCTCCCAGGGACTTTCCTCCAAAGGGGGTCTAGGTCAAACTCAGGGACAGGGTCAGTAGCTTTGACATCCAGAGGGAGTTTAGGGTAGTTGCTGCTTTGCATCATAAGAGGTATGTTCATGTGTGCTCACCTAGGAGAAGGAGGGGGCCGACTGGCTGACCCAGAGCTCAAAGGAACAATTATGTTTCCCACTTGGTCTGGGAACACTTCAGGATCTGAGGCTGCCTCTCACAACCTGAGGCAGCCCCAAAAATATTTAAAATACAAAAGTACATGGATAAAAAAACACCAAAGATACACTATATTGTGCAGGAAAATCACAATGAAGCCAATGTTGAAGAAACATTACACTCAAGCAGAACTGTGACTTAGATTAGCCCATTACACTAGAAGTGCTAATGAGTCTGACAGTTTCTACGCAGGCATCACCAGGCTGAAAATAATGCCTGGGAGCTGAACAGAGAGCTATACACACACACACACACACACACACACACACACACACACACACACACATACACACACACACAAATACACACACAAATGTAGCTTCAGACTCTAACACCAACACACTCTGCAATACAGGAGGTCAGATTTAGGTTCACTCATCCATCTTGCTTCATCATCTCTCCATCAATCTCTCCATCACTCCTTGTCGTCTCAGTCAAGGCCAGATTTTCAGGCTGTCAACGCTGCAGACAGAATGAACAGATTAATAAAGAAAGGTAGAACGATGGGGAGATAACATGAACTCTTATCTAAATCCTTGCAGACCTGATACAGCAAAAGAGAGAGAAGCAGGGAGAAACAAATCAAACAGAAAGCAAGACAAGGTTGTATTTTTTCTTTTACAAAGGTTTTCCTGTATGTGTAAATCCTGTGATGTCTTTGTTTCCCATCTTATATATTCAGGTTTGTTTCTGGGTTTGAGAAATTTATACAGGAATTTGAAATGTCCAACTGGGACTCCAGATGTACAGTATAAACTAATAGCATTACGGTTTTGACGACACATCTGCTGGAGATTATTCACTGCTTGAAGCCAAGTGATATCACCTCTGCTACATATTCTTCTTACTCTTGTTTCTGTCCCACTTTCTTTGTTTTTACACTTCTTAAACACCTCCACATGATCCGCTCATACAGGCAGTGTGTTTTCTGACGCAGCTTAAAGTGAGATCAGGGAGAGATTAGATGGCAGCGCGATCTAATCTCTGATTAACTCCTTGCATGCAAAGCAGAGCAAAGATAACAGATTGTTTAAGAGTTTAGAAGTGTGTGTGTGTGTGTGTGTGTGTGTGTGTGTGTGTGTGTGTGTGTGTGTGTGTGTGTGTGTGTGTGTGTGTGTGTGTGTGAGTGAGAGGGATAGAGGCTCATTTGCACGGTGCAGTGTATGGTGATGAATCTCTGGATCACCGTGTGCTCTTAGTGTTAAGCAGGAGAAAATAAACAATCCATAATTTCATTCCTTGACAACATACACACACACACACACACACACACACACAAAGACTCCTGAACACATTTAACTTTTTTCATGAGGAAACATTTGAAGCAGGCATTTTTCTAATTATTTTATGATGAAAAAGATTTTCACAGTAAAGATTGTGTGATTCAATAAAATGGTTATTCCTTCTTGAAATGCATTTGTGGAAAATAAAACAGGGGTCTTTATTCAGAGCCAAATACAAAAGCTGAAGCAGAAAAACAGACCAAAAAAAAAAAAAAAAACATGGCGTACAGTCGATCCCATATGACCTAAGAGGTTGTTTGAGGAGAGATAACAATTTCTTTTCCATTCCTCCTGATGCTTAAAGTGCTGAGGGCAAAAAGGCAAATTACTTATTCACCGTTGTTGAGAATGGAAAAGTGACAGAGAACAAGAGAAATAGAGCAGCTGTTGAGAGATATTCAACATTTATAAGCTCTTATTGTACTACAGCCGCCTGTGAGACAGACAGTTTTGTTTTGCATGGGCTGCTGAGGGGCTCAGGTAAGTGATGTAACCTCATGGTAGAATTGCAACAATAAGTTACGTAATAGAGGATATTTCCTGCTCTGTCTTCAGTGTTTTTAGTGTCAGGGTTGAAAAGACGGGGGGAAAAGGTCTTCCTCTGTTTATTATAAATAGAGTAGGATGAAATTGAATCAATTTTTTACAGATACTTTCTGTTTAAGAAAAACATATCCACACATCAGCTTGACTGCTCCCTCCAACAGTTGAAACGAGCAGTGGTTGCTCATTGTAAATCTGACCAGACAGCTACAGCTGCACATCCACCAAATGTTGTCATTACATCTGTGTTGTCCATATGTAGTGAACTGCACAAACGCGGGTCTAGGTCTTGATGATGGGGCCTGTTTCTCATTGTCTTCTGAAGTGTTTGAAAGTCTTGAGATGCAGCATTTATGACTTCTTGTCTGAATTTTGTTTTTCTTTTGTGTATAGTTCAATGCTCAAAGGAACCTGCTTCACATTTCTTCTTTGAACTCACTTTTACAGAACTATTTTCTTGTAATTTTAGTTCTTTTCATATTTCATTTCAATCCAAATAATTTGATTTAATGTCTTTGTTCCATAATTGTTCTTCTCATTTTCAAGTTTATGCTCTCAACCCATTTATTTGTTCCTGATATTACCTCTGATCCTCTAAATTGGTTTTAACCATCACTACTTAATGTGTGAATTTCTTTATTTGTTCATACTTACTTACTTGATTAGTTTTTATGTCTTGGCTCCAAATCTTATCAGTTATATTTTACCTAATGTGACTTTTATTATTATTATTATTATTATTATTATTATTATTATTATTATTATTATTATTATTATTATTATTATTACACTCTTTTATCAAAGAAATAAAAGGTTTTATTATTATAAAGATGACAAGGTTCAGAAACAAAGCTTGAGAATCTAAGGACAAACACAAATTGATCTCTTCAATAAAATCATGCCTCGCTCCCATGGTGTGATAATACATGAGCAGCTCCTCAACAGGAAACTTGGCTCCACTGCTGTGGTTTCTTTCTGTTTTGACCTTTTCTTTTTGGCCTCATCTCAGGAGTTTCTGTTGGGTCACGACCAGGACCAGACAATAATGATGGCTGCTGTCCTGACCCAGAGCCCTGCATCATAAGATGATGGTGTTTTTTATTTCCCGAGGGAGATTACAGAAGTGAGAGTGCAGCATTCAAGAGAGAACATGACTGAGAGCAGCACCTCTTTGTGTCTTTCTTTAGGCTAACAGTTATTGATACTCTACCTTGCCTCTTATGTAGTCTACATAAACTCTCGCTCTTATGGATACATATATATATGATGCACTCACCAGCCTAGTTGTTACGTGCTCTTTGCTAGTATCAGGCTAGATCCACTTTTGCCTTTGAGATGTCTTATCTCTTGGTGTCATAGGTTCAACAAGGTACTGGAAGCCTCCCTCAGAGATTTTTCTCCGTATTGACATGATGACATCACACAGATGCAGCAGATTTGTGGACTGAACATTTATTATGAGAATCCCCTGTTCCTCCATATCCCAAAGGAGCTCTATTGGACTGAGATCTGATGACTGCTGTAACACAGGGAACTCATCATCATGTCCAAGAAAGCAGTTGGAGATGATTTGAGCTTTTCAAAGGGATGGACATGGTCAGGCTGAACCGTTGGTACATGACAGGATGGATCCATGCTTTTATGTTGTTTACTCCAAATTCTGAGCTGGAGAAGAAATCCACACTCACCAGACCAGGCAGTTTTTTCAGTCTTCTAATGGTCCAGTTTTGGTGAGCCTGTGTGAATTGTAGCCTCGGTTTCTTGTTCTTAGCTGACAGGAGCTATAGCCTGTCTGCTTCAAGGTTGGACGTGTTGTGTGTTCAGAGATGCTCTTCTGCAGACCTTGGTTTTTACCAGTTATTATTTGAGTTAGTCTTTCTTTCCTCTCCAATCAGTCTTTCTGTTCTCCTCTGACCTCTGGTGTTAACAGGCCATTTAGTCCCAGAGAGGTGCTGTTCACTGGATATGCTCTCTCTTTGGGACCACTTCTCACTTAAATTTTTCTTCTCCAATATTATGTTCAGTTTGAATTTCCTCTGATAATCTTCCCCATGACCACATGACTAGATGCATCTACCATGTGATAAGCTGATTAGATATTGGTGTTTATGAGCAGCTGAACAGATGTACCAAATCAAGTGAACAGGTCGTACAGTTTGACAGTCCAGCTGTTTCTAGCTCTTTTCTTCCTAATGGACCAACCAGACTGGATCACTGTGCCTCTGCTCTTGAGCCTGGTCTCTAGAGGTGAGTGGCAAACATGTGCCCTCTCGGTGTGAACATGCAAGTGAAGATTTTGAGAACTACTAAAAACACATTGAGACTCTTGTGACATAGAGGAGACAAGATTTTACCCTGCGTGAACCCCCCATGAGTGTGTATGATCGTGCCACAGTTTTAACTTCAGTATAAAAGTATTTTCCTGTGTACACAACACTCCCTGCTCACATCTCTCCCGAGCATGACTAATTAAAACAAGTGGCTTTGTCATGAAAAGACGTCCACTTGACTTTTCTCTACTCTGCATTCAGCTGCAGCGCTCATGTGTTTTCTGTTCACACACCAATTACAATAGACTGTGTCTCTGTCTGTCCCTCCCTCCCTCTTACTGCTGACCTTTTGTTGCCCCTCTTAAACTAAAGATAACTGGCTGTTTCTGACATTGCTGTGTGAGTGTATGTGTGTGTGTGTGTGTGTGTGTGTGTGTGTGTGAGGGAGAGACAGAAAGCGAGAGAGAAGATAAAGAGGGAGACAGAGTGTGCATCAGCTTTCTCTTACAAAAAAATACTACATTCAGTTTCATCCTCAGAAGCATTAGCATAAACCAGCTTACTAACATTCATAAATGGAGGGTTTGTGTCTGTAGCAGTTGGTGTCAAAGCTTGCACATTGGTGGATTAATGTTTGCACTTGTTGTTAAGTGATCTGTGAAATGATCTGGTGCTGTATAAATAAAAATTAGTTAAGCAATTCATTCCACAACACTATAGAAAAATCCATAAATTAAGAACCTGCTTCTTCTGAAAATTACTGACTAAAAACATGATCTTGAGATCACATGCAGATGTGTTTCCTGGAAATACTTCGACACAATCAAACAGGGTCCAGTTACTCCAAGATTTGAAATGATTGATTGACAACAAATCTTACCAAACCAGAACAACACAACCTAAACTATTGTCTACCAGGGCTGAGGTGTCTATATTTGTCTTGTGTCTGCTCCTCCTGAACAAGGACATCAGTTTTCTCTCAGGAAAATCTTTTGTGGAAGAGCCTCACCAGACTCTTGTGTTCCTCTGTTGGAACATGCGGGTGGAGAAATCCTGTTTGATTGGTCAAGACTGATTCCAGTTCCATTCGCCCCTGAGAATGGATTTCTTCCAAATCCCAGCTTGATTTCAGCTACACCACAGTAACACCAAAAAAGATAGGCTCTGTGAATAATTTAATAGTGCTCTTATGTTGCTGATACTAGTGAGAAATAATTTCAGGGTTCTGACAAATGTTTGTTTTTGGCTCACTTGTTGTGTCAGATGAGGATCGATTCCACTCGTCTGTTTTGGTCTTCACTTTTCATTGTGGGGGTGTTTTTACAAAGTTGTGCACAAGCTGCTGCACTTTTTCATCAGGGCATTTTGTGCAACATTTTGGTGTATGAGAGCTAACATAGATACATTCACATGCCCAAAGTTTTTACATCGATAAAATTGATTGAGGTAGTAAGGCTATTGTTTTTTGGTTGATTATCACACACAGCTTAATTTGAAGTGGTGATACATGAATTGAATTGATTTGACATTTTATCAGTCCACCTCTGATGTTGCTCATGTTAGCGAATGTTAATCACTGTCATTAATTACCATCATTGACTGGCCCTATGACCACTCTGAATATTCTTTTCTTGCACTACATCAGTTTTCTTGACGAGCCAATGCAGTTCAGCATATTGTATGCTGAGTGTCGTAAGCACAAGACAAAGACACTTGGGGCCGCTGCTGTTTTCAGGACAATTCTCAAAACACACTCAGTGAGAAATATTTCACCCTATGGCACACAGCCTTTGGCATATCCCTTGCGGACCAATCACTTTGAAAATCAGGCAGAACCTCTGATATCACTGTTATTAATGGGGATCAGATAACAGTTTAGTGTACACACTCCGACGTGAATGACAGATTTTCTCTAGCACTTTCTTCGATGCTGTTTTTTATAATGGCATTGCAAACTTTTTCCTTAAAGCGTGTTTTATGCTTGGCGTGTTTGAGAGGTCCGTACAGCTCTGTATGGATGAACAATGTCATTTTAGCAGCCTCACTAGCCGGCGCGATCCCTCTCATGTGGAAAATTTGTAACTGCCAGACAGGGACGCATGGACAACATGGCGGACAAATAGGAGCTCCCAGTGTCTTAAGTGTGAAAACACAGGCATTTACATGATTCATAATCGGGAGATCACTGTGATAACCATGTGATGAACAATGCCGGAGGCCACACTTAGCAGAGAAGAGGTACTGATGAGAATAAATGTTGCACAACAATGGTCTGTTTACACCTGTGTTTAGCAGGTAGAGTCGAAAACGGCCAGCTCTTTGGCCAATCCACTGGAGGTTCCTGCAGAACTAATGGTGGTCAACATGAGATCTGGAAAATTGGACGGATGAGCTGGAGCCTGATTTCAGGGACAAAAGTATGGGGCATCTTAGGGAGACTTAACTGCATCAGGGCATTCCCCAACCAAACCATCACCCTCAACTGCAACAATTTTAGCTAACAGTGCTTTTGTGAATAACTGTTCTATTTTTCTTACTCATTTTAGTGTAACAGATTACATCTAGTATTGTTTTATTATTTATTCATGCTTTATACTACAACTTGCACTCTCATTTACAAGTGCAGCTTTAATGATCAAATTTCCCCGTGAACTCTGGCTTACATCATCTCAGTTATGGTACAATCTCCAGTAGGCAGGGTTGTTGGCCTAAAGTAAGTAAAGCTTCTTGTTAGTTCGTGGCTCTGGCCTTTGTGCATGATCAACTGTGAAGTTCCAGTTTCCTGTCAAAGAAGCCAAAGAACATACCTGTCAGGTTGACATGGCTCATCAGCTGTCATCCAGTCATCTTAATCGATGTAGATTTTTTCGTCTCCTTCTCTCTCCCTTCCATGTTGCTCCTCTTCCGCCATTTCTGTACCCTCTCTCTCTCTCTCTCTCTCTCTCTCTCTCCCCCTCTCTCTCTCTCCCTCTCTCCTCTGCCCTATGCCTCCATCTCTTTGTCGTGCTCCAAGGTCATATTAAAGATTCATCTCTTCTCTGGTTCTGCAGTCAAATATTGATAAAGGCTGGCACCCCTTTGACTCTGAACACCCACACATGCACACACACACGCACACATGCATACACACACACACACACAACCTTTAACGCCAGTACACCTGGTGCACACAAACAGTAATATGACTGTAGCACAAACAGAAGCTGGGAAAGTCACGCTGAGAAAACACTGTGTCAGATTCAAACAGGATGGATAGATAAAGACATTTGGGGGGGTGCTGAATTGTTTCTATAAATACTTAATTTCACATTATGTTTGGATTGAAGTCATTTTAATGCCAATAGTAGAGGGATTTATCATGAGGAAGACCAAAAGACGGAAGCTAGTTTGGTTTTGAGCTCAGCTGGTGTGTATGTGTGTTTGAGTGAAACAAAGTTGCATTGAGACTGGAGCTGACAGACTGAATGAAGTATTACTTTTCATGTTTGCTCTCTTTGCTTTTCCACAGGGTGTTTCTCTAAAGTACAGACATTAGTTTTAAGCTGTATCTCACACACTTAAAGTGTATAACATTTTTAAAACGATCTTCACTAATTGCTGAATTATCCTCACCTCACCTGGTTTACTAAACAGTGTCTACACAAGCCTCTCTGTTCTGTTCTGCACTGCTTCTGACTCAACTCTCTTTGTGTTATGAGGATATAGAAGAGCTGAGTCTCTAGACAGAGAGCAAGGGTGAGCATGCATTGTAATAATGAAATTCAAAAAAATGTTAAAAAGAACTATGGTTTTAAATAATTAAGCTTCGGTTAAACACAGAGTCAGTTTCCATCCTGACCTTTGTTTCTACGTCATTTACAGCTCTGTTAATGTGGTCACTTGGTCCTCTTTATACGATGAGTTGTTTTATACAACCATAACACCTTGGGTTCATATTGAGGGATGTGTGGGAACTATTTCACCCCTCTTCACAACAAGGTAACTCAGTTTTCAACATACCTACACTAGATTTCTCCTCTTTTTGTTCAGCATGAACTTGTACCACAACTGTGGGACCGCTTTTCTACAAATGCACTGTGAAAACTCTGAAGTTACTTCATGACCTTTGTAGCTTCACACCAAAACACAAGATAAACAAACTCAAGATCAATATTACTGGTTAACTCCCATACCAGATGTTGAGCAAGAAGGGCAATAACAAAAAGCAAATAAAAAGATTGAATACAGATAGTAAGGGACAGAAGTGTGCATTTCTATAAGGTTTTTTATGAAGAACATTCCTGAAGATACATTTATAAACTTGATGCGCAAATGCACACTCATTATGGTAACTTTGATGAGGTAGGACAAGAGTTGAAGATGTACTAACTGATTAATGAATAAGCTGATATGAATATATCTGTCTATGGTCTTTACTACCTGTAGCATTTAGAGGGGTGTTTAAAAAGACAATGATTGTATCTGTTTCTTGTAGTGGTTGTGACGTTGTTTTTCCCACTTTCTGCTACAAGAAGTGTACTTGTCTGTGTGTGCGTGCTCACCTGTGCTTTTGCGTTCTTAGACACAGAACTCTGCCATACGGGATAAAAACAGCAGAGAATAGTGAACATGTCACCTAAGATAAATAATGTAAAGCTTTTCATTCTCTTAAATAAAGGAGCAAGGTATAGACCTGATCTATGAGAGAGGTAATACATTATTGCCTCAATTTCACCAACAATTCAAGTTTTGAATGGGGAAACTCCATCAAAACAACAGACAACCCTCTCTGCAGCTTTTCTTTTTAAAAATGGCTGTTCTACAGCTGATTGTTGGTCACAGTAGACTCACCTGGTCCTGACATTGTCAGTGCGTCAACCTGGCCCAGTAAGGGGTTGATGCTTGCTTGGCACCAATTTGAAGCACCTGGAGCTGGTGCTTTGTTAGTGGAAACACAAAGACCCAGAGCTGTTGAAAAAGGGGTAAGAGTAACCACTCAACCTAAAGAGCATGCTTTTGGATTGTGGGAGCAAGTAGAATAAATGGAGAGAACATGCAAACCTATAACCGCTCTGAAGTCTGTAAACTCTAGAGTCCTTAAAGCCAGTTTTTGCCAGAGACAGTTTTTGTTCCAGATGCATCTTTAAGAACTATAGTTCTGTAAAAAGGAGGAAACATTGATATGCTAATATCTACCCTTTCTAAGCGGCTTTATTTAACACCTCTCATCCCTGATTAGAACACTTCTTCTGACATCACTGTCCTCTGTGAGTTACTATGAAAGTTCATACAGCCTCTCTCTCTCTCTCTCTCTCACACACACACACACACACAGAGTGTGTGTGTGTGTGTGTGTGTGTGTGCATTCTAAGATGTTTTGTAAACACTTGTCCACTTGCATGTCTGCTGAGGTTTGTGCATGCACTTGACAGTAATGAAAGCCGACAGGGGGCCCAGGGGAAAGACACTATATGTGGCCCTCGATTGATTACTGTCCTTAACACACGCGCACAGCCAGGATGTTCCGAGAAATGCGGGCTTGTTTCAACACTCTCTGCCACAACTCTTAAAACACACACGTGCACAATGTCACACACTGACACACACACATGAACACCTTTTGCATCTTTATGTCTTTATCTCAATCTCTTTTGCTGGTATACAGGTCATAAATTTATCAACGTTTTATGAATTATAGAAACCTAACCCCCATGCTGAACTTGTGTACCTCATATATGTACACTCAGCATGGCACACATGCACACACACACATATGCAGGCCCATATAGGAACATTTGCAGTGGCAGCACTAATAAATAAATAGATTATATTTGAAGTGGACAAATAAGCCTGAAAACAAATGAATGCTGCAACACCTGCCTAATGCAAGAAGTACACACATGCAGAGTGCAGGAGAAAAAAAAAACTGAGTAGAGTAGACATCTGAAAACCAAAATGGCAGTCCTATCTCACACGCACACACACACACACACACACACACACACACACTGATGCTCTTACATCCAGAAGCATGAAAAGGAAACAGGGGAAAAGAGGAGAGTTTTCATCTTTTTGGTTACACATTCATGTGCAGCTCTTTCCCTCTGCCACAGAGTCTCACTCAGATAAGTAATGCTGGCTTCTCGTGCTGTTTTTGAAAACAGTCACACACAGATAGTGGGATCCATGTGGATCATGTGTTCGGCTGAGCAAACCGCCTTAGCTTCTGCAGTGGAAGCAGGATAAACACAAACTGTTGAGAGAGAAAGAATGCTTTAGATTTAATGATTGAGTTTTGTATATTATCACCTTGCGGCAAACTAAGGAAAGCAAATGTGATCTGAGATAGGTCGTTGATATTGGGAAAAGCAGAGTAAAAGAAACAAAGACCGTGAGATAGGGAAGCAGAGACAAGAGAAAAAGGGTGGGGGAGAGCCAGAAGGGTGTGAGAGGGTAAAGAAAGAAAGAGAAAATCTAACACGTAGTCCTAGCTGTCAGCCAGTGTGTAATTAAGTTCTGCACTCTGTCACCGTCGCTCTGTAGAACTGGTAATTTAACTGGGTCTGAGCCAGGAGAGCAGATCAGAGGAGGAGGGAGCAGGGACAGGAGGACAGGAGAGGGGGAAGAAAGCAAGATACAAGGAGGAGAGTAGAGAGGAAGAGTAGCAGAGAACTTAAGAGCACTTCTTGGAGATGATAATTCAAAATGAAATAATAAAGAAAAGAGGAGGAGAGATGAAGTAATGTGAAGGGGGAAGCAGGGGGCAAAGAAAGAGTAAAAAGGGGGTACAGAGGCAAACGTGGTGAAAGGGAGGAGAGATGACAGCAGGAATAGAGGGAGGAGAGGACCGTGGGGAAGAGATGAGAGGAGCGAGGAGCACAAAGCAGCAAATAATTGAATAGAAAACTTTATTTTCCAGCTGCTCTGTAGCCAGCACTGGGCGTCTCAAAGCTGCCAAATTGGCTGTTCACATTCATTCAGCATTCAGTGTTGTCAGATCATCACGGTAAGTGTTTCAGCCTATGAAATTAACAGATCAGATAATTACAGGGGAGTAAAAAGGTGTTTTTGAGGCAACAAGAATTGTTCGTGCTCAGGTTTTTCTTTTTTCATCACATCATCTGCTTAGACCTCAGGGTGAAGCTCTGTAGGCCAGTAAACATTCATTGGTTAACTTCCTCTTACTTTTAGCTTTTTAGCTCTTGTTTGGGTAAATAATCAACACTTTGACTTTTCTTCTGGAAACTCTGAACTTATGCTCACTGTGCCTCTCTTGTGTTATCATTCCACTCATGTCATAGGGTTAAGCATGCATTTCTTTGAAAAATAAAAATTCCCAGTGTCTAAAAAAAGTAAAAGACAGAGGATTGTTTCTCAAATCTCAGGCCTGGAGCGTCATAAAATCTTCAAAGACACCTCTTACTATTTGAGTGAAAAAATATTCTGTGAGCTTCACAGTAAAAAAGATTTTAACAAATTCCCTCAAGTTGTGATTCATTTTCTCATCCAAAGAGAAATGATAGCCAGAATTAAATGTCTGCTCCTAAAAGGGTTTACTTTCAGATTGAATATTATATAATTATGTTGTTCCTATTAAGTATTTAATGTTAAATGAGTTATCCTGGGACACATCTAATGCAAGACCGCTTTTGTATCATTGGATAAAGCTGATGCTGTGTCAGCCAGTTTGTACCAGTGTTTTTCACTCTATTCCTACAACTATATTTGCATCAAGGTTCCTGCTTCATGTGCCAATCTTTCTGCATGGAGTCTGTATGTTATGCATGAGTTATCTCTGGCTTCCACCCACAGTCCAAAGGCATGCTGGTCAGACTAACTACTGTCTCTAAATTCCCCCTGTGGTATACTGGTGAACCATCCAGGATCTGCCCAGTTCTGACAGCAAGGATCATGAGCTCATGAGAATGAACCATTTCAGATGCTGTGAAATCAACCATGAAGTTCCTACTCAGGATCTTCAAACATGTGAATCCCATGCACCCAGAAGCCTCAAAAAGAGGATGAATGATCTCTGAACCAGGTATCCACTGATAATGATTTTTATGTCTACAGACTATGTGCCTATAAGATTATGTCTTTATTTAGAGACAGCACCAGTATTTGGTTTGCATATCGGTACCAGCCTTTTTCTCAATCAATATTTGGCTAAGCAGAGAGGAGGAAAAGTTTTGCTGGGTGGTGACTCTCGAGAGAGCAGGTTTGAGTTCTTTGTCATTCGGTGTATTGTTGTGATAGAGACTTTAACGTGTCCTAAATCAATTGGGCCACCAGAGTGTCATCAAAAGGACTTTTGGTCTTTGTGCCATAAATGGATTTGCGGTCCTCCGGGACTCTGACCCAGCCATGGATACGGAGACGTGGCATAAAGGTCACTATTTTGGTGCTGTTAATCTCATTTTGAGTTGTGGATTATGATCAGTCATATAGAAGTGCGACATTTTCAATATCACTTATAAAGTCCTCTCAGGGCTTTTAAGTTTGCCTCCTAGTGCAAATTTTGAGAGGTAAAACAAATGGATCAGTGCTTGAAATGTTCAGATGAAAATAATTGAACATTATTATATATCTTTCTGTATGGTTTACATAGAATATGAAAAGCGGAGACAAAGGTAAAGATAAAAAATGAAGATGCTGTTTTATCTGAAACAGATAAAAGGGAGGAGAGGGAGGCAGAAAGGGAAGTTTAGTTAAGTAAGAGAGTAAATGGCTTTTCAATGTGCAAGTCTCTGGGGACAGGACGGAGTGAAAGAGGAGAGGGAGGGATGTTACAAACAGTAAGTGAGATGTGACACTGATGAACCTGCCTCTAAGTCTTTGACCTTGCGTGTGAGTGCAGATATGTGTGTGTGTGTGTGTGTGTGTGTTCGTGTGTGTGAGAGAGAGAGTGAGTGTGTATAAAACTGTGCAGGGCGGTAAGAGTGTGGCAGATTCACTCCACGGGGAGTCTGAATGGACCGGTGCACAAGTAGGACTCTATGTGTGTTGTGTGTGAAAATAAGTACCAAAGCGTTTGACTGAAGGGCAATTAAAGGATAGTGTGTGTGTGCATTTGTGTTTAAACGATGGCTTGTGTGAGGCCACAGTGGTGTGTAGCGGTGTATTGACAAAGTAATTACCAGTGAATAATGCAGGCCCATATGTGTGTGCATGAAGGCATGTGTGTCTGTGTGTGTGTCTGTGTGTGTATCTAGTGTATACACTTGGGGAGCTTTGCTATTGGCATTCTAATTAGACTGAATGATATACTCTCCCTATTAAGACCAACACAGAGCCACATAGAGCAAGTTGGGCCATTCTGCATTGTTTACCATCTGCAGTGTGCGCTCCATTGCCCTGCTCCATGGAAATTGCTAAGTAACTGAAAGAAATGCTGCAGATTGCGTGTGCCATGTGCTTGTTTACTTGTTTTAGAAACACCCTTGGCCAGGGAAAAATAGTATGGTACTGCTGTTTCAGAAATGTGGTACTTATAAACCCTGGCTATAAAATGAATACTGGCAGGATAAATGGACTGTGTTTGAATTGCTCTCTACTTATACTATATTCACCCATTCAGGTCACATTCATACAGGGATGGTACAAGCTGGTATGTGGAGAGCCCATTGATTTTAGCTCAGCCCATTCACACACTGATGGCACAGCCTCCAGGGGCAGGTTGGAGTCAAGTGCCTTGACAACGGACACTCTGGTATGTGGACAGCGGGACCTGAGATCAGCCCCT
This sequence comes from Thalassoma bifasciatum, assembly GCA_008086565.1. Lineage (NCBI taxonomy): Eukaryota > Metazoa > Chordata > Actinopteri > Labriformes > Labridae > Thalassoma > Thalassoma bifasciatum. The sequence goes on from RPOG01000142.1 coordinate 142,785, forward strand.
TGAGCTTCAGGTTCAGAGATGATGATCTCACCAACCAGCCACTTAGAAGAGGAGGACATGAACAGTCAGGAAATTAGCATTTTTAATTCATTACGACCCAGTTTTCTTATTAACAATTCAGAATTAAATACTCAGTGCTGAATGGTTATAACCCATAAATGCTGACCTCCTGTCCCCCGTCACTAAGACTTTGTACAACACATTGGGGTACAAAGCTTTCACCATCACAGTCCCAACGTTCTGGAGATCTCAACCTCCAAATATCCACAACTCTGCCTCATTTAGATATCAGCTCAATAACCTACCTGTTTAACACAACTAGTCAGGCATCTTTAGAGAAGCACTTTAACACTGGTACACATCTGCCAGTTAAAACTGTAGGAAAGTTGTTTCTTGTCTCAGCATTAGTTACTGTAAGCAGTTCTTGGAATGGATGACAAAAGATATTAAAGATGTTTTGATATTGCAGGATATTGAAATCTACAGCTTAATGTTTGTTATCACCTCAAAGTCCCTATGAGACTATGAGGGGCTGAGTTTGTTTGTTTGTTTTTTTTTTCCTGCCATGTCGTGTGTTAAATTTACATTTCCATTACATTGCTCCATAACCAAGATGTGAAAAGAATTACATGAGCAACAAATACCTTCTATTTCACAGCCTTAACTGTGCGGGTAAATCTGACCTCACCACAGTTATATGATGTTGAGATAAAATGTTACTTAAATGGTCGAGTGTGATAGATTTTGGTAGCCATAAAGCTAATTTTGTTACATTTCCCCGCATATCTGAAGTATCTGATGTTGTCTTCCGCTCTCCTCCTCTCCTGTGTCTTCCTGTCTTTGCCCTCCCACTCTTTCTGCCCCTCGTTCATTTACAATAGAACTTGACAGGGAATCATTAGCTGCATAATGAAAAGCAGCAGACCAGTAATATATACCGTCACTGTCTATTACAGCCTCTTTAGCCTAAAGACCCTGGATGTAAATGAGGCTACATTATGTTCTGTTAAAGTCAGAGTGGTGGGTGTAAATGGCTCAGAAATGCTTTCAGGACACAAACCAGTTGTTGTCATGTGTGTGATGAAGGAGCAAATAGTGTCGAGTGTGTTTCCCTTTTATTGCTGTAGCTATATGATGATGCACGTCTCAGGTGAAAAGTGTAACTGGAGCAAAGAACTGTTTCTCTTACTGAATTTTTATAATTATTATTATTAGTAGCATGACTAGTACTGTTGGTATTATTAGTATTTGTATTCATATTAGTATCAGTAGTAGTAGAAGTAACTAGTTTCATATATTTTTACCACAACAAGCACTTTCCCATAAGCTAGCTTGAAATAGATGACTGCAACAATACCAGGCTGTCACAACACTTCATGATTTTAGATATTTTCCTCCATTTACCTCCTTTTTCAATCTCCCTGATTCATCAGACAACTTAATTGATCATTTGTCCAAATAATACTCAACAAGTAATGTCAATAGGACAATTTCATTGCTTCCACCACATTTGAGCCTCTGACTGAATTTCCCACAATAACCAATGAGAGGGGGAGCAGATTGGGAAGCGATATCAACTGGATGTTACAGCTCACGAATATGACAGGGAATGTAAACAAAACTATATTCAGAGCCAAGTTGATACTGGAAAAAAAATACAGGCTTGTGTCATTATTTACTCTGATTTTTCCCTCCCTTTTTGTTGCTACTTGACAGAAACATGCCAGCATGGCTGACTGACAACTTTGATCACTCCCCATGTTTGTTTATCTTGTAAAGTCTGATTTCATCATGGCAGCTTCTGTGGACTCTGATATCAATATAACTGCTGCCCTAAATGATTGATGTGTTGTGTAGCATTTTATTTATTTTGTAATCATGATGTCTGTATGGCCCAAGAATGGTCATGATAAAAAAGTATGTCTACATTACCTTTATATTTGTTGTTTCCCACTCGCAACTTACAAACTCTTTGAGATTTGAAAGTTGTTTGCCAGTCAATCCCTGTAGCTGCCATGAATTTATACCTTACTCTTTGTTAGGATCCCAATAGGCTTCAAAGAAGTGGGTGCTCCTGTTCCTGGGGTTTCAACAATAACAAAATGGGGGGAATAATAGATAAGTAAAAGAGAATAAAAAACTATTTTGAAATCACAGTATTTATGATGCTAAAATACAATTGCTTGCAATCAGAAATGAAAATGCACAGCAAAGGAACAAACAAGTATGAAGTACTAACCCACAAAATAATGTAGGACCAACCTAGAAAAGCCAATACAGAAAATTTTCTTTGAATGATGATAATAGTAACAGAACAAATATGTGGGATAAACTAGACCAACATTTTCTAAACCAAAACAATATCTAAACCAAGCTCTAACAAGTGCGTTTCTCCTCTGTCTTCCCCAAAAGAAAAGTTCAGCACAGTTATTTGGTAAACACGTCCCATTTAATGTCAAACTTCCCTGATGGTAGGTTAAAAAATCTGTAAGAAAATGTAAAAAAAAATATGTATACCCCCTAAAGAATAATAAAAGACAAAAAAAGAATATAACTTTGAAAGTTACTCCTGTTTAGAGGCGAAATCAGTTTTAATGTAGTTTCACTCTTTACCTTGTTGACCCAAGTCCAAGCATTGATTATGATCTTTTGTTTCAATACATTTAATAAAAGTAAGATTACAGCATAGATTGGTGACATAGCCATAATCCAACATGTGTCAATAACCAAACCTCACAACAGAAGACTTTCTATGGTCAAACAGTCAAAATAAACCCTCAGGTTATCAGTGATGGAGTCACAAAACCGGCTCTTAGTGTTTGATTCAACTCTGTGCTTTTGTATCTCATCGTGGCCGCTGTGCAACATGAGGGATAGAAGTGAGCAAACAAGTGCTTCTGAAAAGGAAGGATAATTCTCCTCTTTTAGCACACCACTGCATGCTTTTTGGCCAAGTTAGCGCTCACAGCTTTTGCCACCCACAATATTTCCAGTCCCACCTGCTGGGTATATTTCATCTTGCCAATTCTATTCTGAACGCAGCTGTGGGACTAACTTCTTCAGCTCGCTTTAATTGGAGAACACAAGATACAGTTGGCTCAAGGTATCCGACTTCAAGAACTTCCTAAATGAGTTCTGTTTGAAATTGTGAACATTTAACATCCTTAATTATGTTCAGTTTGATCTTTTTTTCTGGTTGCTGTAAAAAGCATATTACTAACTACAACTATCAAAGCATGCCAAAAGCTTTTCTGCACACCTTGAAAGTGTTTTCGTCTTAGCTGTGCTCATACAAAGCCCCAGTGTTCCCACTTTCTTTTGATTTGTGGTGTCTTCATTGGTGTGTGTGCAGGCGGAGGTCGAGACACATAACTTTTCACTGCTGTTATCACTGAAGATTGCAGTAGTAATGGAGATATCAGAAAAAGCTATCATGTTCACTGTGGTGGAATACTCGTCCACATAGATGCACGGACTGCTAAATGTGTGTACACCCAACTGACTAAGCCTGCATCTGAAAAATGAAGATTGGAAAATATAATCTTAGTGTTTCCACAGACATAGCAATTTTTTTTTTCTCTGTCCATGGCTCGAGTGCCCCTTCTCACACACACACACACACACACACACACACACACACACACACAGTAGAACAATCTATTTTCTTGTCCGTATCCCTGTATTACAGTGCTGTTATTGAGCAGCAGAGGGGCTCAGGAAGTGCAAAGCTGAAGATGCAGAGGGTAAAAGAGGAACAGAGCACATGTAGCATTGAGGGAGGGCCAGATATCCAGTTGTGATTTGGGACTCTTGAACAGACTTAACAATATAGAGCCCAGCTTTTGAAAATTGCAGCTGAACAAAAAACAGCTCCTCTCTTTCTCTCAAAGTTTTACCAGCAAACCAGTTCAAGGTATTTCAAAGAGAAAAGATAACAAAAGGTGAACTGTCAATGCCCTAAAATACCCAAGAGACTTTTCAAACGAGTTTTCTACTGTACGGAGGAAACTATTCTTGATGCTGGGAAAAAAAAAAAAAGAAAGAAAGTCAAGTTCAAGAGATGCATTCAGCTTGAGCTAGTGGAAGTGAGACTCTTCACTCCTCCATGCTTCCACGTTATGAAACTTTGTCATTGTATAACAGACTAAAAATAAGTGTCTACCAATCTTGTCTGCTTAAAGCATCACTCATACAAGAAGCAAACAGCATTTCATGAATTTTGACTTGAACAACTAATGAATATCTTTAGGTTTTGTTTTCTGACAGATGAGTTGTTTGTGTTCCTCTTCATACATTCATCACCACAAGAGTCAGATGCAGTACGACATTAATTTATCAGCAGGGCCTTCTCTTTGGACTTCAAACTTCTTGGGGAGGTGATTTATTCTGAACTTTTCTATGGACACAGGGAAAGTAGCCAGAACTCTCCACACCATCTTTGGATCTGCACGATCATAACAAAATCATAGATGATGTAAAGACATGTTTATTTCAGCTTTTTTGGGTTGGTATATGTGCAGTTTCTTATAGTTTCAGGAGGTACCAGCCTCAGGAACTGACACTTTTAGCATTTCCACATAGACTTCATAGTTTTAGACTGGAGGTTGCCAGATGGTTCTTGCCCACTGCCCTGTCCTCTCTAACCTAGGCATAAAACATTTGTAAAAGCAATGCAATGCTCCTCTGCTCTGTTCTCAAAGCATTGAAGTGGTGACAACTAACACTACTGCTAGCTGCAGAGCTAAGTGACAGTAATTGCTAGCCCAAACGAACAGGAAAATTGACAACAAAGCTAAAAGTCCACAAACGGCTCCCAATAGGAAGTGCACTTTTTGAAAACAGTCTTAAGGTGTCAATAGATTTTTGTATAGGTATATAGGTAGATATTTGATGATCAGTTTGCTCTCTTTCCTTTTGTCTGTTTTCATAAATATTACTTTTAAACCAGTTGATCATCAGTCTGCACTTCATCCTGATGGAGCATCAGTAAAATGATAATCTATTTGATGTACATGGCACCTTCACTGGCTTACTTCAACCTGTGTGACCTGCATACATTTCACTTTGTGTGTGTGTGTGTGTGTGTGTGTGTGTGTGTGTGTGTGTGTGTGTGTGCACGTGTGCATGTGTATGTGAGTGTATTTAGCTGCATCCTGGCTGTTTGCTTCCGTGTGTAAGGCCCTTACAGGCAGCATCTGACTGTTGCAAGTCTTCAGTTCTGATTACACAGTTCCTTAATCAAGGTTTCTGATGCTCTTTGAACTGCTCCTCCTGTCCTGGGGCAACACACATACACACACACACACACTTCTCCACACACTTTGTGAGGCAACATCTTAGCATGGTTCTTCAAATTCTGAGTTTGAAATCAGAAAAGACTGATTCCCCCTGGCTGTGAGCTTCAGTTAGTGCACAAGTCCATAAGCACATTGTACAATATTTGTATTGTAATGGAAGATGAAAAGATGTCGTGCTCCGAAAAGTGTTTCCATCAATGATGAGTCCATTGATAAATGTCAGAGAAGGTCTTTCAAAAAGAGTTTTATTTCCCTGGATGAAATCTTGAATGGGAGTTGAACTGTTCACTGCAACTTCCAGCTAACTGAAGCTGGCTGGTGCCATGTTTGATAATGGAGGCCCATGATTCAGGTCACTCATGCACATAGATCTCATATGAACGCCAAAATCACCAGTTTTATGTTTTGCCCCAGGGAGAAACAGGATGTAAACACAACAGCTTTTCCTGTTCTAGACTACAGTTATGGCATCAGATGCTGTTTTGTGATTTTTTTTTTGTCATTAATTTCAATATCCAAAGCTTGATTGAAATGGAAATGAAATTAAAGGGCCGGAGTATATTATGTTAACCTAAATCACTTCATTTTAATAAGACTTGCGATGTAATGAATTTCATCTCAAGAATCTTAAATTGAAATGAGTGTGTGAAAGCTCATTTTCCTCCTCCAGGTTGAGTGAAACATGATCTATATTAGAAGTAGTTACTTTGTTGAAATCAGACCAAAATTTACCACATGCCCTGATATACTGTGTGTACCTTTATGATCTGTTTATATCTGATCTGTATGTGTGTGTGTGCCTGTTAGTTTGATTAGTATGTTGAGTTGGAGTTTCTTTCTCATTCTGACCATTTTTCAAGTAAAAACCCTGATATCCTCAAGACTGATTTGGCCCACTTATTAGATAACCACACTTTAATATAACCACATTTTACGGTTTATTAGATTACTTGCTGCCTTTAAACACTCTCCCCCAGCCATGTTAAGGTAAACACACTGCTTGATAGAAAGAAAACCCTACATTTAGTGTGGAGTAGTGTAACATGTATGTATGTGGTACTCCACCGTTTATCACAGTGGAAAACGTCCTCCATCTTTTGTGTATCTGTTTTTTTTCTGAGCTCAAACATGCAAAGAGTTTATTTCTTCACACTTCCTGTTTTCACTCCCCTCTCTCTCATGGCATGTCTCAGGTAGATAATACCACATGCAGCAGGAAGAGGAGAGAAACAATCATCTGTGCTTAAACTATGGTTTTTTGAGTGTTTGTGTTTTTGTCTATGCGAGTGTAGAGATGTGTTTGTGCTTCTGGGTAAAATATACTGTCTGTGTTTCTCTGCTCTGTAAACCCTGTAGTGTTTCCTTTACCTCACAGGGTGAATGTGACTTCATGAAGCCCTTCTCTCTTCTTTTCACCTCTCATAAACCTTTAAAACAATATGCCACGCTCACTTACTTTATGCACTGCTGCACAAAATGGAGAGACTGTAAAATGTAAGACTGTACCAAAGACGTCCCAACAATGATAACCATAGATTTTATAGGGCAGTAATGCATATAGACTCCTTAATGTTACTCATTGGTTTTTGAAGAAGCCTCTTGCTCAACCAGACATTATAGGTCAATTTTATAAAATTCCCCAAAAGTTCAGATTTTTTCTCTGCTTGTTCTACAGACCATTAATATTCATCATAAAACACTACACTGGGCTACTGACATTATTCTGATGCACCTACCTGTCAAGATGTTGAGCCTGCATGAGGCATGGCCCACATTAAGTCAAAAGTCAGAATTTTGAAATAAAAAGTTAAATTTTGAGAAAATGATCTTAAAATTTTGGGGGAAAGGTAAAAACTGTCAGGTAATTAAGTCAAACAAATTTGAGACACTCAAAACTTTGAGAGTAAACTTTTAATTTACAATCCATCTCAAAATTTTGGCAAAAAAAACAAAACCAAAAAAACAGGAAAAGTCAAAATTTTGAGGTTTGAATTTTAATTTTAACCCCATCTCAAAATTTTGACTTTTCCTCATGATTTTGAACATTATCCCACAGTTTTGACATTAACTCAAGTTTAGTAACAAGGACCACATTAAAATTATCTTTATACCAGGCAGTTAACATTTACATTTGCTGTCAAGATTGGTGCGTATATGGTTTCCAGTGCTCCTGCATCCAGCTTCATGCAGACGTTTCGGGACTTGCAGTTTAAAGAGTGGCATGTCTCAAGCTTGGAGGTTGCTCCTTGGTGAAAGTTCTGCTTGTAGAATATCGTTTTATTTCTCAAACTTGTGCCAACGTAATGGTAGAGTTTTAAGACATTAACCACTTTATCCAGAAAAATAGCAACACTTCTGTAGCTTAATAAAAAAGGGGACACTTTGGAGATAAACAATTACAGTGTGTTTATTACAAAATTAAGGTTGTGCAAACAAAAAAAAAACAAACATAAAAACCCCCCATCATCAGTGCATGACAAAGCTGAGAATATTATCTATAATCCATTCTCTCTCATTAGTTTATTTACATTTATTAGAGCCGTGATAACTTTGGCCAGTTTATCTCCGCTGTAACATCAGTGATGTAGCAGTTTTCAGCTTAAAACAATGTTTAGGGAAACTTTAATGTTTAAAAGCTGTGAGTGGGCTGCATTTATTAAGTACATTTTAAAAACAAAAAGTCAAAGTTTTCTATGCACGATGAAGTATGGAGGTGCGCTTTTTTTTTTTTTTTTTTTGCCAGGATTTCTCCCTCCTTCCATGTTTCATTCAGTCTCATGGATTTTCAAACTGGTCCCCATTTACCCCATAACAACCAGACCCTTGAGCAGATGTTGATGGTAACACTTTCACAGGGACACAAACCCTGCTGTTGCCTTGCTAATTGCAAATCCTGCCTGACATAACAAGCATAGTTCAAGCATTCACATATTTGTACCCAGGAAACTGCATGACGATGCCTTCATTTGAGGTTCTGTGTCCTGCTCAAGGCCTGGAGACTGCAGGTTCAACCCCCAACTTTTTTGTTGAAGAGCTGTGCCAAAGCAGAGCTAGTTGATGAAGGCCTTTTGTGTAACGCAAACAAAAAAATGTAGAGTGAGGGTTTGATGCCTGGTTGTTGGATCTCTCTATTTATAAGAAACAGCTGGATGGATAACTTTATCCACACTTGGTAACAAAGACAGCCAATCAGGAATTAGTATGACCAAGCTCTCAAGAATTCACTTGTTCAACTGCTATTTTCAGACATTAAAATACACAACGCACAAGTTCTTCATAGTTTAAAAGTTCTACATTCTTCATTGTCAAAAGACATCCCTATTCATACCAAAGAGACCCTTTCTTTCCCCTCAGTTCAGCTTCAGACAGTGACCTTTTAAGTCCAACCCCGCCCCCCTATCAAGTCCATTTTCCCCCAATGGTCAACTTTGATCACTTATTGAGGGGAAACTGCAGCATCACCCAGCAGCCCATTCATCCTGTGTGAAAACTTTTAGTAAGAAACTCAGAAAGATTTTCTCTGTAAGTGGAGCATTCGAGTTTGAAGACTAAATGTGTGTATTGGTGCATGCAACTTCCAAAGGCCTGATGTAAAAAGAAGTATTGATAGCTGATGTCAATGTAAGTAGGTCGTTGGACTCGTATTCAGGGGGCTGTAAAACCGGAGCTTTTGAAGCCTAAGGGATTAATTTAACAATTCTTACTTCTTTATTTGAAAGCAAATTCAATACATTTGACTGAGATTGTTACAGAATCCATACGAACCTTTGAGACTTTTCTGTATCACTTAAAGACTGTCTCAGAGAGAGTCCAGTGTGATCTTTGAAGGAATATGTCTCAAGAAAGTAAAATGTCAGTTTGGGTTATAAAAGATGCAGAAGTGGTTAGTTGACTCTCATCTCAGTTTTTTTTTTTTTTTTTTTTTTGTATGCCGTTATTGATCTAAAAAGATGAGAAAAATAAAACAGTGAGAAGAGAGTGGTATTAACATGCAGCAAGGGTCCAAGAGGTTAGAGTCAAACAGGGAGGTCAACATTTCATGGATTTGACCTCTGCGCATGGGGTGTGGGATTTAACAAAATAAAACTACACTGGCACCCACAAGTTTTACTGTGATACTGTTTTTTTGTGTGCAGTATCAGCAAATCCCATTGAGGTCATGTGTTGTACACAGACGATGAGGGTGCATACCATTCCCAATCTCATCAGCAGTGTCAGGCCTGGTTTGTGCTTGGACTGGAGACTGTTTGGGAAAAGTTTTTTTTAGTCATGTTACCAGCAAGGAAGCCTGGAGGGCAAAACAAGTGCAGTTGTACAAAAAGAGCAAAAAGACTTTCACAGTATCCTAAAAAAGACTTGCTAAAATGATGAGGTCAAATTTTGTGGGCCTCAAACACCAAGGTCTTCCCTTGGCTCTGCCTCTGACAGTCCTCCAATCAGAAGAAAGGAGGTTTGTGGTACTGGGAGCCTTAAAACAACAGCAGTTAGATCAAAGCATTTTCGACAATACAGGTTTTCTTAGAGACTAGAGAAAAACTGGGGTTTGTTTTGAGCTGTAAATCAAACTTAACTTCTATGTGTGGTACCACAGGGGCAGCGTAATGACTACAAACTGTACAATACCTCCTCTTGAGGATAAGAAAGTATCCTGGTCACCTAGTAACTGAAGATAACTGAAGTCATAAAGATAAACTTTGTAACTGACCTCCCAACCCTTCACTATTACTCATTTAACAGATTATTGTTCTCAAGAACTACAGGTTGGTGTTATTGACCTGGATATATAAAGATTCTTTATTTTCATCCAGCATGGTCTATAATGCTGCAGCTTGCGGGCCAAAAGATGAGAAATTCCTCTCACCTAAGCAAAGGTGAGTTGTATTACTCAGGGTGGTAAAACCATTGCTACTGCTGAAACTTCATTAAGGAGCCCTGAGAGTAGATATGAATGTCTGAGGGATTAAGAGTCTCTGGTTATGAAAACATTACCACTAAGCTGAAATTGTATCTGGTTTTGCTATCATTTTGAACAAGCTGTCCTCAATTTGGTTACATCTAGCTACAAACACCAATATACAGTTTTACCCAAAAGCTTACATACCCTAGCAGAATTCATGATTTGATTGATTGGTTGTTTATTAGTAAAACGCGTCACCCAACCACAAACCATGAGTGACAGAAAAGTTTTTGTTATCGTTCATATTCTCTGAAAAATAGTCGAGAAATCATACGTCCTGCCAGGGTATGTAAACTTATAAGCACAATTGTATATGGGAGGAGGGATACCATATCAATATAACATACATTGATCAAGATATTAAGTTTGCTTCAACTCACCATTCATGAAACATTTGCTCCCAGACCTGAACTTTGAAAGCTGCGCTGTTTGTGTTTCCACATGGAGCCTCAGATAGCATTAATCCACAACTTCTACCTCTCTGAATTTTTCTTTTGCCTAAGGGACTCTTTTCAAGCACAATCTGGCTAGTTTCTTCATCAATATCCAGTTGAAAATCAGTTCTCAGGAGTTTTTGTTTTTCGATCTAAACGTGTTAGCAGCAGAGTCTGGTAATTCCCACATCGTGTGCAGTAGCAGGAAGCATTTCTTGCTCTCCAAAGGGGCAGTTTTAGAAGTGTGTGTGACAAAATTCATGAGTACCAGGTGCTGCAAGCTTTGGAGGAGTGGCTGTGGCTCGATGGTAGAGTCTGTTTACTCTCAGTTGAAGGTCAATGGTTTGATTCCTGGTCCAATTGTACACATGCTGACGTGTCTTAACCCTAAACTTTGTGTGAATCAGGGGATCAGTCAGAAGCAATAGGCTCTATGCAGCAGTCCCTCCCATCAATGTATATGAATATGATGCAAATGGGTGGATGTGACTTGGCAGGTAAAAGTGCTCTGAGTGGTCTGGAGATTTCCGGAAGTCTCTCTACCGTCTAATTTTTGTTTTGTTTGTCTCTGCTGGTGTTATGTCTACTTTTGCTTCTACATGCTGCAGTATACTTTATTAAAGACAGCCCATGCACACAACAACAGCAGAGAGTGGAATGATTTAATCAGCAGAGCAAAACAAATCTGACAGATGGCTTTTATATGAGAGTTTTCTTCTTTCTCATTTCTGCTGCTTGTACAGGAATTAGGAAACAAAACACCTGCTCGATCATCCAGCAAACAGGTTAAACGCTGATTCAAAACTTCAGAACCCTCAGACACAACCCTCCCTGATATGCACATATCCAGGTATCCTGAAGTGACACTTTCAGATTCAGGAAAATCTATTTGACGTCAAGGTCTTTATCACCGACTGCTTTCCAAACTCAGAAATCTTCCCCAGCTGTGTTCGTTTCAGATTGGGTTCTGTTTGGCAGATGAGACAGAAATCCCTCACTTTGCAGAAAGACTGATTGACTGGAAAAAAGAATTATCATATCCATCCTTTCAAGTGCCAAATGGGATTCAGAACATTATGTCTTTTCTGCCAAACGATCTTAACAAATCTAATTAGCATTACAGAGCCCGAACGCACTTGAGGTTTTTTTTAAATGTTTGCTTGAAATAAAGTGATGATTTTCTGTCCAGAAGAGTGATAAAGTAGACGAGGGAAAACAGTTAATTTCTCGATCTTCCCATCGCTCTCTCTGTCTTTCTCTGTAATGAGGTTCTCCTTAATTACATTTTAATGGGCTGGAAACAGCTGCCACTGGATTACATCTCCTCTCACCCCCCCTATCTTCTTTTATCCCTCTGCCTTACTCCTTAGCTCAGCCACATCTACCTTTGTCAACTTCTCTGAGATCTTTGGTCTGTACAAGACTGTCCTCACCAAAACTTCACTGTAAAGATGAAAACTTCAAATTGCTGCCTGACTTTTTGGTTGAGTACACAAAAAATTAAATGATTTGGTAGGATGTAGCTCTAAGGTAAAGACATGGGCTCCCATTAGAGAGGTCAGAAGATTGAAACCTGCTCCTGCAGTCACAAAACACTTAGCCTAAAATTGCTTGTGCTATTGGTGAGCTAGGTGTGGATGAGTATGAATGTGTCAGCTAAAACTACTGGTCTTCAACTGTAGCAGTGTGTAAATATGGGAGAGATTAGAACTGTAAACTATACTTTCTGAACAAGAAATTATACGTTTTCACGACACATTTACTTTCTCAAAATTCTTAGTACATAGAACTCAAAACTTTAAGTTGCATTACACATCAATGATTAGCTTTCACAAAAACTTATCAGTTGGGTCAGATGCAAGAGTTTTAGTCTGCCTCAAAACTCAAAAATCCAGTGCCAACAGTTGCCGTGAAATTTTGAGTGTAGATAACTTTTTTTTTTGTTTTCACAGTGTACAACTGTGATTTCTTACAAGCTTCATACAAAGGAGAAAGTGGTCGGGGTCATGACCTCTCGAAAAAATGAATCAGAAACATGCTAACAACATGGGTGTTATGTCATTTGTGTTTTGTTGAGCTTTCTGTCACCAATCTCAAATCTCGCCAAGCAAAATGATGTAAACTTAAACTGTTGCTCTGGGCTGTGAATGTGGGGACTTTGATTGAAGCATTAGAGTGTCAAATATAATAATAAGCTCACGGGGTCTGAAGCTGAAAGTATTGATGTTAAGACCCATAACTGGCCATTAGATGACTTCACAGTACATGTCAGTGTGTGCATTCAGCCAAAAATATAGTACGAAGTTCTCAGGTTGGCACATTTTGATATTCAAGATGACATATAAATCCTAGGCCTAAAAACTGTATACATGATAATGACTGCAAGAGTGAATGCCATTCAAATAAAAACTGCATCGTCAAAAACTTTTTAAACTGGTTCAGGGGAAGTTCACATGTGCAAAAATCTGACTCTGTTCACAATAAATTTATGTGAACGTTTTGCAGCCAGCTCCCAAATGAAATTATTTACTGCTGGCTTCAAATGGAAGTGTTATGTTTACCGCTGTTAAATTAGTTTTGAGGAAATGTCCTTCTACATGTTGCAGTGATATAAATCTCAGAGCCCATCGGCTTCTGTCTGATGGTGGTTGAGCCTCTGTGAGGGATGGCCAACTTTCCAGGGCTTCTTGTAGAGCCAGCAGTTTGCTAGAAAGGTCAGTCCTTCTTTCTTCCCAGTCTGTTTCCTTTATTTACTGTCTTACTGGCAACTCCAGAAGCAAGAGCTGATGTCTAGAAACACTGAGGTGCAGATTGTTAGCTGTACTTGCAGGCAGGTATCTGTTTGTAGACTAACTTGGAAAAAAAGAGACCAAAGAGATTCTTTGAGGCCTGTAATTTGCAGATTTTACATTCTACACATACAATTTGGACATACAGCCAAAGCCTGCAGATGCTAGAAAAGGAAATTGTTAGACTATCATGCAAAGCTGTCAGATAATATCCATTAAGAAGAAAAAAAGAAATTCCCAGACATGTGCTATAAAAATTCTGTCCAATTGTTCATCATTTTTTCTTTTTCCAAGGCTGCTCAGAAATCTGCAGGCATTAAAATATTTCTGTCTGATTGTTCAAAGCTCAATGTATGAATAAAAGAGAGGAAACATGTTTCTCAGAAAACCCACAGGACTTTAAGCAGAGCAGTACAGGAACTTAGAAAGCAAACCAGGAACCATAGCCTGAAGATAAGACCCTGTGTGGCCAAAAGCTGCTAATTTGTGTTTTTGGATGGCAACAACCCTGAGGTGTTGTAAAGTTAACACACTTTAAACACATTGGCTATAACGAGCCATATGACTACCAGCCTTTGTGAGTCCTACATCTTCACTACCCATGGGTAAAATCTTGTTTTTCCGCTTCGAGGACAAAAAATGTTCCAAAAGTGATTTATCAACAGTAGCTTGTAGCTTTTTCAGTGGTGGAATTAGGTACAAAGTGAGAGTAAAAAAAACCCTCTTCATTACTAACACATTAATATGACTGAAAACCAGTGCAGCTGTTTAGACCTGTGCAGGTGTTTCAGGTCCTAACACACACACACACACACAGACTCTCTCTCACACACGCTAAATTGCAAACACACACACAGTGGTAGTAGGTTTGACAGTCTTAATTAGGCACTCCAGGGAAAATAAGAATCTCAGTTCTCTGATGTGCCACAGCAATTAGCCTTTACAGTATCGATCTCCCAGAGGGGTGAGCGAGAGAGAGAGAGAGAGAGAGAGAGAGAGAGAAAGGGAGAGAGAAATGGCCAAAATAAGAGAGGAGAAAGCAATGAGGAAGATATATTTGCTAGAGTGGGGTAAGAGAATATAAAAACACACAAACTTGTACACACAAATTCCCAGTGGACACTTAAACTCAGCCAGCTGCTTTGAGAAGAAATTTAGCCCATTGTTAATTAATCATTGAGCAGATTATCTTGTGTAATGATGACAAATCATGAGCTTGATCAAAATTTGGTTCAGAAAAAACACAAGACAACAATCCTGTTCTTCACAGATTCTCACTGTTTTTGCAAAACACACTTATGCACATACACACACACACACACTCACAGGTTAAGTATTTCCTCACCTCCAGCTTACTGTCATAAGTGTATTTAGAGATGAATTCCTTTCATTTGATTCAATTATCCTCTTAAACTGTCCTCAGTCTGGGGATGTGTTGGTTTATTGAAATGGACCATACAGAAAACCCGACCAACAAAATAATTTCCCCTCGACTGTGAAGTGATAACCTTAAAGTGGCGCCTTAAAGTGACTAATCTGAGACTAAGCTGCTAATCAAAAAATGAGGGGATAATCTCCGACTGTCTGATAATCCAATATTAGGATTAACACTTCATCCCAATTCATGTGGAGAGCTGGGTCACAGCCAACTGATAAAGATGCGTGTGCGTATGTGTCTTACTTTTTAGAGAAGGTCAGCGTGTGTGTGTGTGTGTGTGTGCGCATATAAGTGGTTAAATTCACTTTGACAGTGTGTGTGTGTGTGTGTGTGTCACTGTTTATACGTGTATGTGAGATGGAGTGTGTCAAGGTGACTGTCTGGGGGTTAATAACTAGTGACCCATAGAAGGGACCAAAACGAGGGCTTAAAATGCACAGAGACACACACATTACTCTACATCAGCACAAACGCACACACAAGGTCTCCTTTTATTCTGTTCTCTCATAATGTTTTAACTTAATTAGATTGATTCATCAGTTTGATTCATGTCAACGGTCTAACTCTGAAAACTGTGTATCCAAGTGTGTATCTGTGATTGTGTTATGATAGTTAATCACACAGCTGTTAATGCCTGACTCTGATTGGTTCAAAGCTCATAACAATGGTAATTAAATCTCAATAGCACATGCTACACAGGGACATCAGATCACTTGTGTGGTAGGAAATCAATCTACAGTAAGGAGGCTCTGTCCTGCAATCCAGGCAACAGAGCTGGTGGATGCAATTCTGAGGGTTTTGTATTAGTATTATTGGGTGGTTTTCAGTTAAAACCACAAAAACAAAAAAACAAAAACCTTTTTATTTTCCCATTTTTATGGGAAAATAAAATAATATCCTTTTCATCTCTTTAATACAGCCACAAATCACACAGCTATGGAAACAAATCCACCTGAAATCTACTAACTTGACCGTATTCATTTTCAAAGAGAGTACAGTGCATTTACTATGAATTCCTGACTACAGATATGTGAAAAATCATTAAAAACTGGGATATCAAGACCATCTAAAGACATGAACACACATATCTTTTGTTTCATACAGCTGATCCCAGTATAGTTTCCAGTGCTCTGAACGCCTTTCAAGCCTATGCATGTGTAAATATTGTTGTCAGTTGTTATGTGAGAGATATTGTCTGCAGGTTTTAAATAAAAAAGTACTTACCTAAATGTTCAAACCACACCCTATAGAAGTTTGTCTATGAGTGATAAATAAATAAAATCATAAGGAAGCCCTTGTTTACTGATTCCCCAATGTAGGTAGGGACAACTTCAGGTTTTCGTCTGTACAGTAGGTACTCTTCCAGCACAAGATGGACTTTGCATTTTGACTTGACTGTATACAGAATGGACAGTGCAGCTCCACCTTTTACCGTTGCACAGCTTTGAAGCCAAAAGAAACCTGCCACGCTCATTGCCATTCTGCAACCAGAGTCTACACAGTAGAGACCTTGGGGAATCTGAGTCAACGAAAAAAAGCAGAAAATATATTTACTTTTTTCTTTTGAAAGTCTAATTTCTTCTTGGCTCTCTTTTCTGAAGTATCTTACTATCCACGAAAAACTACACAAGACTGGCAGCTGATACTCATCATAAGACAAAACCTAAAACCCAGTTTTTAACATATAATAACTACTGAAAAACCAACTTCTCAGAAAAAAAGAGCACTTGAACACAATGCAATCAAATAATATCTTCAGATCACCACAGCATATGGATGTGAGATACATTTCTATGACTTTTTGTAATTTTTAAAAAAGTGTTTACCATTTCCTATCTGGATTAAATGACAACAAGAAGGTGACTTCAGTCAAAACGGAGGGCCATGGTGCCCATGTTTTGTTCACAGTTATGGTTCAGTTCAATGTGTTGCAGGAGAGACCAGACAGCTGGGGTTGCAAAATCGAGAGTTCCCATGCTCCTCACACCAGTGATAAGCCCTCCTCTATTATGTTGGGAGATAAAACCTCAAACTTCCTAATTCCTGGTCTGGCTTAGCTTTTTTCTGCATGTTGGTATTTGAAGTAAAGTGAAACCCAGTCCGTCATCTTTCTGCAAACAGTGAACTTTCATTTCGAAGATCAATCGGATGTTTTGTACAGTTTCAGTGCCCAACTTCCTGTCCCGCCCAACCTGCTCTGTGCACATTTATATGGTATTACTCAATCATCTGGTAAAAATAGAAGTTTTGCGGATCTGACCAAGGTGACACACGCATTGACTCAAATTGAAACCTATCAGATTCAATGCTGTGACATAGTCGGGACAGACCTGATGTGATCTGGCCATGCCTCAATGTCGGACCAACATATGCTAGAAATGTCAATGTGAATAATTCAGCACTGTCCAAAACATTCTTTGAAAAGTCTGAGAGGATAACTTGAAGACTATAGTTTCCTGATGAATAAACCAAAGACAAACAACAAAGCAGGAGAATGATTAACTTATACTGTTTACAAATTTGATGTGAAACTTTTCTCTTTGATTGAAATGACTCTGATGAAACTCATATTAGATGCTAAAAGAGTGATTTTCACTCTGACTTCTCGCTGTGATGGAGTGCGTGTTTGTTTAGAGGGTAGGATTATGAACCATAGAAAACACAAACACACAAACAGGAGTGACACACACACACACACACACACACACACAGCTGTGTAATTAGGTACATGCCATAGTACAAGCTTCTCTATCCGGAACCTCTGAGTCCAGTTAGCACTGGAAATAGCTGCAGGTTAGGAAGCTAAAACATTGGCTTTCGTGTGTGTGTGTGTGTGTGTGTGTGTGTGTGTGTGTGTGTGTGTGTGTGTGTGTGTGTGTGTGTGGTTGAGTGCCACCATGAACGTTGTCCGTGTGTGAGAGTGAGGTTTTTGTAGGTTTTGCCCTCCAGTCTAATTGAGTTTTCAAGGAGCACTTATCCTTTAAGAGAATAGTGCGGTGTGTAGCTTTGTGTGTTGTTGGGTTTGTCTTTGTGTGTGCTGTCCTAGTAGTAGTGTTCGTGTGAGTTAGAAACAGAGTTTAAAGTTATTTGCATGCATCTTTTCAGTGTATGCTTCATTTATGTATGTGTATGTGAATATATCATAAATCAAATAAAGCAAACAGAACTGCAATCCAAATGATCTCCATCAACCTTAACTGTGAATCACAGTGATGTTAAAACAAAAACATTAAAAGAAAACTGCTATTGTTTCTCATCGGTTCTAAAATTTAATTATCTTTTCTTTCATTCTTCCTCTTTGCTGCTCTAAATCTTGAAGGCCATAAAAGTGAAAACACACTTGCACAGAAACACAATAGTGAGTGAGTTTTTTATTATTATTTCTATCTTCATTTAGTTTCCTTATTTTCCTCTTAATACATCAAAATCTGTTCTGCTGATGTAAGGTGGTGTGCTACTTGGTGCAGTTGTCCATCAGATTGACGCGTTTAGTCTTTGCTCCTCACTTCAGAAAGAGGGAAGCAATGTGTGTGTTTGTGTTTGTGTGTGCGTGCGCGCAGGAAAGCAGTTGTGAAAGTAAATTTGTTTCTACGACCTGGCCACAGGCAGCTGCCACACTGGAGACAGAGTGTGTTTGTTTGGAGTGTGTCTTCAGAAAAGGTCATCGTCTACCCCCCATTACTTTAGCTCCCCTCTGATATGAGCTTGTGGCCCCTGTTCACAGTGAGGGACACTGAGCCAGACTCCACTCTCACCTCCTTGAGTCCTCCTCCACTAAAACATACATTAAACACAAAGACTCAACTGGCTCTTCAACAGTACATCAATACAGCTCCATTAAAAGCATTATCGTACAGCTCTGTCCAGCAATAACACCGTAATTTTCAACTGGAGCCTGTGCAGCTGTTAAACCCTATCACTGTAATGCTGCTGAATGGAGACAAGTACTCGGCAAAAAAAGTGCTGGTACTTTTCCCAAACGAATTCACCTTGTTGCATGTTTATACATTCCTATAACTATTTTTCACTTTTAAAATATATCAACAAGATGATATCCACTGTCATCAAACTTGTTATCTCTTAGCCACTTGAGGGTAGCCCAACAGATTGCTTGTAGGAATCTACATACTGTCATCTCTTGGAGTTGATTTGGATTTTTCCCCTTTCTTATAGGACAAAATATCAGAATGAAACTTCATTTTTAAAATTAACACAGGCTTTTGCACATCTTATATGTATAGAGGTTTAACAGTCACTTGCCTTTTGTTTGCCTTTCCAACATCTTTTGTAGGAAATGTCTGATCTCTCAGCTACTACCCTTGTTCTTTTGTGGCTTCTCTTATTCTATGTCAGTTTGTGGTGGGCAGGTTTCATACACTGTATTTAAAGAAGTTATTCTTCAACCTTAGATGCATCGTTGAGGAGCTTTACGTGCAGTAGTGGCATACAGTGGTGGTCAAAATTATATGAACTTGACAGGTGCTCTATAGCTGTTAGTGTGGAGACTCAAGGGCAGCCCCATTTCGAATACGGCTGCGTCAGTGTTTTGCTTTAAAACTTTGTTTCAGAAACAGACTGGTGACATCAATGAGACTACATCCATTTATTATCGGGCGTATGAACACATCTCACTGCCAGGGTAAGGGTAATGGCATAGTTACATTTGAAAAAGTAATTAATTAGATCACTGATTACTCAAAAACTGTGATGATGGTAGCAATGCAATTATTCCTAACATTGGTGGTGATAAAAAATTCATCAAAGCTCTGTCATCATCTGTCAGGTCTGGGAGGAGGCAGCTGCAGTAAGAGAATGTGTCGTCAGGTAGTTGCACCGTAGCAGCTTGTGTGGACTCTTCTCCGGCTTTTTGTTGTACGAAGGAGTATTGATTTGTCATGCTAAGAAGATGAAACTCTAAGAGCTGATGCTTTGTAGTAAATCAGAAGAAAATGGCTTCTGTCGCATGAGAGCCAGATCCCAATTTTGACCTTGTGTTGCTCAGCTCTAGCTTTGATCGACAGCAATGCAGCCGTGCAGCCAATCACTTGTGAGGATTTAGGATTATACCATCAGAGGGGGACACTCAGTCAAGTATGTTGTCCAAGGTGAAGAAAAAAGTGTGTTGCGTCATGGAAACATGTTGATATGATTGACACTGACAAACAAAGCAGCGCCTGGATCAGCATCTGGAGATTGACTACACAAATCATCAATATTTGCCAGGTTAGTCTAAAATAGTATGAGGCTACAAATAATACTGAATTAGAGGCCGTTTGGGAGCCGGACGAGCCAGCTCTTCTTTGGGAGATGAGCCAAAAGATTAGTCTCTCTGAAAAGAGCTGAACTTCCCATCACTACTCAAGAGCTTGTTTTGCATCAAACAATTGTTGAAATGGGATCAACAAAACATCAGCAACTTGTCCGCTTAATAGGAGGCAGATATCCTTATCAGAATGTAGAATTTGAAATGAAAGTCTATATATCATAGCATCATATGAGGACATTGGTGTGAAGCAGAATATCGTCTCTTGGACATGACATACAACTGTCCCGCCGGAATTGAAGGTGCACGTGAACACCATGACAATCCTGAAGGGTTTGGTATTAAACTGTAGTCTAGCTGTAACATGTGAGATTCCTGCTGTGACATGCACATTATACTTTTTCTTCTCTGGCAAAGGAGCTGATAGCAACGTGTTCTTTTGAGTAGTATAGAAATGGTATGATTTTATCAAAGGTGTCTATATTTCTTCAGCCTCTGCTGCTGTGACTGTCTAAAATACTTAATGCTCAAAATGTTAATTTAATGCTACATGCCTTAGAGCTTTATGCTAATACAACTAACTTTTCTGCATGTGTGCTCTTATCTTGCAGGAAGAGAATGCAGAGGTGACAGCTGTAGGCTGACTCACAAAGTGTTGATAAAATAGCAATCTCAGCCTAGCTAATTCCCTCTTAAATCAACCACATGGAGCTAGAATTAAGGAAGACACACCTTGAAACACACACACACACACACACACACACACTGGTAGTAACTTCATCCAATGAGAAAACATGTGAAATAATGTCTACACCCCAATGACTATTGATCAACAGCATCCAATTAATCTGATTAATTAGCTCACCACACCTCCACAGAGGAATGGTCAGCAAGAGCAGAGTTTTAAAAACACACACACACACACACATTAGTAATTAAAGTCATTTATTGCACGCTGTGCAAATATTTAAAGCATACATACAGGGACTTTAAACAATGAGAGGCAGAGATTAAACACTTTACAACACTTCATGAATGTTAGACCGTTAGTAGTGTCTTGAGATTAGGCTGTAAGATTGCAGACTTTTTTTTTTTTTCACACTAATAGATTTAATAAAAAATGAAGCTACCCCCTGTTTTACATTGCATGCACATTCACTCACTAGCCATACCATTATAACTAATAACAGGCAAGTGAATAAAATCTATAACCTCTTGAGCGTGGCCCCTGTCAGTGTAGATTTGTTGAGCACCAATTGGACATTTTGTCCTTGAGGTTGATGAGTTGGAAGCAGAATAATGGGAAAATGTCAAGATGGGAGTGACTTTGGGAAAAATGACAGGGTCAATGTATCTCCGTCAAAATAAATAAATGAATAAAAACCTTCATCTATGAGTTACTGTTGGCCAATTGGTGTAACAGCCAATGAAAAGTGGCTATAGTCCTTGTTGCTGAAGCAGTTTTTTCATGTCTGGGTTTAACTCTTGGCTAGGACCATATCTTTCAAGTTCGATTTTACTTTCTATCCTGTACATCTTCTGTATCTTTCCAACTGTCTAATTGGATTAACCTGAACAATGACAAAAAATACGTACAAAAAAAGTTTAAGTTTGGAAAACAGGTGACAGAGTCATGTGCGGCTAAGGCTCACCGATGTATGTTAGAAACATCAACTTGCCACTCTCACAAAAGAGCTACTGTCACTCAAACAACTGGAAAACAAATGCTGGCTCCAATTGAAAAGGTGTACACCCCAAAAATTGAAATAAAAGTTTTATGAAATATTTTGTCTGAATTCAAGGAAAAAATTATTAGACGTAAAATAGGCCTCATCTACTAGCACCAGAAGGAATACCTTATTTTAAGAAACCAAAAGACACGAGTGACACCTGAGCACGGATCTATTTTCTGTTTCCATTCTTTTATTTATTTTTTTATTTTTTTATTTTTTTTAAGTGGGGGCGATGGGGTATGTTAAAAGAAAAGGAAAAAAAAAAACCTCACCAAGTCTCATGAAACAAAAATGTATTTTCCTGTAACAAAACTAGTACCATTTTACCCCTTGGCAGATTTTCTTGACTAATTTTTGGCTTTTGATATCTTGAAATAGAATGTGTTTATTGACTTGGCCATCATTTGTGGTCTATATTGAGTCAAGTCAGACATTTGTTACCACAATGCAGGTGTAATATAGAAGTTATTTATTAGTTATTGAGGTTTTCCAGTGTAAAATGCATAATAGTTTGCTGCTTTACGATGATGAATAGCCACTGGTCTGAGTGCTGATGCCTGTCAGATGCTGAAAGTGCCCACAATCTGCACATTAACATTAAACTACTGGACCTTGAAACGGTAAAAGATGGTCTGGAGGAACCTGACAGTGTTAATTTCATCACAACATTTCCCAGATCTATATCGAATCAAACAGCTTTTGGGCTTGACTGGACAACTGAGTCTGACCTGTGGAGCCCCCACCTCACAACTTATTAGACCAATGAAATCTGCTGCTTATGTCTTGGTGCCAGATACTACAACACACTTTCAGATGACTAGTGGTCCATGTCTCATCAGGTCAGGACTGTTCTGGATCTGACCTGATCGGACCCAGGCAACTCAATAAGAGGCAGGTGATCATGAAGTTGTGTCTGATCAGTGTGTGAATCTCAGGTCAGTCTTCACAAGTAGATTTAAATTGTTTTGAAGTGACTGTTGTTTATTTTCCACTTCCTTGTTTCTTTGATAAAGTGTTGAATGTAAAATCATGCCTGAGATGCAGTTTAGATATCAAAAGAAGATAGTATCTAAAGAGTCTCTTTCAGTTCAGACGTGAAAGCAGCAGGGTATATTTTTAATCTTGATGGTAAAATGACTTCAGAGAGCTCTGACGTGAGCTTCAAAGAGAGAGAGTGGGGTACATGAGTTAAAAGAGGCACAAAGTGAAAGTCAATGTAAGGAATAAATTGATCAAGGATACAAGACTTAGAAATTTTGATCATATGGCTGTAGTGTAACAAAATGAATAGAAGCAACATCAAATAGCCTTGGAGAAGGCCAGCAGTAAAACAAAAGGGAGAGTATTAAAGAAACAAAGCAGAGCTGGAGTCACAAACTGATAATAACAGCAAAGCCACATTAGACAGGAGGACAGTCTTGCTTATGATTCCCTCCCTCTCTCTCTCTTTTTCTCTCCCTCCTCATGACAGCTCTATGACAGGATGCATTGTGCTGCTCATTTATCGGGTTTCTCTCAGCATGCTGCCTCTCTAATTAGGCTGTCCTTTTATTCTTAGCTGAAGAATGAGATTTTTTTTTTTTGAGTAGAAATAACTCTTTCATAGGGAATGAAAGACAGGATAGGCAAATAAAGCTTATTTTATTTATATAAAGGTTCTCACTGACCCACATCCGCTGTTATTAGGTCAAAGGTCTTCGTGGTTTGGCTACAGTTGGTTTGTTGCACAGTAAGATGGTTCATGGGGAAAGGAGTGTGCAGGGTCTTCACATGATATGAGAGTTCGCAGGTATGTCTGTCCACATGTTGGCTCTGTGATGGACTGGTGACCTGTCCAGGATGTTCCTCACCTCACATCCAGTGACAGCCAGGCTGAGTCTAGCCTGAATGGGACAAGCAGTCAAGATAAAGTTTGGATGGATGGATAGATTTTTGTGATCACTCTGCATACTGTGCTTCAGCCAAGAGTACATTCCTCTTACCTGTGTGCTTTTTAAAGCATAGCAAGGATGTTCTTCAAGTATGTACCCTGTATGTGCATATACATTTTGTGTCACACTGAGAAAAGAGGCTGAAGTCCCTCAGGTTTGACGTCCTCTGTTTGACCCGTCCAACCTCTTAGCCCCCTTTAGCGCTGACTTTTATCGCTCTTCACACAGTGTCGCTGTGTGACGTGACTCATGCTGTAAGGGAGTCTTCAGGATTTACACAGACACCAAACCATTTGTCTCAGGACACAGATCAAACTCATACTACACAAATATCTAAGAAGTGCTGACACCATGACCTCAAAGACCAAATATCAAAACGTAACTGCCCAAACTAGTGCAGTGTGTCTAGATGTTTGTTTGAGAAAGTATACATTGAAGCAGTGATCCTAATGGCTTTTTAAGAGCTACATTAACAGTCACTTCTACCACAGTATACCAACCCACCCATAGAGATGAGCATTTCTACATAAAAACTGATAAAACAAGGAAAGAACCAACAAAGCCAAGACATTTTGAATGATGCTTTTTTCCTCTTATACTGTGATGAGAAGCTAGCATGCAGTGTCCATAAGATTTGCTTCTAAATTGTCGTCACATTTTAAGTCAAGGCCTTAAAATGAGCACTTTTATTGAATTTTGGGTTCATATGTTGAAATATTACTCCAAGTTGCCTCTGACGGGAGTTTTGCTTCCATATTAAGCAAAGAGAGTACACGCCATTAAGTACAAATAAGAATTCTCCCATCCTTTTTTCCCTGTAATATCCTGTGCTACCTTCCATGCCTCATACCTTTTCCCTTTTACTCCAAGAACCTTCCATTTGCTTGCTCGCCATTTACTTGCTCGTCATTTCTTTGGAGTTGACTTTTGTTCCCTGCTCACACAGGCTCATTATCTTCACTTTTCCTTACTGCACAGTGTGTCTATCTGGCTTTGGTTTTGTTTTATTTTTCCATTAAAAATCAATCCCTGTGTATGTCGGTCTTGTTAGCTGAGCTTGTGTTGTAAACAATGCTTATAGCCTGCTATGTTTGACAGTTATCCACCTTTTGGAAATAATGCAACTTATTTTTTCTTTACCCTTAACTTGACCAGGAAGTCCCACTGAGTTTAGAGGTCTCTCTTACAAGAGCAAACTCATTAATTGAGGCGAAAGGAGGGCTATAATGAAGAATTTCGAAAGTTTGTATCGCAGTTTTCATTGTACCTTTATGTAGCAATATTTTGAGAATGTATTTGCTATGTTTTATCATCATAAGGTACCATTTGAGCCTCAAAATTGAGCTCGCAAGCTGCACAATAAGAAAACCTTTGATGGATGAATGCTGAAACAACAGATCCAAAGTGAAAGCAAGTCTTGGTTGGTGTCAAGTTGAACAAAATTTCTCCCATGGAGATCATTCCACTTTAAGTAAAGCAGGCTTTGCTTAGTTTGTGATGTGTGAAGGAATGATGCTTTAATCTTTGTGTTATTCACTGTGGCTGCTGTTACAACTACCTCTGTTACAGTTTTCAATTTCCATCTCAGTGGCGCTCTTGTGCAACAACAAAGCACAGTTTTGGAAAGAGCGGGAGAACAACACTGTACATGTACAGCTCTAATGGATTTGGACCTTTTTTACCTACTCTTTTGATTTCAATTTCAAGCAGCAGACAGCAGCAGGATTGCTTGTTGCTATAAAATGAAATGTCATACTGAGGCATCAGGAGAGATTTGGACATTGAAACCATTTACACAAGTCTGAGAAAGTTTAAAAATCTGCAGGAAACATGGTGAGCTGTGTGACAGAGGCACTGCACAGGTACAAGAAGTCATTAATGTGCAATCTTGTTCTGTGTCAAAAAGACAAGTGCCCACACACAAATTTAGAAACACAGGAATCAGTCCATGCTTGTCAGTGAAAGAAGAAAAACATACAACCAAAGCAAACTGGAAAGTGGCCTACACTTACACATGGAGGAAAACAGTTTAAATACGGCTACACACTTGACTCAATGTCATTCATATGCTTGTGCACACACAAAGGCGCTAAAGCATGCAATGTTCTTTAACGCTGCCTCCAGCTATGAGAAGGGAATAAGAGTCAGACATCACAGAAAACTGTGAACTGAGTTTAACTCCCTTCTGGAGATCGACAGAGCAAAATGCATCCAAAAAAGCAAGCTCTGACTATAACTCCAGCTGAGAGAGATGAGAGAATTATAAAAGAAGGCAAACTTTAGGAGAGGAAAGCAGCAGAGAGCAAGAAAGAAAGAAAAAAAGAAATAGGCAAAGGCAGAGCAAAAAGTGTGAAGACATTGATTTAGGGAAAAATGGCAAGGGAGAGCATGACGAAAAGGGCCTCAGGTCGTAGGTGTGCGTACAGTGCCACATTGTGCACACGCACACACAACCAAACCACTTAAAGACACTTTCTCTGCCAAAACCTAAGGTCATTTTGACACCCGCGGAGGTGTTATTTTGGCATATAAATCACTAGCAGGAAAAAGCAAAAAATATTATTGTCGCATTTGTCCCTCCCTCAGGTGTTTCAGAAGGAAGGATAGACAAAGAAAGGCAGAGATAAAGCCAGACTTGGGTTGGAAAAAAATGAAGGTTTGAGAAAGCAAAGAGGGAACACAGCAGTCTTTAAGAATGCCTGCAGTTTAGTTACAGTCTGCGCATTACCTGGGAAAAACAGACAGCCTTTCTTTTCTTTGTGTCTGACTCCAGCTGGTTAATAAAAATCCATCCACATACCGCTAAATAAGAGTTTCATTCACATAAATCAGGAGGAATAATGACCAGTCAGAGCACATTAATGACTGGTTTTCGTAATCTCAGCCACAGTCCCTTACAGGATCATTTATTCAGAGCAGGAATTTCTTTGATATGAAATGTCATTACTAAAGGAAACAGTCGAAAGGGCAGCTTCACTGTTGGCTATGTCAGTTTAGCTCATGTACCCCTGAGGCTAAATGAGACTGTCAAAGTGGGAGCAGATTGTGGTCTCATATTGTTGCAGCTACGCGTCCAGCAGACACACATGATAAGGGAGGTGATGTGTAGCAGAAGTGACGGAGGACGAGTCGGAGCCGAAAAGCTGAAAAGGCAATATTTTCAACGTGGCAGCCTTTTGGCATGTAAAGCTGCAGATTTTTCTCCACCCTGCTTCTGTACCATGTTTGTAATGTTAAACACAGATCTCTCATGAGTTACCAAAAATCTGATTTTCTCTAAGTATGCAGTGGTTTTGAAGATGAGCCATAAAACAGACCTTGATGATCCAGATTATTTACATGCACATACCATAACCACCCATTGTCAAGAGTGTCATCTCAGAACTTTACAACGCTTTATGGTGAAGAGAGCCACACAATGTGGTGTGAATTTTTGTCCAGTTGTTTTCTTCATGTTCATAAGCAAAGAAAAATACTAAAAAAAAACAAAAAAAACATAGAAACAAAACATCTTAGGCCTTATCCATCCAAATACTTAAAAATATATTGGGGTGCAACAATGTATAAGTCAATAGTGGGATAAGTTTCTTATAAAAAAGAAATGTTGATATCAAATCGAATAATCAAAAACGCAGACATTTTGCATTTGAGAACACATGTACAGCCTGGTTCAAATATGGCTTGTAATTTAATTCTAACTTCCCAACCACCTGTTTATTGAAATTCTATCCTTGCCACTTTACTTGGTGCATGTTGTAGGTGTGTGTGTTCAACAATGAGAGGGGTTTTATGTCCAACCTGATCGGTATTTCTAGAAGAGTCAGGAACAGACAAGCAGACAGAAGTTAAAAATGGCTGCTGTTTACACCACTGTGATCGCAGAAGTGTGTGAGTGTACATGTCAAGCCTGCTTGTGTGCGTGTGTGTGTGTGTGTGTGCATGTGTATCCCATCACTGCTATCAGTGTGAAGTACTGTTTTAGCCACTTCCACATCCAGAGATCCATTAGAGCCGTGAGAACGGTATTTTAAACCTCTCTTGCATACAGTGTGTAGCCGTCATGGAGTGTAAAACCTTGTATAGGTCCACTGTGGATAGTAGAGTCACGATTGCATTGGTAACCACAAGTCAGTGTGTTTGGCTGCTCTTACAGAGTTCCATTTGCAGAAAAAACAAACTGAAAAAGCACTGCAGTAAAAGTGGGGAAACACAATAGTGTCTGGTCCAGCTTGAATAGTGAGTGGTTATTTTAGGTTCAGGTCGGTTTGCATGAACCGGCAGAGTGATCACTATTCACCTGAGCACATTAGGAGTCACTTACCCCTATTAGAGGACAATGTGTTATTGGGTCAATTGTCTTTAAGCTCTCAGTGATTCTCAGTAGCACAGGAAGATTTCCTGTCAACTGGGATTTATTTATGTATCAAACATCTTGACAGAAAACGCAGAAAGCCTGAGGGAAGGACAAGACGGCAGGAGTGTCTGGTGAGTTTGGAGATGAGTTACAGCCTGAGCTGACAGACAAACATACACATGCACAGTGTATACACTCACAAGGCCAGGGCCCAGTTAGCAAGCCATAGATCTTTTACATGTGACGTCACAGTGTCTACCTGCCCTCACCTGGATGGCAAAAGGAAGTCCAACTTTCTGGATACTGAGATGACTCTTGTCCATGAATTCCTCTGTAATAAACAATTCAAAGCTCAAAAGTCATTTGTTGTTGTGAAGTGAGCTGTGCTCATAGGAAAGTAAGTGGGAAGATGTGCATAGCATTGAAGCAAACGGAAACATTAGTATCAGCTATTGGCAACTAGCTTCTATGCTGACTTGCTTATCGTAATCCAGTTGTTGTTGATTTTATGCCATTAAATTCTGTCACGAGTTTTACCACACATCCATAAATGAATGAATGGTGACCAAAGCAGATGATGTGTGCAGTTAGCTGAAAACAACAACTGCTGACATGTGGAAACTAATATGCAAAGGGATGGGGTTTTATGTATAAACAGGGCATCCTCAAAGTTACTCATCTTGTTTTACCCACATTTGTTTTGGGTGAGATACAACTACTGTTTCACTTTTCTTGATCCAAAATACACCTTAGACATATTTATCAGCAAAATTGTATTTGCATTGTGGCCTGATGCCAACGACGCTTCTTCCACTGTCCACTGTAAAGACGTCAGAAAATACACACGACCACAAATGTTCAATGGCTGATATATGTGAGGTCAAAATCAAATATCATATATACAGAAAGGACATGAAAGCTGAGTAATTAAGTTCTCAACAAGCTTAAAAGCTTGTAGGAAATATCCAATCAGTGGAAAGTGACCTTTCTACCTAAACAGCCCTGAAAAGTTACAATGTAACAAACACAGATTGACTGCTGTCTGTTTTGCTGGTTAGAGATAGCATCAATCAGGAGAAAACAAAACAAAATAAGAACTCTAGTTTGAATTTTAAATTCTGATATCAGAGCTATGATGAAGGCATAATAAAACACCCTGTAAAAGAAAGGAGGCAGGCTTTACTTACTCTGCACCAGCAGGGAAATTGCCTACTGAATAATGATTCACAAAGCTCTCTCATTTCAGTGAATGGTCCGCTGAGACTCACTCTTGTTCAACCTCACTTTACTCTCCCTCTTTGCCCTCTTTGGTGATGCCTCAAGGACTTTCCTTCTTTACCAAATCGAGTTTCTACAGTGATTCGAGTAACAAATAGCCAGCAAAGAACCCCCCCCAAAAAAAAACAAAACAAAAACATCTTTACACAGTAATTGTTCCAAACCCATTGTGCTGTCTCTCAGGTTTCATTTCACATCTTCTCTGGTGGTGGACAGATTTGCATGGTAAAAGTCAGATTTGTAGAAAGCAGTCCAGACACAGATGGTGTCATTTTTCAACAGATATTTTTTTGTGTAATCAGCATTTATTCTGGGAAAAAAATGACTTTCAATATAAAGCTCCTGTGGACACTGTTATGAACACAATTTGCCCCAAAGTTGAGTTTCAATAAAAGCAGGCGTTATCGTGAACAATGATAAAACATTGAATTATGAAAGGTTCCAAAACATTATTCACAAGAAAAATAGAAGAAAAGAATAATCCCACGGCAAAAATGAGGGGTCAACATGAGCAGAAAACTGTAGATTATTTCAGTGAAAAAGAGAAGAAAAGGATCAAACCACTGTGATTGGTTGAGTCTTTGACTTTATGGAGCACGCTTTGATGAGAATTTTAGGGATCTAGTTTTAACAGCATAGCAACAAGCTACTATTTAAGTGACATGGATTTAGGTCACTTGACAGATGGAGAGCAAAGCTCTTAGCCAAAACAGTAGACACCACTTGTGTCTGAAGGTGTTACTGCCCATGTGCTGTTCAGCCTCTAATTATTTATTCTTTTTAATTCATCTTGCTTCCCCCTCTCTGTCTGTGTGAATAAGGATAAGTAAGTCAGTTGAATTGACACTTGAGACTTATGTTATAAAGGCTGGCAGTGAAAGTTGGCCCTCGGTGGCTTGCTGCTGCAGATAGTTTAAGAAGAGGGTGAACCTAAATTTACATTTCACTTTGAAAAATCAACTGAGAACTCTTCTCTCACTGGTAAACATCTCCAGGTCAGAGCAAAGTCTCATGTCTTCTCTCAGAAAGCTTCAGTTCTGCTTCTTCAGAGGTCGTGAGAGCGCAGAAAGTCAGCATCAGCTGCTTGGTCCCAGTAATAACCCCACTATCAGGCAATCCTACTGCTGCATGCAAACTTGTTCTTCTTCTTCTTCGAGAGGAGGTATTGACTTTCTTTTTGGCTTCCTACCAGTGGTGGATAACCACACACACACAGACATATAATAATAATAATAATAATAATATTAGAGAACTTAATGTTTGTGCATTTTTTATATATCTTGTGCTAGTGTTAGAACAGTATGCTCCAGTCTACCAGATCAATAACATACACTATTCAATTTTTTTTTAAATAGCTCCATAGATAGGCGGGTAGTTATAAATAATATAGATACAGATAGGTTCATTCCTGCTTCATAGTGTAGCTTTACATGACTTGCAGCTGGTATAAATCCCAGTTTTTTCACACTGGTGTTTTAGAGAACACTTATTTCAGACAGCCTCTGTCTCGGCTAACTCACTTGAGCCTGTTGTCTGCTTGAGGTGACCACGTGGCTCCATGTGGATGAATGTCATCAGCCTCGCCCCCTTGCATGGTCTGTTTCAAGTCGAAAATTTTTTTGTGGTCACACCCAGCTTAGAAAAATGGGCTACACCGTCCCCTGCAGTTTGGGAATAGAAGGCGAGGGATGCTGTTCACAGTGAAAGAAAGTATAAAAGTCATACGCATTCTCTCCTGTGGATCTCAAGTGTCTCCCCCCCCCCACTCCTCGGGTTCACACGGAGAGCATAACCCAGCCCTTAGGGGCAGTGATATGGACAGACCTCAGTGTTTGAGGCCCACCCCTCCACTGTGTCATGAACCAGTTCAGAGATCCTTAAGTGATGAACTTCTCATTTCAGCATCCGTGGGGTCATGAAATGCCAGCATGATTACAGTCAGTGTGGATGTCACTGCAGACTCAGTCAACATGCATTTTACAGTCAACATAGACTAAACCATTAGATTTGAATGCAGTAACTGTTTAGCTGAAGCAGACTACACACTCCAAAATGAACAGCAGTAATGATAAGATGTTTGTGTGGATGAGGAATAGTAAAAGAATGAAATAAAATCTCATTGAACCAATAATGTGTGGCAGCTGTGACTGATGAGCATGTTCCCTGCTATCCTAACTAGCCCACAGTGTGTTATATTATTACAGATGGCCATTTTAAAACCCGACTGTAAGGATGATAAATAAAAGAAGTACAAGTATTACATTAGTTCCCTGAGGCCTGTCTGCTCTCCCCGAAAAGATATTTAATATCTTTCAAACTGATCTTGTTACATACGCAAACAATTTAGAACTCCTGATATTTTCTACTTAGTAGAAGGATGTAAAATGTGTGAAACAAAAGACTGAAAGACTGTATGTGTGAACAAAAAAAAGAAGAGCAGAGAAGCACAAAACAAAGGCAAAGTTTTCCTCCCACACTGTTGTATGTGCTCACATACATGTGTGTTTTGCGTGTGTGTTTGTGTGGGTGTGTTTCCACAGAATCCTTCTCGCTCCCAGTGCGAGTGTGATCTGGATCCAGGGCTTCTGCTAAAATCTGCCGGGCTGCCAGCCAAGCATTGTGTTTCACACTGGGCACAATCAGACACACACATACAAATGCACACACACCTCATAGGAATCTTCCATTGTCATGCAAGAAGTGCTCTGTTCAGACCAACTGTGCCAAAGTATACACAGTGCATGTTCATGCCAGTGAAGTAACACACACTCACACACACACACACACACACACACACACACACACCTGTTGTTAGTGCGATTGCCTTCGTGTATTACATGTCGTGACTGTGTGTTCATGTGAGGGTGCTCGCAGGTACACTTTCACACATGGACCCTTTTTTTAGATGTGAGTGGGCTTCGTCACTTCCATGCCACTGATTGGTCTCAGTCCAAGGGACACACACACTCACACACACTCATCCAATCACAGACACTCTCACATCAAATATGCAGAAGGCTTTGAATATGCATCTAAGCACACACAAGCGCAGACACAGATCCAGAAGTGTCTTTGTGTATGTTTTCAGAAGTTGGCTGCTGAGGATGTTTCAAACATCAGCAGCGCTCTTGGCTGTCATTGTGGGTGCTGAAAAACCCTGCAGTCGCACATTGTTGGCTTAGAAACTTGGAAAGCATCTCTTCAACTTCAAGAAACAACTGAACAGTGACTTTCAGAGCATTTATTTTATAAATTAGTGAGAAGAAGCCAAGTAAGGTAGTTTACACCGTCTTTTTTCCCTGTTGACAAACATAGAGAAATAAGAAGTACATAAAAAAAGGTTACCAAGGATGTAGGACAAAACTGGTTCCAGAACCAGAACTGTGCTGGTGTGAAAGACCTCTCTGTAATCTTCTTAAAATGGTTCATGAATGATCAGGTCATCAAATAAGGATCACCTGAATAACTCATGACATGTTGGAAGGGTAGGCCTCAAACACCAAGGTTTTCCCATAGCTTCGCCCTAAGCAGGCCTCCAGAGAGCAACTCCAATTAGAGGGTAGGGGGGTTTTAGTTTAGCTTTAAGGAGAAAGCAGCTAAAATGAAGTGTACCAGACAGAGGCTGAGATAAGGGTTTTCTGAACACCTGAATGAGACAAATCAGAATATTTCTTGAGCTGCAAATCATGTAAATCTACAATGGGAGGACCAGGAGAACAGTGTCAAGGCAAAAAAGGGACACAAATAAACAAAAACAAAACAAAACAGACAAATAAACAAAAAAAATACCCTCTCTTTAAGCATCTGTTGCATTGCTTTGGGCACGACTAATACCTGAGTCATCTCAGTTATTTGACATCATGTGTCGAGTATCATTGTGATTCATTCACTTCAATAACAGACACGTGAGGTGTCACACTTTAGGGTGCTTGGCTCGGTAAGTTAGGATCCTCCTTCAAGTATCCACTGAGGATGAATGCAACCTTCCTCCAACACAACCCAACCATGCATAGTTTATTTAAAAAGTATTTTGAGATCATCACTGACCCAAATATGAAACCTATTATTTGCATTTCATGCTGCTTATCTCCTCCAGGGCATGGCTTCATGGCTTTGCTGCTCCTCATGGTTGGCGCTTGTGTAATTTTATCAAGTTGGTTGTTGGAGCAGGAATTATTTTGTACTTTCTACCTGACTTGGTTCCAAGCTGTGCTACAATAAATCTGTAGATACAGAACAACGAGAAAGCATGACCATTGATATCAGGGCAGTGTTTCGTTTTGCACAAAGAGGCTAAAGGAAGGAAAGGTCCCACGTATGTCACTTTGGTGCACATACTGTAACATCAATCCACCTATCCATTCACCCACCTGCCCACCTGCCTAACCATCCCTTCATTTGCCGAAGAGTTTTTTTCACACAAGCTTGTGTGTGTTGAAGACATTAAACTTATTTTTGCACACACACGGGCTGTATTTGTGAGAAAGTGGGTGGCAGCAGATTGCTCTCCAACATGTTTCTCAAATTGCTTGAACTACTCAAACATGCCCAAACTCACCTGGAAAGATTTCCCGCTAAGAGGCACATGACCACACACGTTTACAAATTTGAAGGATTACGGCTCATTCTGTAACAAATTAACATCGAGTGTGAATCTGGCAGTAGACAAATCATCCTGTCTGTGTGTACGTACGTGTGTGCATGCAGTATCCAGGCTTTCATGCGACTGTGTGTGAGTGTGTGTATTTGTGTGTGTTATCCTGCCAGAACATTATGAAACAAAGACACATTGTCTTCCTAGTGAATTTATATGCAGCCAATTTATCATATGCGACGCTGTGTGTTGGTGTGTTTGTGTGTGTTTCTATCACTGGGAGGGACAAGCTTGTAGAATTTGTTAAACTGCAGACAAATTAGGTTTCCTCCATATGGACCACTCTGCCTCCCTGAATGATAACACGATACAAATTGGCTGTTTGTACTTTTACCATATATTTCATTGACACCGTTGAGGACTGTAAAGATTAGTCAATAACTTCATGAGTTATGATCAAACCTCAAAACATATAATGAGAAGAATGAATGATAAAGTAACTTTGGTGTTAACTTCAAACTTGTTGACAGTCTGACAGTGTTACAGTCTACCTGATGCCTCTCAACATAATACAGGATGTAGATCTTCCTCCTTCTCAGGTAAATACCTTCAGTGTAAATGTTTGTTATGATATGCCATGGGACTTGAGGCTCTCTTTGTTATCCAGATCAATTGACTCTGGAGTTACAAATTTGGGCACGGAGAAAAAAAAAGTGAAGGTGTAATGTAATGTATAAGTATAATGTTTGACTTAACTGTGAATAAAATGTTTAGTAAGATGTTCATTTGACCTATAAGGTTCAAGTAAGAATACTTTGTCATGCAATTTTTACCTACAGGAGAAACTCAGGGATCATTAATTTTATCATACCCAATAAATTGACTTTAAATCCAAAGAAAATATATACAAATCAGTGCTTACTGTCAAGTTGTATATTAAGTTGTTAGCAGGTTACTGAGTAGGGTCATGTATGATTAGCTGACAGCATTTGGCAAATAGATTCTCATCAGGGTGAAAAAAAAGTCAAACCCCCTGTCTTCTTTTATAACATCACATGTAAAGACATCACTGTACATGTGTTGTTCATCATCAAGGTATGATGAGGTATGCATTGTGCTTTTGTTCATTCTGATTCATTGCAGAAGCAGCAATAAGCCCTCCCCTCCCTCTAAAGTCTACAATAAAAGTTCAACATCTCTTTTGCTCCCTCCAGAAACAAGTTTCTGATGAAGTTGTAGGTAATGAATGTTCACAAAGTAAAGTTGCTCTGGACGAGCAATTTGTCCAAACCTAATTAAAACCAGACAAGAAGTGAATATTTTGCATCACTAGCCAACAGAAACTATTTTGAAAAGGACTAAATTTGGCTGCGGGCTGTCACATTTGGCTGCCAAAGTGTGAACTATTTAATAATGATGCTGGGGGGCATTGTCTCTCTCTCTCTCTCTCTCCATCTCACTTTCTGTCTAACCCCCACATGTACTCAAACTTTTGGGGTATGTCCATGAAGGCATGTCAGTGCCTCTGAGTACACATGTCCTTTTGTGTCTCTCAGTGTGTGTGTGTGTGTGTGTGTGTGTGTGTGTGTGTGTGCTCTCTCATGGATAGAGCTGTCTTTTACCTTACAGACAGGTGCACCAATTACTTCTCCATCTCTCTTTCTCTGCCTTTTCCTGCCTGCTGCCCTCTATTCACACCTGCTAATTATCCCCGTGTGCATTTGTGTGAGTGTGTATTAGTGTGTGTGCGCGAGTGTGACATGTCTTCCTCAGAGAAAAGACATTATTAGGTCCAACGAAGGTATTTTCTCCCTGGCCCCACATTCTTGCAGCATCACAGCAGCAGGGATGCTGGATGCTGAATATGAAAACCCATTCCCACATTCACCGGCTGCATAAAACTTCCACCAGATAGCAGCACCTCTACTTTCAGTATTGTTTCTCTTTTACTGTCAAAATATTATTGGAGCAGAGAAACTGCGCATGCAGGTGATTCATAAGCTGCACAGAGGATAGGTAACTCATGTAACAGGTGTGAGGATGGCTCGTCTAAACTGACAGAGGAGACCAAGAGTGTTTTCATGACAAAAAGTAAACATACCAACTTAACAAATAATTAATCTGCAACTGTACTTAAT
This sequence comes from Thalassoma bifasciatum, assembly GCA_008086565.1. Lineage (NCBI taxonomy): Eukaryota > Metazoa > Chordata > Actinopteri > Labriformes > Labridae > Thalassoma > Thalassoma bifasciatum. The sequence continues at coordinate 178,991 of RPOG01000142.1, forward strand.
TTTATTTTATTTTACGTTCCTTTTTTTTTTTTTTACTTACCTTTTGCCAGCTTTTGTCCATGCATTGGTCGTACATGTTGAAAAGTGTCTCTTTGCTGAACAGCTCAGCCTCTGAGGGACATATTACCCCAAATTTGTTTCAACTTCAGTCTAAACAGGATTAAGTTTTTTTCTTGGGCTGTATACTGTCTATCTGGTGTCCCTTTAGCATTTTTACATGATTTACAACTAAAAAAAAAATCGTCTTTTTTTTCTCACTCTGGTGTTTTAGCAAACTCTAATTTCAGCCTGTCTGAAACACTTAGTCAGCTGCTATCTCTTTAAGGCTCCCCGCTCCACCATACCCTTCCTCTCTAAGTGGCCAACCTCCTGGGGAAGGAGCTGGTGGCAGACATTAGTGTACAAACATGTCATGAACCACTTAGCAGATTTTTATGTGATGATCTCTACATTTTAGTAGGTCTCTTGAATATTTTATGCCAATTATAAAAGGTCCATTTTGATCAGTATACAGACAGATTCATTCATGTCTTTAAAATATGAATATTTAGAGGTCTAAAAAATTGGACCATATTTGGTATGAACATCCAACACTGTTACTTGAAATCCATGTTTGAAATACTAGATGCCAAAAGGATAATACTCGCTCTTTAAATTCTGTTCATTCCTACACATTGTTTCCATGCTGTAATGGTCAACACCATTGTGAGCACTTATCTGTGCGTATCTTCGTTGCTCTACAATACTCAGCCTAAACACTTGAAAGGTGTGTGTTTTGTTGGAGCAGATAAATGCTGCTGATCATTTTACTGTCGGGGCAATGAGGGAAGAGAGGAAGCATCTGGGGGGAGAGGATGCACAGCTGATGTCGAGTCTGCAATGCCAGAAATGTTGTATATGCAATAATGCTGATCAGAGTCAGGACCAGAATCAGAAATACTTTTATTTTAATTCCAGGGGAGACTTTTTGTCACCATAGCTCTTAATGCCACAAACAGGATGCTCAGTCTACGGATAGATAAATGTGGTAAATAAATAGATGATTATGTCCAGGGAAAAAATAAAATGAAAAAGATATGACCATGTTAATAGTCCAGTGTCTGGTGCATGATTTAGAGGGAAGAGTTATATAGACCAGTCGATCACAGGTGGCATCAGCCCGGACAATCTGGTAGTTATCTGAAGGCCATAAACATGATGACAGTGGGGAGACATGGTTTCAAACCCCTCCCCAAATGTCTCTGCTGTTTCGGTCCCACTCTTTTCCATCACAACTTCTATCCTCCTTTGTATCTCCTGTGTGTCCATGGTTTCCATAACTCCACAGAGATAATAGCTGTTGTGAAAGCTGTGCCAGCCGGCTCCAGCATGATCAGCTGATCCCAGCTGTAAACAGTGCGGGGTTGCCATGCAACAGTGGTGGGAAAAATGCAATTACTTTTTTGTATGGTGTAAAAAAATCCCCAAACTCTCCCCAAGGACTGGATCGAGAGGGCACAGCTTTAAAAAAAGGCTGTCAGCAAAAGGAATAGAGGGATAAAGAGAAAGTTGTAGTCTTAAATTACAAAAAAGTTAAAAGTTGGAAAACAAACAGGAGCAATGGTAACAGGCAGCCTGTGCAGTTGACACGTGCATTATTGAATATAAGAAAATATAAGAAATACATCAAATATAAGACCAAAAATATGCTAAATGTGAGATTCGATTGAATAGGAATCATAAATTTCATGTTGCTGAGTTTTAACTTTATGTTACAAGTACGTGATGCATATAACATAATAAAAATCATTAAGGCACAATACAGCCATAAGATCTTCCATTCCAACATTATGTCACTCAGTTCTGTGTTTGATTGAACCTCAGTCAGTGTTTCACTTTACATCTGCTGCCTCTATGAGAGTTAAAGTTCAGTTACAGCACTGATTCTGTAAGTCATACTGTCACACTGTGATGCTCCTCTTTCTGTTATAATGATACATAAAAACAGTTACCTTGTCTGCTCGTGGGTTTGTCAGAAACCAGTTCCAGAAGTGCAGGTTTAGCTCACTGCTCCCCCCGGCCTGTAAGCAGGCTGAGTTGAATAAGAGAGGACAGTTGGTGTTTGGCAGCTAAATGTCAGTGAGTGAAAATAGGCCTGATAACACACTCACACACTTTCAAGCACACACACACACACACACACACACTCACAAAAGACTGAAATCCTATAGCATCTCCGCTCACCTCTGTCTTCTTCTCCCTCCATCTGAGCAGCCATCCTGTCCTCCTCATTAGATCATCCCTCTCTTCTTCTCTTTAAAGGTCAGGCAGAATAAGTGTGGTTGGTAAACAAGCACAGTGTTAGCTCAAAGCAAGTAAACGTGCACAATTTTTCATGCTTACTGCAAAAATAGTCCCTGGGAAGGGTGGTGAGATTGGGAGAAACAATGAAGAAAAGACAAAGGGAGATTGGCGTTTTCATTTTCCTGCAGAGACATCCGGGAGACAGAAAGGCGTTGTCATGGACAATAACCAGGCTGTGCACATAAATACACTCATGCACACACAACCTCAGTCACTGAGAGATATGGCATTTAGCAGCCATTGTCTTTTATAAGCAGAGTAAATCTAATTCATGGACTGGAGTGAGATGGCAAACAATGTTAGTTTGTCATCCAAATGTCAGCTGCTGGAATGCAGTATGCTAATGTTTTAGATCTGGAACGTAGACATGCAGACAGGAGGAAGGGTCCTAGTCGGTTAATTCTTTTGAGCCATGTCTGATTTGATCCCATGCTGCATGAAGAGCTCATCTTTGACCTCGCTGGGAAAGAAATGGAGATGCTTAGTTACTGCAGGACACCGGACTCCTCTCACTCACTGCAACGCAGAGCTGGAGGACCAGAGAGCCGTACAAATCAAACACACAACAGCAGAGAGACAGAGAGACAGAGCAGGTCACAAATCAGAGGCACTCCATTGCGTGGCAAGAGGGTCAGACGACGTTACAAATCAAACCAACTCCATCGGCAGGATGGCGCGCGATACAAATCACGCCGACCCCATCTCATCTGCTGCTCGTCCCGGTGCAGTGGGGAGAAGATGCGGGGTAACTGCTGACATTAAGAAGACAGATTGAGTAAAAGAATGAATGACAGAGGGAGAGAGAGTAGTGTGGAATGACTGTTGACACTAACAGGGAGGGAGAGAATGGAAAATAATGACGCCCATCTCACCAGCCTTTCTCTACGACAGTGTGCATGAGTAAAAAGGTGCACATGCAAGCACATCTACAGTATGCCTGCATGTGCATGTTTGCTTTATTACTACCATTGGTTTGTCATCCTGAATTGTGTGTGTGTGTGTGTGTGTGTGTGTGCGTGTGTGTGTGTGTGTGTGTTAGACAGAGAAAATTGACTGTAATGGTATTCCAATTTGTTGGCAGCCATGCAGAGCCCGTGAGTAACTACCTGGAGATTCTGCACTCAACATGCTGTCGATTGCAGAGAGTGAACGAGAGGGGAGGAGAAAGTGTTTGTTGATTTTTACATGAGCGCCGAAATTCTTTCACCACCTTCCCCTTTCACTCCCTCACCCTTGACATTCCCTTGAAACCTCTCTCACTCTCTGTGTTTGAGTGTGTACTCACCTGTGAAATGTCTTCTGTGTATCCAACAGCATGGTTGACAAGCTTCTAAGATAGCGCAGTCTGAGTGTTGACCCCTCCAGACCCACTCAGACCTGCTCTCCCAGGTGAATTCATTTCATCGTAAAGGTAATATGAGAGAAATTTGTGAGGAGCTGTTTGTTAATATATCCGTTTGAGGAAGTGAGTGAGTTTAAGAGAGAGCAGCGGTGGTTGAATGAAGAAGAAATGAAGAATCAAACAGATGTTATTTGTTGGCCGAGTCTCACTGATCATGTCTGAAGCACAGATAAACAAACTCATACCTCAGCCACTCAACACTGAGTTTATGCATGTCCTCTCCAGCATCTTCAATGAGAAGGAGCCTGTGGTTTTGTGCTGTTAGTACCTGGAGACTGCCCAAGTGGATAAAAAGCCAAATAATGTCTCAGTATTTGGTTTTCTTGGGTCCACTGATTTATATTTTCATTGCAGCTATTTGTGTTGAATTTAAAATCTTTTTGTAAACTTTGGGACAGAGTTGGAACGAACCCATCAATCACACATGGTGTGAGTAAACTGTGTGAAATGACTTCACATTAGTGACTATGGAAACTAGCTCGCTGACTGATGGATGGCAGCCACTCAGAGCTTTTTTTTTTCCTCTCTCTTACTCACCAACCAGCCTTGTGGCAGTTTTTCTTTTTACACCAAGATATGAGCACTATCATACTCAGAGGTGATGTGGAGGATTGCTGTGAAAATACCTGTAGCACAAAGCAGTAATAGGCGATAAATCTTGAGGCAAACGGATTGGTTGAGTTTGCTGAGTTGTAACATAGATGATTCTCAAAACCAAGGAGACAATGAAAGATGTCCTTCATGTTTCAAAGCCATTTTCCTTTGGTTTGCTCTCCATGTAATGTATTCAGCCCAATGCAACATCTGCATATGTCGAAATAAAAGGGGGACACAGCAATCTAAGCACACGCCCAAATGTATAGATGATATAGTTACGGCCATTTCTGCAAACCTTCATTAACCTTTTATGGTCATTGGTCATTATGGTCATATGGTCATCAAACAGAAAAAAAAACAAAAAAACAAAACAAAGATCATGAAGACAAGGCTTCACTCCAACAGTCTTTTCTGAACCTGTAGAAGACAAACATTCTACATTTGACACATTCATTGTGTGTCAAATCTTGACAAATCCCCTGCCATGTTATCCAATCAATACAACATAACTGAAACAAATCATCTCAAACAGGAAAATGTAATCTGAATTCACACATGGCTGACCCTGAAACAGGGGCACAAACTTTTCTACTGCCTGTGACCCAAATAAAAATGTTCTCCCTTCTCGTAAGACGCAAACCTAGTTCAGTGTCTACCAGTCAGTGGTAGATACAAACCCAGGGGTGACTTATTGACATGCAGAGTGATTGCAGTTCTGCTTTTTGAAGAACTATTTCATGTTTCCAGGAGAGCTTATGATGCAGCTTACATCAGAGCGGTAGCATTGATGTAAGGCAAATTAATTCTGTAGTTTTCATCTTTTTTGGGGAAGTTTACCCAACACTTGTGTCTAAAATACATCTTATTAATACAAACTAACAGGAAACAGCCTCATGTAACTTTAATGGGAGCAGTTAACACCAACATTTTGATTTATTGCCAAGCTGAATTTGTTGAAGAAGTTATTGGAGGCTCTGTCAGCTTGTTTCAGATTTCTGCTCAGCCAAAATAAAATAATCAAAGTTTGAATTATTTAATCAATCGTTGATATTTGTAACACATCCTAAGCAGAGCAGATGGAGCTGCTGAAGAGAGAATAAAACACTTTAAACTGAGGAAAGGAAATATATTCCTCTCCAAATTTTAATGTCATCTTTTATGTGCAACAAGATAGAATGAAAGTACTTCTGCACAAAATCTTTACTTCTACTGAGTGATAAGAGCATGATAAGTGGCAAAGCAGTATATGGTGGTCTTTGAGCTTGTCTTTGCATGAATATATCAGGTGCTTGATCCTATTGATTTAACCAAACTATAACAGTTGATTGAATAAATACTTAAAAATATCAAATGAAGCGTACAGACACTGGAATCTGATAAGAAGAAGCAAAAAAAAAAAAAACACAATATGGTCTCTCTCTCTCTCTCTCTCTCTCTCTCTCTCTCTCTTTCTCTCTGTCTTTTTTCTCTCACTCTCTTACACACACACACACACACACACGCAGACACACACAGGACACATAAATCTATTGCATATTCTTCCACCCATCTCATTTCTCACTCAGTCTCCCATAAACATAAACAAACGCTACAAATCTGCCAAACTTGTTGTACCTCTCAGTGAGCACAGATGATTAGTTGTCACGCTGTGATCATATGGGATGTAGATGATTAGGAAATAACAGGACTATTGTTTACTTCACACTCTTTCTTTATCGCAGACCTGTGACATTTTATTCTCACTATGTGTCAATCATCCACAGCAGCAGTCTCCTGGAGAAAAAACAACAACTTCTAACGGTGCTTTAGTCTCACTGATGACTGATTAGTCGCATGCAAAGCAAATCTGTGGATCTCAGACAAGAGAAAAGAGCAGATGGGATATATTTTGCTGCTACATGTAGATTAGTATCTACTGAATGTTTTAATTCAAGTTTGTTCCTGATATCAACCTCACACAACTTCACTTTGAGTTGAAAATGTGACTTTGTCGGGCTCTGTAAAACATATTCAAGCACTGAGATTCACATATCCTCATACAACATACTAAAACATTTCTCCATCCACCTGTTGGAACAATTTGTTGATCGATATTTTAACATATTGGCTGCCATTGATGTCTATGGATATATTGATGACATTAATTATGCTTTTTCATAGGAAAAGCTCAGGGAGGGTTTGGTAGAGCTTATCCATCAACATCAGGCTTGTAAACTAGTGTACTGATCAGCTGATTTCTTTTGGTGGCAGGGGTGCTGTATTTGGATGAGAGATAAGCAAAGATTATGAGAAGAGATGACAGAGAGATAATTGCAGAAGTTGCAAGACAGAAAAGTTCCAGCTCACACTGGGAGACAGTATGTGATGGGATCGTGAGACTCGAAGAAGATCGTGAGGGATTATAGGATGGAGCTTCAGAGATCAACACTTAAATGTAATCCAGGCTCGTCTTCTCAGGTTTTTGGTCAAAAACCGATTTTTTTAGTAAAACTAGCCTCTGCTGATTACTAAAGAACGGGTAGAAGGTAGAATTTTTTTTCCCTGATGAAAGAAGAGAGTCTCCTCTTTCTTTTGGTAGTTTTGATGTTTGCATAATTATGGGACATCATGTTTTGTGGGTCCTTGAAAATTGGTCAAAATGCTTTAAAACAGCTTTCAGTGCGGGGCTCTCTGCTCTGAAAACAGCTGGCAGCCAATGAGATAATATCTTGACCTTTATCCATCAACTTCAGATGTTTAACCTCTCCCCTTACATCCATCTTTGTTGCTGCTCTTGTCTACTCTGCTCACAGGTGGTGGCTGTAACACAAAGCACTTCAGTGATATTTACATCCTGTTGGACCAAAATAACTTAAGAACTTGCCAGTTCCGCCATGAACACATGCATTTCTTGAAGACCTTCATAGACAAAGAACAAGGCCCCTCTTTAAAGTGTATTGAATTTGTTCGAAATGACTACTGCTCCGGTTGAACCAATCACAATTTGTCAAAAATGTATAAACCACTCATTGATGTTTATTTGTTGGTCTCTTCTCCTCTCAGTCCTACCAAGACCACTGTATGGCATTCAGACTGAGGTTATGGTTTTAAATCTTGTGACAGAAAAACTTTAGGAGGATGACCTTTCTGATTCAGCAGATCTCATTTCAGTTTAATGTCATGGCAGCTGGTTCACTCTTGAAGCCTCGTTCACACACGCCTAAGATGAATCTGATCTGAATCAAAGCCCTCTGTTTCCTCCGAGGCTGACTTTGACTCCACCACCTGAATACGAGGACAAATAATAGATGTGCTGTAATTGTTGGTGTAAGATGACTGGCACATTATAGATGCGCTCATTACTCCTCAAGACACAGTTGTGACAGAGTTAAATTAGCATGCTCATCTCATCTGTCGCTCTGTGCTTCATCTCCCTGTCTGTCTCCGTCTCGCTCTACCTTTATCTCCTTCAATCTAACCCCACTCTGCCTCTTTCCTCCGGCCTCTCTCTCTCCTCCCTGCTGTTTGGTCGAGATGACTGAGTGTGAAGATATGATGGAATATTTCCTGTCATCATTATGAATTAGCCTCGACGTGGACCCGCACGCACACACCGATACAAACACGAACACACGCCTGCATACACACGCCGAGAGGCCCATGCATCACGCCAAGGTCTCCTGAGTCAGTCTAACAGTGATGTCATTGATCTCAGTCGGCTATCGATGAGGAGACGCCACATACTGCAAGAGAGCACAAGCAGGACAGATCTATGAGCAGGGGATGGATAGGATCCTGAGTGTGTGTGGGGAAGGTTGAAGGCACTTTTAAATGCTCACATTTATTGAGTGGAGCCATTTGGAAATACTAAAGAGAAAAAGACAAGTCTGAAAAAAAAAACTGCTGTGGCATTTCTTTAAGACTGAACCTTTTGTCTCCATCACTACTCTCACAGGGCTGTTTCTTTACTTTCTAAATGTATAGCACACTTTGAACTTGGGATGTAAAAATCACAAATGAATGAGAAAAAGCTAACACACTTTATGGATTTCAGCAAATGTGTAAAAACTGTGGAAGAAAGTGAAGTGAACAAAATTACATCAGTATCCCTTTTCAAGATATTTTTTCAGATGTTTTGATTCCACACAACCACTTGAAGAGATACTCGCAAAAGTAAGACATTACGAGTGGGACATATACCTGTAACATCATAATACAGATCTGTGTTTAAAGCCATTGACAGATCCTTTACCTGAAAAGCTATTGAAGTAGTTTGTGCTTGGAGCTTATGTAGGGTACCATACATTTACATACATACAGCCATACATTTAAGTATCAAAACTCAGACTTTCCTTTTAGTTATAAAGATGTACTTAATCAGGGATCCTCGATTCTTAATGAAGCCAAATGGACAGGCCAGAAATCTTCATCTGTCATCATTGTGTGAAACACCCCTTGGACATTTTTTAAACCAGTTATAAGGGACTTACTTTATGAAATGAGTGTTGTTCTAATTTAGCACCCCACCCCTTTGATTGTGTAAAAATCATGTTACTCAGACAAGCTTATATCAAACCCAAACATACCCCTCAGTTTGCAGTTCAGTGAAGAAATCAAAGCACAATGAATGAATGAGACAAAAAAATTACATTTCTTTAAAGCCCTACTTCTGGAGGACTTTTCACATAAACCATGATTGAAGGGGTGTGTACAGTATGTATCAGCTATACACGGAAATGACAGCTGTCACTTTTGTTTTGGCAGTGAGTAATGACTTGAGCAGAATCACCTCAGTTTCCCCCAACAAACTCAGGTAATCTTAAGAGTGAGTTTTTGACTGGTGGGGCCTTATTTATTTTTCAACAACGCAGCCAGAAAGGAAGAAAGAAAACATTTTTGACTTAGACAGAATATAGATAGAATATATAGATTTATTTAGTTGTTTTTCCAGGTCCCAACCAGACAACAAACATTGCAGATAAACCAAGTGAGGGTGTAACACAACAAGCAATCAAGTTCACCTTAGCACAGCACTTCACTTCTGTCATAATGTCTCAGTTATAGTAACACAGCTCTGAGGAGTCTCAAACATGTCTGACAGAAGTGACGACACATCAAACCTCTCAGTTACACTGATGTGCTCTGACTCACCATCTGCTGCTGCTGAAATCTCCAGCAAAGTCAGACAGAAAATTGAATTAAGGTCTACATCAACGTCTAAATAAGAGGAGTGGAGTATTTGGAAGAAATCAGATCTCATTCTTACTCAGTTGGTGTGATGATGTGATTATTCTCAGCCACAACTTTGTGAAAACAAAGGGCGGCGCTCGATGTGGTTCAAAGTTGTACATCACAAAGAAACAAAACTTTATCACAGAATTAAATTATGTCACATGATAAAAATGCACCTGGACAGGAATCCAGTTGCACTCTCATTATTCAGAGCAGCCTGATGAGCTCATAGAGCCTGATGAGACCTCCTGTCTGCCACCAGAGCTCCCTCATGTATTGCTTGTTAGCTGCGACAAGCTATCCCTGAAAATTGTCTGCTTGAATTTGTGTTCTGTTATTTTCTTCCTGCTTGAAAATGAAGCACAAGCTCCTCACATATAGGGCTAAAATCACAACACAGTGAGTTTCATTGAGTGGGTTTTCTGACTCATGCATTTACTATCAGACTCTTGCCAGAGGGCATGGTAATGTTTCTGACCCTTGGCATCGGATGAAATGGAGGCTGGCCAGCATTTCTAAACATATCTCCACATTCAGACTTAACTTACAGATCAGCTGTTTCTATAAGGTTTGGCAGTGCTTATGGATGCTGGATAGCCTGCATACTTCATACTGTCTCTTTAGAGTCCACTGCAATGCCTCAAGAGGAATTGCTTATTCAAGAAATGATCTTTTAGCTCATGGCTTCAATTCCTCCCCACAGAGGATATGACTTGCAACTCACCTTAATCTTTAAGCATAATATAAAACATCAATGAAAGTCAAATCATGATGGTTCCACATCAGTCAATCAGAAAACATATACTGTAAGTGTGCAAAGAAGTGGTGCTGATTGATATGCCTGTAGAGATGAGGGAAAAAGGAGACAGGAGTCAGAGAATAGAAATGCAAGAGAGGCAGAAAACTGCAGGGGTCAGCGGCTGTGTTAATGCCAGCTGTCAGATCAGATGAATATAAACACACACCTATTTAATAACCAGTGTGCTTCATAAAATGTGAGCATTTTCGTGCCTTGGCAGCAAAAATGAGTTAAACAATGAACTGCATATCTGAGGAACTGGAAGTTTTCATGAGTTATGCATTCAGAATATAAAGAAACTGTTTTTTCTTATCATTTAACTTTCGTGGCTTTGTTGTTTAATACTGAAGTTTGAATAAAAAAGTTAGCCGTCGTAGCTTGTTTGTATTTGTAGCTCAATGATAATTTAAAGGCACTACAAGGAGTCTTTATCTGCTTTTGAAAACTGTCTCTGTCATATTGATTCCTCTTTGTGATGTACACAAACAAGATCATAAGCAGAGGGCTTGAGTTTCTTAATGTTTTTCAGTGAAAAATAAGTTAACAAGAGGAAGCACTTTTATCTTATTCATTCATTCATTTTTATTAAGTCCTTCCGGGAGCTTTTTGCACTGATCGCTTTTTCTTGAAAAAAACAAGTAAAGTTGATTTTTTAAAATGTATTTGTTTATTTTATTTATTTATTTATTCTGGTAGAGAAATCCTACCTCAAGGATCTTGCTTTGTAGAAGAGCATGTAGCTTATTTAGGCTTATGAATGCTTCATCTTTTGTGCTCTTTGAAATTAAACAGTCTTCATATTTATAATATTTAGACATATACTGAGACACCGGAGCACACATCATGGCACCAGGGATTAGATAGTTAAACACCTTATTTGGTCACCATTTTTAAGCTAATGGTAATTAATTTCTAACAAAAAGTTGTCTTAACCAAAAAAAGTGGTGTTAAAAAGAAGCTCTGTTTTATTCTAATTTTCTTCAGGAACTCTTGCTTTGGCAAAAGCCATATATTTGTTTCGTGTTAGTGGGAAATGTGGTCCTGATCCTGCAAAACCTGCCTTTGTTGTGTTCACAAGATTCACCAAAATCAACTAAAGAATAAATAAAAAACTCATCATAATGCCTCTTGGGATCCATACTCGCAAAACATAAATTATTTTCGCAAACGTATTTGACTCACTTTAATATTGCCAATATCATCACTTTAGATGTGTTTTAGAGATTCTGACAGCACTCAGACTTTGTTTTATTTTACAGAAATGCTTTGATTACAATATCAGTTATAATCCTTTTCTCCACAGTGTGACATCCAATGATGACTTACATATGTTAGAAAAATAAGGAAGTCAGAGTTGAATTTTAATTCCCTTCACTCACTTTCAATCCATGGTGTTTTACACAGATTTTCATCAGTTTATGAGTTTCATAGACTAATGCATTCTTGGCTATGAGAGTATATGGTATAACACAAGAACATTGTTGGGTACAATAGGCTGGTTTACTTTTCACAGAATGTTGAACTTTGAATAAGCATCAAGCTGGCTCTGTCATAAAACCCTTGCACTTCTTCCAACATCTTTATTTTTTAATAGTTCATCTCCCAAGAAACTGAACAGAAAGACCAACTCTTTCAGGCTGAGGACAGGGAGAAACACAGGGGACCTTTCAGCTACCCTGAGTCAGGCCCAAGGTGTCTCAGAGTTACTTTCCATGGGAATAGTTGAGTAAAGGCATGCTTCCAAATTTAGCAAATGGAGAATACATGGACTTGTTATACATTCTAAACTAATATCTCTCCATGTATGATTGTATGTGTGAAGACTCAAAAAATTCAAATTTATGGACAGTGAAACAGTGAGATTTTGGAATCCCTGATTCTCATACAGTGTTGTTCATAAAATCCTGCTTGGATCATTGATTTGTTACTGAAATGGGTCCAGAAAATGTCTTCAAGGGAAATGAATATAAAGTGGATATTTAGATGTCAAAATAGAAAGTTTCCACTTCTTAGAATATGAAGCAAAGAGGACCTTTGAGGAATCACTGCCTGTGCAGAGCTGCCAGTGTTGTTGAGATGCTATGCTAATTCCAATGACCCAGAGCCCAGGAGGGACAGTAAGTACAGTTTATATCAGAAAAGTTTTGAAAAGAAAACATTTTGCATCCTAAAAAGAAATATTCTGGTTTTCTTTGGCTGCAGTAAAATGAACCAGGAAAGGTTAGAGATGGATTCCCTGATCTTTAAACTAAATCTTTCTGAGGGTAACAATAAAGGCACATAACCGAATCAAGCCTCCTGGAGCAGACGCCTAAAGAAGAGGAAGGAGAGTGTTTGAAAGAGTCAAGCTGAATAGGAAAAGTATCTGAGAGAAAAGGAAAATCGAGGAGGACCTCAATACACTGTTAATGCAGCAGTTTTTTTCCATTACATTTTAATTTTATCCAAATCATGTGTACTCCATTAAATGTAACTTGCTATTTCAGCAGAAGTTATGATGAAAAGGCCAGCCTTGAAATTTTATGTTAGGTCTGAAAAAAAATCCTAATGTTCTGACATCAACAGAAGTCATTTTGATTAAAAAGACTTGTTGTGTCAACCCTTTTCTTAGTTCATTTGATTTAGACTCTTTAGTTAACTTATTCAGGTACTTCTTTGAAATAATTATATTTCAACTCACTTACACTTTTCAATCATGTTAACCTTCTGTTTTCATTAATTCAAATAGTATTTGTCAGTTGACTTAACTTCTTACGGCTGTTGTTTGACATGACTAATCTGTTTCATCTAAATCTACCATAATCAGCCAATATGTGCCATTGTGCTCAGACAGACCATATAGTCTTTCAACTTTTTCAGGTACAGTAAGTTATCATATCCACCGCAATCCCTCCTCACTCATGGTGTTAGTTTGCAATTCACAGAAGCATTCTGGGTATTACTTGAAAGCTGTAGCTTTACTAAACAGCTGGGAGGGGCTAAGGTGGTTGTCAGGTTGACCTGCATTACTGATTTATTAGGAAATAAAATTTCAAGTTAACATTTATTTTATAGTTGAGAGGAAGTGTTATCACAACAACTCCAGTTCTGCGTGTTACCGTGCACAATGATTTGGTGGTACAGTGTTGACATTTCATAGCAGAGGACATCATCTTTATCTTAAAACCACAGTGAAGGTTGGTGACTTCAGGGTGTTGGGTTGAGATGTAACCACAGCTGTATACAGCCATCCACACCCAAATAATCAAACACAACTCACCCGCTGATGACATACTTAGTAAGGGTGAGAGGAGAGCTCTTCATTTGTGTTACAAAGCTGAGTCTGATCACTTAGAAACGTCATCACTTCATGGTGGCACCAGTGTTTGATGATGATCACCGAGAGGGGGTCGGTCTGTAGATCACACACCTCTGGCAATGTCAGACTGTCCTTAATGACTTTGTGCGCCGTTCATGCTGTTCTTCACAAAGTTTGAAAGACTCTCCGAACAACACGTACATCACGACTCCTCTATAATTAGGGTCACAAACGCTCTGTTGAACCATGTAATTTTTCAAACATTGTGTGACAGTTACAGAGGGCACGTCGAGAACTGCTCTTCTCTCCTCTGTCACCTATGTGTTATTTAATATTCAGGGCTGGGGAGAGGAGAGAGAGCGTTGACAAACTGATGTGGTGCTTCAGAGACTGCAGGGGCATTTCAAACATCACCAAGGGCGGTGGAAGTCAGCTGCAGTTTGGGGCTTCCAGAGAAAATCTGTATGTGATGATTTTTAATGACTTTTAGAGGTTTGTTTCAAAGATTGAAATGTCCAAAAGAATTTGTCTTTGATAAGTCCTGACAGCCGTTCATAGTGGTTTAAGTACGGTTTACACTCCAGTGGACATCTGTCGTTCACACTCAATAATGAAACAGGCCCAGCAAAATACAAAGCAAAGACAATCAGAGGGTGAGAAAGTGAGTCACAGGGTCTTTCCTTAGTTCATTATGGTTTTATAATAATGAAGAGTGGTGATAATATAGAAAAACTAAAACACTGTGTTGTGTTCAAGAGTTGTAGAAACACTCCTTTGGTTGAAAGTATGAAAGTATCTCTTTCATTCATCCATCTCACACCCCTGCATCTTGGCTGCAGAATTGTCAAGTAATGTAAAATAACTGTAAGTTGACTTTGCTCATGTGTCAGGGTTTTTTTTCTTCTAGGTCCTGAGATATTGGGTATTGGATGTTGAAGATGATGCTTCTGTGTTTAAGGTCAGCTTCAGTGTTCCAGTTTGATCACTGAGTCATAAATAAGGACTGAAAGAGGCCTGACCTATGCAATAACGCAGAAGTAAAGCTGTAATGTGAAGTGATAAAAATGTGACTTCATGCTTCCAAACAATGTGAAAGGAGAGGACAAAAAGATAATTAAAGAAACCATCTTATTTTTATGTTCATTAGTCTTATCTTTTGGAAATGTTTAGTCTTTCTAATCATGTTTTATAAAAGAGGTGCTTGTGGCTTTTATAAAACATGATAGATTTGGGACTCTGAACTCCCTCCAACACAATTAACAGAATTTAAATGAAAATTGTTTAAATGACAAAAATGTTACTGCTGTCTTCTGTGTCCCATAAAATGAATATGTATTAACTGCACAATATTCAGCTAAAAAATACATCATAAGACGGAAGCTTGAATAAAATAATTGAATAATCTCACAAATTGTGGTGTCTCCTGTGAAACTATCATGCACTGCTGACAAAGACATATGGTTTCAAGACAGATAGACTACCTGTACTGTTTGGTGAAAATACAAAAGCGAACATTTTTCAGTTTCCTCCACCCTCAGAATCAGACGGGCACATATCCTGCCTATAGTCTCGGAGCTAAAAAGTAAGAAAGGGAGTCTGACTCAAACATTTTAGCTTCTCCCAGATGTTTCAGTGACTCACACCTGTCGAGAGGAGCAGGTCACAGCAGCCCCTCAGCTCGCTCACACTCAATCTTTAGCACACACATCTACATATACATACTCCTATATACTCTTTCAGGGATGATTGCCTCCTTACATGGAGCTAGAGTGAGAGACAAAGTGAAGAGAGAAAAAGCTGCAGCTATCACAGCAGAATGACCCGTAAACAGTCACTTCCTCTGATCTCTTTTCTCTTTCTCCTGGTTTTTCTTCCTTTTATCTCGTGTCATTTTTCTTACCAAGCCTCTTTATAAAAATGTCTCCCAGTGACTAAAAGAGCTTTTCACTTTCTTCTGTCATGCAAAGAAAATGGACTATTTCATCTCCTCCCTCCAAACTCTGGGACAATGCTGCGTTTTTCATGATGTAGTAACACCGATATATGAAACCTTGTCACAGCCTTAATGAAAATGTTTTACAGATTTCTCTTTTTCTTTCCATCTTTACTGGAAACTTATCAAACTCACTCTCCACAACAGCAGTTGTATGTCTGTAGAAATCAAACCTTTAACACTTGCTCTATTAATACCCAGCTGCGTACAGGGAAGTGAACCTCTAACCTTTGTAATGATGTTTTCGTCTTTCTCGGCTCCTCGGATTTCTCTCTGGAGCCTTGACTAGTGGCACAGTCTCGTCCATGCTGTTTGTTTTGTCATGTTTGATGATGACTACCTTTGACTGCTGTGTGTCTGTGGGCGACTCTCATCCAGACCTCATGACGTCCTCACTAATGGATCCTTATCAGCTCCAGGTCATTTCACAACACACTGGCTGTGCACTTCTGTTTAGCTTCTGCCTTCCTCTTACTTCACTTGTAGCCCTCTTAAAAACAGATGAGCTGGTGTTTTAATATATTTCTTGAATAAATGTCAGCATAACATAATGCAGCAAGTGATGAACAAAGTGTCTCTGATTCATCCTGCTCTAATGGGAAACAGTCAAAGACAGATTTGTGAGTGGATTGTCCACAATGGTGGTTAAACTAGAATGTAAGAGACAGTCATCATCAGTCTATTTATCTTTTCTAAAAAATATTTTTAAGTCAAAACTTTTGTCCTTCAGAGACAGTTGGAGTGGGCTCAAGTGACATCACATGAGAGCATCTATTAGAATCCAGGCGGCTCTGTCCAGAATATAAAAAAAGTCCTGGTGATACGACAAGTTCACAACCCTAAACCTAAAATCAGACATTAATTTGCTGATTTGGTGCCTCTCTGAGAATCAGAAAAAGAAAATGTTGTGGTTGACTCAATAGGAAGAGAAAAGCAAATAGTTGCACACAGAGTTAACTGTGTGATGCTAAATTATCTTTATTCTCTTTAAAGGGACTGTGAGGAAAATCTGTATGAAGTGGATTGCAGCAACTCACGCAAACTGTTGTAACTCTTATGTTTGTTTTGAAATGAATGGAGATTGGATTTTCCTTCAAAACTCTACTTTTCTTTATTCAAGACAACTTTTTACAGTGTGCAATGCAACAAGGTAACCAACGGGAATGGGATGGGTTGGAATGAACACTTTCAGCCTTTAGCCTGAGTTTTAGCTTTCAGCTCGTGTTTTATCACTCTCCTGTTGAGCTTTCTTCTGCTCTTCTATGCCTTGACTCGTCAGACAATCGAGGCCCAGTGTCCTTTGAAACAACTTAAAAAAATCACAAAAAGTAATTTTCTTACCGCTAAACGTTACCCAGCGTGGTCTTGTCATAGAGAAAAAATAAATAAATTGAGGATTGTGATCAAGTTTACATCTAAATATGGTACTTTTTCAAGATCACTTAGAAAGTCCACACAGTGTTTTATGTATGACACACCATAGCTGTTACTGCTGTGCCGTGTTCTCGTTTTCATCTCTGACCCTCAGGGCGGCATGAATCACGATCATAGAATGCTACAAAAATGCATCAGAACTTTTAGCAATCTAGCAAATGTGTGCAAAACAATGACAGCATGTAACTGTGGTCCCCCTGTAAAGTAGAGCTAAGAATTGAATAACTCCCTAACCTATCTTACAAAAACGTAGAACATAAACATTACAAGAAATTATCGATGCCTAATTTGCAGCATATCAATCATTGAGATATCTTTTTTCCCTGGCTGTGACACTAACTTGGCCACATCTCGAGCAGTCTTATTGGGCCAGGTAACAGAGAGACTCTTATGTCGTAGTAATGACCTAAAAAGAGGGAAACGGGCCCTAACATGGACCTGTAGAGAGATAAAACAGCAGAGATATTGCTTTTGGGCTTTTTTGCTACAGCCTAAAATCAACACACTGATGTTATAGCATTTCAGTGACATTGTTTTATTACAATAATGTGACTTAACATTAAGAAAACTCAAATACCAAGGTCTGCTCATGGTTCTCCACTGGGGAAGAAAGGGGGTTTGTAGAGCAGGAGGGCTTGAAAAGACAGCAGCGTGAATAAACACCTGTGTCAGAAAACCACAGATTTTCTTTAGCTGTAAAGCATGTAAAGCTACCATGGGATCAGTAAAAAATGCAAAAAGGAGCACAATTCCCCTCTTTAACGAAGTGGGTGTTTGTTTCTGCTGATTTCACTTATCAACATTCACACATCAGGCATCTTTGCACCTCTTTACCCCTGATTTTTAGACCCCTTTTTTTTTTTTTTTTTTTTTTTTTTTTTTTTTTTTTTTTTTTTTTTTTTTTTTTTTTTAATCATTTTGTTTCGCTCTTGATCAGTCACTCAAGGGCAAATGGGTCAGATAGAGTTTGAGTTCCAGTCATCAGGTTTTCATTATGTATGTTTTCCAGTAGACTGACAGCAGCATGTGTTTCTCAAGCATGTGAGCATTGTGTGAATATCACAGGACCACTGAAGCTAGAAGGAAAAGGCACAGACCGTATAAAAGCAGCACTTTCTTATTTCTTTTCAATATATTTCCAGGAGTGCTCAGACATTGCAAAGAAATCACTCAACACTGACAATCGCCTGCAGTGGATTATTACTTTTTTCCTCCATTGTAAAAGATGCACAAAAGGTTGAGCAGTCATTTTCACCATAGTATTTTCATTTTTCATTCACACTGATCAAGTCTCTTAAGATCCTTTGATGCTTTAAAGCACAAAAAAAGGCAGCTTCGGTAATAAGATAAAACCCATTATGCTTCCTTTCCTGAAAGACTTTAATAGAGTTCAGTGCCGGGATATATTGCTCTGAACGACGTTTTACTTTATTTAGTTATTTTTTTCATTTTTTTGTTCTTCAGTACAAAGTTATCTAAAGTCTTGCTGTGAAGGCAGGCTTAGGTAAACAGCGGATCTTAAAGCTTTTTCAAACAGGTCTGAAAGAAGGTCAGTTTACCTGTTAGTGTGTTTCTTTTATTCTGTAAGTGAAATGATTTTATGTGAACGAACAGAATAAGAGCATTTTTTTTTTTTTTTTGGTCTGATTAACACCACAAAACCAGGGAAAAGTTTAGGTTTTGCTTCTTTTTTATTTCTCCCACAGTATTCTATTTTGAAAAGTCTCTGAAACAGTTTGGCGGACAGATGGTCACACACTAACAACAATGACTTTATCACATCTAGAGTAGTGATAGATATTTGAATAGAAATAGTCTAGAAATAGTTTAAAATAACTAGCAGGGGGAATGCATATCCTTGTAGCAAATGCTGAGAGTGTTGACATGCTGAACCCTTCCCCCAACCTTAGCATCGCTATTGCATTGGGGAGCAGAGCTAAACTGTGGCGTTACGCTCGCGGGCTACTTTTAAACTTTTGCTTCACGTATGACAATGTCAGGTGTCGATGATATTTTCAGGTAAACAGGCAGGAGGAAGGTTTTCAAAGAATGTGCCTGCTCTAAAAACAGCTTTTTTTGAAGGTCATTTACTATCAGCTTCACAGTTTTTTTTTTTCTTTTTTTACATTTCTCATGAGAAACTTTACAGAAACTTAACTGTGTTATGTGCAGCGCTGTTGTGAGGCCTTGTCAGCCTGCTCATCAGAATTGCTCCCTTTGCAGTTTTTCCAAGCTGCAAACTATCCAACAAAACAAAATGCTCTCAGCTTTCAATTTGAGGTTCTTCACTCAATGCATTGTTCAGAGTTACAGCATGAACTTTAACGCCTTTTTCATTTGGAGATCCAGCAATGAGCTGGCATATGGTGATACCGTTGTTGTATTTCACTGTTTTTCTTTGTTTGTTCAGAGTCTTTGTTTAAACAACAATGCCAGAATCTGGAAACTAAGACTTTGACATTTAAGGAAAAAAAAATCATGTGCACCAAAACATGGGCATCAATGGATTGTCGCTGATGCTAATGATCCTTGGTGTCTCTGATATGATCCCATCCTTTGCTCGGAGTGTCAGGGGCTTCTGGAGTCCACCATCTCTTTTCCTTGTGTAGATTAAAAAGACTCATTCTTGGTGAACAAAAATAATACATTTTAATGCTCAGATGGCCAAAAACCTACAATAAAATGCTCATGAGTATGATGATTTATTTGTACCACCTCTGCTCTGCTAAATTTTCTTACTTTAAGACCTGCCATGATGATGAGAGATCAGAGTATTTCAACGAGGAATGTAGCTCTTAGACATCTCAAGAGAGAGCAAGGACATAGATGGAGAAAATACAGAGTTACACAAAGATGGAAATATGGGTCGAGAATGAAGCTGCTGAAAGACATGAGAGAGAAGGAAGGTAAAGTGATAGAGGTAGAGTTAAAAGAAGGAAGTAAGAGAACAGGAGAGAGGATGATTGAGTAAAAGAGAATTAAAAGGAGACAATGCTTCCTTGTCTCTGCCAACAGCTTGTTTGAATAACAGTATTGATCTACTGAGACCACACACACACACATGAACACGAACACGTACACACATATTTAGACAAACATTTACTCCAGACTACAGACGTGGTATGTCATCAGTGTAGTACATTTGTTCCTCTGTGTGGAGAGGATCAGCTCAGTGTTTATGTGCTTGTGGGTGTGTGTATCCCAAAGGATGAGTTAGATCTGAGAAAACGGGTCAAACTGGAGGTCAAACTGATCTCCATCCAGTGAATAATACAGACCTGTGTCAGTGTTCATGCAGAAACACGTGGGCATGCATGCACACACAGCACAGAGAACACACACTCGTAAGGCAGCATCACTGTTCACTGTTTAGTGAATGAAAAACGGAGAGCATTTTTAAAAACCCTTGTATTCACTGTTGATTCATACAAGAACTCATCTCATGACCTTTACACAGAATATAGTTTCCTTTATTTCTTAATTTCAGCATTTTATTTTATTTTATGAATAAATTACCTTTTCCTGCTTTCAAATTTGATATGTGTGCTGCATAGTTACATAGAATAAGAAAAACAATAAACTTAGATCATATGTAACTTAATTTTGGTTGCCCCTACAATACCAATAGGACTCCATTAACCTTCTGACTCATCATTCAGTAACACAGAAACCTTGTTATATAATTTTTCATCAGGACACATGTTCACATCCAACTCTCTGTTTACCTAATGCTTTGGTTGATGAAGAAAGACTTGTAAAAGTGATTAAAATCCATCAGATTTTGACCACCCATCAGATACTTCTTAGAAGATGCTGAATACTGAACAAAGATACGATGGTACTGTGGTTGAGGATATCATAAATGATCAATAGATCATTGCTCGTATCAGGCACTTTTCCAGTCCCCTAAAGACTCAAAGAACTATACACTATGTCAGCACCCGCCCTTACATTGGGAATACCCCAGGCACAGCGTGTTGTTGGCGTGCTCCCTCATCCGTCAACTCACACCAGCTGCGTGTTCAGTTCGGCATGTAGAAGGACTGTCAGACAGCTGGACTCTGGAGACCGAGAAGTTCCCTCAATCCTCACCCTAACGACGATCTTTTCCTGGTTAATGTTGGGCTGAAAAACCTCAAACCTGTTGTTGGTGTAGTTGAGCTATATACAATCTAGTTTTGATGCGGTTTGTTTCATTTTGACGGTCACTTGGCGTTCTTACATAGTTGCCATGCACAGCTCCTGCATTTTGGGAAAATGAAAACCGATCTGATCCATGTCAGTGCCAAGACAGAACATTTGGATAAAACTAGTTTGCATAATACACTGAATTCTTCAATTGTTTTGTTTTTTTGTGTACAGTACACTGAAAACTTCAAATCAAACAACTGAACGCGGATTGTTGTTCATCTTACTGGTAAAATACTGGTTTGAAACCCTCAGTTTTCAGGTCAAAAGCAGACAAGGTTGCTCAAAATGTTAACATGAAGAAGAGGACATTTCAGTCACACCAGCGACATTACTGGAGTTGGCTAGGATATGATGCAGATACTAATTTAATCTATGACTTAATCTGACAATCAATGCTAAGACATGCAGACAAATTAGTAGAGTATAGAAAAAAAAATGGTTGTTTGGATGAATTTGTACTCCCTTCTGGTCTGTAAAAAAATCAGGGGATCTGCCCTCTGGGTCAGGGGCAAATTAATCTTCATTTCAATTTCTAATGCACAGGCCTGGCGAATTGTATTGTTTGTTGTGAAAAAATAACAACCCATTATAAAGTGTTAATGTACCTACCAACTTTAAATCCTATGACTGACATGGAACAATAATAACTGGTTCAGGAACAAAATTGTTTAAAACTGTTTTGAGACAAAATCATGGGGTAGAACCCAAAACCGAAAGCATTAAATATCTTATCCTTTTGGAACAAACAAAATCAGGGGAAAAAAATCAGTTTCAAAGCCCTGGTCAAAATTAAGTCAGAATGTTGTGTTGAACTAAAATATTGACATTGCTATGGTTGAGTTGGAATAACTTTATGTTACATGATTGGAGTCAAAGTCATGTTGATTTGGATAAACGTCAAATAAAGTCTGATTGTTGAGATAATAAGGTTGTCCCTTGAAAGAAAGATGTCTTCATCATAGATTATATAATCTGTATTAGTGCTGAAATATCATAATGGAGGATCTCATGGTGCTTATCCTCTGCTGTGAACCACAGTTGGGATTTTTTTGGTCTAGAAATGACTTCCTCATCTTATTGGTTGTCAGCTGTGTGACGACTAATAAGTTTGTGAGTATCTTACATGTGTAGTTTTCATGGTTATTTCATTATCTTGTATTGTCTTTTAATTGTTGCGATTATGAAACAGGCTTTATATCATTGAACCAGAATACAGACTCGGATTAACTACGATCCCCTGATGTAATGACTATGAACACATAAGGCTTCAGTGGAGATTATTGGTGTTTTATTAAATTAAGACATTCCCCATAAGCCTTCATGCCTTCAGTCACCCCACCCCCTCTCCTGTCATCTTTGGCTTAATCACGCAAGAAGTGATTCTCTTTTCAGCCTGCAGTGGCAGTGCCCTGAGAAACTCCGAGTAGTTGGCCCTAGTTATTTCTGTAATGTGGTAATAATCTCTTTATGTGTGAAAATGTAACAGAAGACCGTTTTAATTGAAGAGTCTCACGTATTCCTCCTTCCAATCTGTCCCATTCAGTCAGAGAGATAAACCATGTTTGAAGCATCACAAGTGTTCAAACCAAATCTGGTGAATGTGTTTTATTTCCTGAAAGAAGCCGAGAGTCCTGAGGGTAAGAGGGGTCTGAAAGATTGGCACAGTCTCATGTCCAATATCTGTCTCTCCTTCACGTCAGTTTCGCTTTATCTTCCGTGCTGGCACACAAACACACACACACACACACACTCAAACAAATATAAGATACAGTCGTAAAAATAAAATGAAAAAAACAAAGAAAAAAAGTCTGAGATTTGTCAGTTTCACTCTGCTCAAGATATGTCCTGGACATGGAAATTTCTCTCTCTCACACACACACACACACAAACACACACACAGAGTCAAATAAAGACAAGCCTTCACCCTGTACTGTCCTCATCTCAGCTCCATTCACACACACACACACACACACACACTGAGACACAGAGGGGGTCTAGTGGGAGGATGGTTGACTGGTAGAGATTATGTCAGGACTGTCTTTGTCAATCAGGATCAAACTCCGCCCCCAAACCTCTGACCTCATCATTGTCTTGACAACCAAAGGCTGTCAGAGAGCTGTGCTGAGATTGCAACTTAACTGAGGCACAGACCTGTGTGTGTGTGTGTGTGTGCTTGGTGCCTGCACACATCTTTGTTTTGTATCTCTCAGCATTGCTCTAAATGTTTTTTCCACATATTTGGAATCTCAGCTCCTCTTTATTATATTTATCTGGCCTTGGTTGTTACTTGCTTGTCATGTGTTTCACGTTGAAGAGAAAAATGTGTGTCTTGCTAAAACCCAAATAAAAGCTTTTTATTTGGGTAAAAGAAACCATCTCCAATAGTGCTGAACTATTGAATCTGTCATTCTAAGCCTATGACTTTACCTACCTACCTGGTGTCTAGCTTTAAAAATAAAGTTGGTATGTGCTGATAAATTATTTTAAATACATGCAGAAATATTTGCTTTATATTAATGTAATTCGTCTTAGATTAAAGTGTCTTTATGAGGGAGCACTTATTAAAACCCATGGTACCATCATGCTGGATCACAATGTCCTCTCATCTTTGTTTGCTCATAACAACCTAAGGCCACAGAGCAGTGTCTGAACCACCATCTGACCTATTTTTAGGACTGCTTTGTTGTGAGATAGGAAATGCTAATGGGTAGCATGCTAATCCATCCTCCCATGCCTCTTAGTGGCTGCTTTTAATTTGAGAGTCCTAGCATGCTAGCTATTTCTGTTTGTCTGGTAGGAGGCAAAGCTGTTTATTTAATGCTAGCATGAAACAGACACAAAATCGGGGCTGGTGCTTTGTTGTGCCCTCAAGGCAAAACTCTGACTCAGTGGGAGCACTTTTTTTTTCATCCTCAGAAACATCTCTGCAGAAATCCATGACACTGTTGCGCCTAACAAGCACGTCAGTTTCGTATTTAGCTTGACAACATTTAAGCAAATGAGAAAACATCCGTCATCAGCACTGAGCTCGTTAGCATTTCATTCTTGAGACAGGTTAAATGAACCACCTTAATTTCATAATGCAGCTCTCCAAAGACTAACTTATGAGTAACTCTTTCAACCTAGTTTCTAAAAGCATCACAGCCCCGAAGGCCCAGTAACATTGGCAGTTTTCTGCGGCTGAAATGGAGCGGCTCAGTGGCACACAGCACAGTTGTGTGACTATGCTGTGCAGCTTTGATTAGCCAACAAGAGAAACTAGAACAAGCTGGCTACTACTGTCTGTTGCTGCTGTGAATGAATAAGAGCATGAGTGTGTGAGGCAACGTGCTGAATCTGCACTGCTCATGACCGATTACTACTGTGATGACGGGACTGATGTGTTCAGCTGTGGGGGAAGAAAGATGATAGTGGCAGCATTACAAAGTTGTGGACTTTCAACAGCTAAAGTAACTACTATTTTTTTTCTTTAAAAATTGGCTAACAGTTGTTTTTCTTCATTGTGTTTTGCGTAATATAAAAGTTGTTCTTCATACAACTGGCAAGTGTTTGTAGTTGCCCAAGAGTTGTTTTCCCCATGTTTTAAACAATGTTTTAAACCATGTTTTAATGCAAAGTAACAATATAAATGTTCATGTTAAACGTGTACACTTTTTCAAACTGCATCACAATGTTGTAGAAATCTCTGAATGTGTCTTTTAACCGATCAAATACTTTTTCTGAAAATACCTCAAGATCTTTGTTAGACTTGCTAAAAAAAAAAAAGTTTTGTAAGACACTGGTGTGAAAAAGAAATACTTTTCGAGCTGTGAATCATGTAAAGCTACAAAAGAGTTACAAGAGGGGCAGTATTATAACTTAAAAAAGCACAATATGTCCACCTTAACAGGTTAAATAGAAGCACTGATCTTTGGTTAGTACAGACAATGTGGTAAGGGAACAGTTTTTACAGCTCCTGTTTATTTTCACTTGAGGTAAAGTGACTCGCTTAAACTGGAGTGGAGGGTGCCACTGGTCCTTCATGACTGTTGACAGTGAATCAGAGCTTTTTGCATGCTGTAATAATGGACCATTATACAGGGAGTTCAACTGTTGGCTGACTTTAGTTATTGCACCAGTGATGTAGATCAAGAGGCACCGTGAATTAGGCTGGAACATTGATTAATTATTGAACTAATCAATTAAAAGATTGTCATCAAGCTCAGTAAGATGAAAAACCACACATTTCATGCACAGCAGTGCTTGCATTTAATCTTAGTAAAGTCAGGCTGACAATATGCTAAAAACCCCAAAAGAGGACCCCCTGCCTGGCCTTTTGGGGTTACTGAAAAAAAAAGATAGCCAGTGAACAAAAAAGCTAATTCCCACAAGCTTTGTTTTGTTTTTTTTTGTTTTTTTTCATCCGTATTAAAGGGGAAAATGAAATTAATGAGATCAAAAGTCAAAATTTCTGCTTTTTATTTTAAATTTATACTTTTTATTTCTATGTTGTGACAATATTATCTCATAATTTGACTTTTAGGTTTGGTCTGTTGAACAAGCTAAGAAAAAACAGACATTTTAGGTAGTTTTATACAAAAAACCCGGCCATAGCTTCATTGCCAAAAAGAAGGAGGTGCATGGGAGAAAGAGGAC
Source organism: Thalassoma bifasciatum (assembly GCA_008086565.1). Classification (NCBI taxonomy): domain Eukaryota; kingdom Metazoa; phylum Chordata; class Actinopteri; order Labriformes; family Labridae; genus Thalassoma; species Thalassoma bifasciatum. Next base: position 204,894 of record RPOG01000142.1, read on the forward strand.
GTTTTGTCACCCAAAGTAGTGTTATGTTATGTATCGTACCCCAACAGGTCCAAACCTTCATAAAAGTTAGACGCATTTTCCTTTTTGAGAACAAAAACCTACCTTTTGGTTGATATGAATGGAAATTAGAGTTGCAATTAAATTTCAGTTGAAAGCTGATCCTAAAGAAGCACAGATATAATTTGGTTAGTGGAGTATAACTGTGCAGCACGTACGCACATAAAAGACAATAAGTCTTGCCTGTAAGATGGGACTGAATTTTGTTCTGTCTTGGTTATAGGTTTTTGTAAATGACAGAATGACGGCTTCAGTATAGAGCAGCTTCATTTGAAAAGCATATTGTGATGCATTTTGTGCATTGGTGCTAAGTGAATAAAGCTAAACTGACTGATTTGCATACAGCTTCCATTGGTTTGATGGGTGGGAGTATAGCTTAGACATCATGTTATCTACTGTCTGTATGGGTGTAGGTGTAGGCATCACTTAAGCAAATTATCTGCAGAAGAAAAAGACATTTTTTTATAGTTTCACATATTTACTATGCAGAGGTTCTTTTGTTGAAGACATAGTTTTTTTGTTTTTTTTTAAGATGCCGACATCAAAAGAAAGGGTGTATTCAAAGGAAATAGCTCTGACATTTAAAATAATAAAAAAGACTAGCAAACCACTTTGCTGTGACAATAAAAATGGGTAAATCATCCCAAAGCGTGAAGCATTGTATCATTATCAAAAAATAAAAGTTAAAGCAGGTTAAACGGAAAGAGTGCAGCCAGAAAATGAAAGCTTCTGTTGTTGTCCATCTAAGGCACCACATGTGACTGTAAGCATCGTGTTCTCTCTCGTGAGTCAAGATGGAGGTTTGCATGTGGTAAGAGAGACTTCAAGCTGTAGTTCTGGTTTTGTAGGAAGCTGATCCAGTGAAGTCTGGTTTCCCCGACTTGTAATTATCTGTCACTCATGTCACATTGACATAGTACGATCATTTTAAATGCCAAGATGTTAAAATGAGTCAGTGATAAGTGCGGGTTTTTTAGGATTAACATCAGTGATGACCTCATGAGTATGAAACATAGAAATCAAGAGGATATGCAGAGACTGAGGTTTTCAGAGCTCATGATGCTTCTTCTTTGTGTGATATATTTAATTGTGGTTGTGTTTGTGCAACTACAGTAGAACAGGAGGTCAAACATACATTGACTTAATTTTTTCTTTGAAGGTAAAACACCACATAAATGTAAGTTGGTGCTTTTCTAATCCAATGAGGTTGATTGGTCATTTGGGTGGTGAAGGAAAACAATATAATGGAGCAGTCATGTGCAGAATCAAAGCTTGTTTTTATAGTCAGGTAAGCCTGGTGGTTAATCTGGCCATGTGCACTGGAGAGGGTCCAAGTACATAAATGCAGTGTGTGTTGGTATTCGAAGCCTCTGAGTTATTGCATCTCTGAGAGCAAACACTCATTACACCATTAGCTCTTTGAATGTGTAAGTAAGAAATCTAATTTTGACCATAATATCAAAATCAATAAGTATCTTAACATGGTACTTTCCCACCATTCATCTTAATATCCACTAAAGTAATTAACGTGATTGATGTGTTTGGTCCTGCATGTAATGAGGGTCAAGGATCTAAAGCAAATCTAAATGAAAAAAAAATCCCACCATTACAATTCCTAGTTTATGGCGCGTACATTATGAATGCACCCCAATGTTCGCTGTGCTACAGTTTAAGCTGCAGTTAGTTTACACTGCATCTGTTAGTTAATGGGAACAGACTGAAGCTTTTTGATTCATCCCTTGGGAAATGGTGGGCAGTCCTTCCTCGTCTGAGCTGCAGAACAGCAATCTGTAAAATCACACCTGACATTTCATTTTCTTGACAGGTTTCTGTGGTTTTATATTCTTAAGGCGTTGGCCTCAAAATGTTTAAAAGCAGAAATGCAATCATGCCAAGCTTGCTTTATTCTCACAAATATGAACACTTAACTATTATTGATGTGGTTGGAAAAAACTTGCTTTTTTAGCATGTTTGTATGGCCCCAAAATAATTGATATCTTATGCTAATTGTGCTAAATCTCTGAAACCACAAACAGATGTAATCAACTCACAGGCAACTTTCAAAATTTACAAGACAATCTGGCCTTCCCACTTTGCTCTAAGCAGGTACTTTTTTCTGTTTTAAGAACACACTCAAAGACAGGTGATGTCACATTGTTTGGTATTTCACTATAATCCAGATGTGTGAGCCTTAACCAGTCCTTTTCAGGCATTATTTGAACAAAAGGATCTTGATGATACAAATTATTTCCTTATGATTGTATTTCTTGATTCTCAAAATAAGCAGTGAGTAGCTTTTTTGAAAAGGTCATGAGGTTGTGTTGTTTGTACTTCTACAGCCATTCATGTTTTGCTATTTACACCATTCAAGTGGCCCTGCAAGAATCCCCTCCACTGTACATAAACAATGGCCTTATTTGAAACTGCCAACTATAGTAGCAGTACATACTGATTTGCGAAATTACAAAACAAACAAAATCAGCAGTGTAGCAAAAACACTCAGACGTGGTACTGATTCCAGAAGAATTTGATGCAACAAACCAGTCTTTGCATACTGTCTTTTATAATACTGGGGCAACGTTTTTTTTTTTTTCTTTTTTTTATCCCACTATATTTTATTTGTACTTTTTTAAATGAATTATACAAATAAACAAGGACACAGCACAAATTAGGCAACATTTTTCATCACCTTTTCTGTTTGTGGCAGATGCCACCCAGTTTAGGGGTAACTACCCCCACCTACTTTGTATCTAAAATCACCACTGCAGCTTTTTAACACTTGGTCTATGAATGCCAATAGAAAGGGACTTATTTAATTGTTTTCTATTATTATTATTATTAGTATTATTATTTTTATTATTATTAATAAAATACTCAGATGTTTTAATGAACATCTCTTACAGTCTGTCCCATATTGCCTGATAACAGGTGTAATGAGGGGACATTGTTGCTTTTAGGAATGTTCTTGAAGCTTGTACTTAATGGACTTGTCAAAGTATAAAATAGTTTGTCCTTGAGACCGGTGTGTGGTTGATAAATGGGCTTGTTTTAAATCATGGACTGAGTTACCATCATAGAAAGAGCCTTTAATCTTATATACTTTAAGCAAGCAGTGTGCTTGACTTTGTGTTACACAAAACTATGAAACTGTGATACTCTGCAATGGGATGTAATTTTTTTGTTGGCCTGCTAGCAGAAGTTTGATACCTTTTTTTATTGCTTGTCACTCTACATTAGCTTGGTGATTTGGCACTAATGCATTGTTTCTGAATGGTACACTACACCCTTAGGCAGCCCTATAGGGCTAACAACAAATAACAGTATCATTCAGTAAAATGAAAAGACTCAGATTCAACACTCAGAAGCTCTGAGACACATGACTGAAAACAGATCTGTAACACAAACATGCCTAAAACATTTCTGTTGTAGATGAACAAATTTAAGTGCAGAGTTTGAATATTCAAACGGCTATTTAGAGTTTCTGAATATTTAGGAAATGGTTAAGCCCAGTGAATAAATTAAATAATAGCCCAAACTGTCTTTTACACAGCTCTTTAACTCTCCAGTGATCCTTCTTTCTGCACCAGGAACCACTTTTATCAAAACTTTGAGGTCCCTGCTGCGTTCTGTTTAAAGAGCTGTGTGTCCTCTGGGGTTTCACATGCTGACACACTACACACTTAGATATACACATGCACAGATATACACACACTGCACACACGTTCCCCTGGCCCTATAAATGCCCTCTCCTCCCGATCTGTGTTTCCCAAAAGACGGAGTTGAGTAAAACTGTCAAATCCCACAGATGCAGCAGTGTGCTGGGTCGTTTGGTGTAGAGCTGTAGGGAAACACACTACACTACACACACACACACACACACACACACACACACACAACCACATCAGTTCAGAGTGCCGATGTAAGCGGGTATTTGACAGTAGACCTTCAGGGAGACAGAAGAGCTTTTCTTGTCCAGAGGGAGAGAGGAAGGGAGGAGTGGCGGGAGGAAGAAAATGACAGAGGAGCGGGAAGTGAGGGATGAAGGTTGTATCACACAGCTGAGAGAGGAAGAGTGGCAGTGATGGGGAGTAATGTTGGGAACATTTAGTTCCAAACAGATAAAATTAAGTGATCAAGAACAATAAATGTTGGTGACTGAAGCCAATTTCACTGGTCATGTTTTCCTTCCTGCACAAAACAGATTAGGACATCCACGTTTTCTTCTTTTGAGCTCATTTCTTGTGCATTTAGATTAAAATCTGTAACATTAGTATAGAATTATTGAAAGCAGTTAAAACAAAAAAACAAAAACGTATTAAAATGATCAACTACTGAGTTAAAAAACAAGGCCACTTATATATCTTCATCAGCACCGTTCAGCACTAAACTAGTGCTTTTTTCCGATTATTTACCGACAAGGGCGTTGAAAAAAAAATGGGTCACTTTCAGCAGGGATGCTATGCTTTTTAAGAACTGAAACTTGTAGCAACATCCATGTGTGAAGGCCAAAGTGTGTACCTGTTTTGGATGGCTGAACTCAGAGGGGATGAAAAAAAAAGGGTGCCATGTGGCCTTCTCGAGGCTGAGTCATCTGCCTATTCTGTGTGCATTTTAATAAGGTACCTCTTCAGAGACTGAACGAGTGTTTATTCACTTATACTGACACAAGGCTGAAATGGTTATCTTTAGGCTCTTGAGCAGAAATTAATGTGTTTAATTCACTTATTAGTTTTTCTCTGACAACCAGGGAGTTGTTTTCTTGAGAACTCAACTTGGCATCAGAGATTTCCACAGAGCACAAACTAAACAGGAACAGGCTTTATTGAATCAGTTTGTGTACAAGGAGCAGAGACGTCGCTAAATGATCTGAAAACTAACCTGTTTTCATTAAAACGCAAGTTTTGTTCTACCCAAACGCTAAAAGTGTAACCATCGCAATCACAAAAAAGCGCAGAATACAATTTAGGCTTTCTTATGCAGGTATATGCCATATAACCTAGTAAAGTTCAGTGATTTGCGTAAACCTTGTAGTCTATGTGATACCCAGGTATAAGACGCGCGACAATATGCTATTTAGAAACTAAAATAAAATTTTAAAAAGATAATTTTGTGATAGCTTTCACACATTGGTTAAATCAACCCAGTCTGTGTTCACATAAATTCTGGTCCTTCGAGGCTTTCATTGCTTGTGACAAACAGCAACAGATTTCATCCCCTAGAAGAAATTTCTCAGCGCTGTCAGCGAAAAGTTGATTACAGATTGACATGAAGCACAAACAGCGGCCCTGGATTTAGTCAGAACATACTTCATTTAGCGCAAACCTCCTGTCAGTGATCAGATTTAAAATCTTTCACAATCAAAATCTGTCTGGAAAAAAGAAAAATTGAATTAAAGTAAAATTTATGGTAAGTTAGTTGTTGCACATAAAATCATTCCGGCATAAAGAGCACGATAATTTTAAAAATGAAAGTTTCAAATCAATGGATGCATTTATTTATGAAGACAGTGTTGCTTGTTGTTTATCATCTACAGCTCCTCCAAAGCTGCTCATAACAAATCATCTAAACTGTTTTGCTGTTGTGAGCGCATGTTTAAAACAGTTAGCAAATAATCTTCCAGAAAGGTACAAACTGCACTGCAGTTTTGGCCAATTTGAATATTTCAATTTAAACACTTGGTGTCTGTGTGTTTTTTTCTGCCTTTGAAGCTTCATCAGCACTGATGGATAAAATCAGAATGAAACACACGCACAGACACAGAGACAGACACAGAGAGAGCAAAGCAGAGCGGCTGAAAAACAATGAGGTGCTGCTCTGGTGTTTTTATGGAAGTAGGACTTCAGAACAGGGGTTCAAGGAGAGTGAGAGAGGGGGAGTGTGTGAGTCTGTGTGTGTGTCACACCCCCACAGTGTCAGGCTGCTGTCCTCCACCTGCGTCCTGAATATTAATGAAAAGCTGAATACTGGCTCTGTCTGGGTTGTTGTTTTTGTCCAGGCTAATGATGTTGTTAGCAGTTTTTGTGTTTGAACAACAACATGAGCTGAATCAGGAGCCAGAGACTGGACAGTAAATTCTGAACTATGAAACATCACAACCACAAAAGGAGTTATCTCAATGAAAGTCAATAACTGTCATTTATGTTGACAATTGTTCTCTTGTGTTGATTTTCTTTCAGCTCCCAATGACAAAAGGTTATATAACAAAACCTATTTTTTACCCATTGTAGGCTTATGTCTAGGTTTGTAGATTTTCATTCAGACAAAACTTAATGTGTTTTCATTGTATTTATTCATTTGTTTTTTTAGTTTAAAAAATTAAGCCTATGCAGAAGTGCTAAAAGTTGCTGTTCATCCAGAAGCCACTTGAGGCAGGCTGCAGAAAGAGCAGAAACCACGTTTACATCAAGCCAAAAACACAGGCTTTTACAGCAGTAAAAACCATGTTTACAGCCGTGAAAAACAGCTTGGGTCTAATTCTCTAATTTTGCTTTAGGCACACTGTACAGGGGTGATTTTTTTTCTAACAAAGTGAGTTTAGAAGACATTATAGCCATGGGTTTGTCCAATCAAAGGCTTAGCTCAGCTCAGTGACTGATCGGTGCCCCAAAGATGTTACAAAAGGAACTTAAAGCCTGTGTCATATCCACTGTCGATCAGCTACATGTCACTGCATCACAGCACCAGATCAGACAGGTTTTCATTCAAGTTAATGCTTCAACTCACATTGGATCAACTTCGTTGTGGTCTGGCTACAGGAAAAGAGCCTTCTGAATGCGCAGCTGGTGTGCGTTGACAAACCCCATGAACACGTAACTCAGCAGAGCTGGGCTGCAGATGCATCTGGTGTACTTCAGGAACAGGTGACGTAGTGGAGACTTCACCCATGTTTTATTAAGTCTATGACTTCATATGAAGTATACGGAGCTGTTTTAGTAGAAAAAATATTTATTTTGGTCACACGATTTAAAGCTAGAATAGAGAAATATTGGTTTCATTGCATGTAAAGGAGAGTTATGGTTCAACACCAGTAACCTGTATCTCATCTCAGAAAAGGTCCCCCATTTAAAAGTCCTAAATACACTAAGCTACAGATGCAAAGGAAAACAATCGAAAGAACCCTGGAGTTCCACATAAAATGCTATAAAATACCTATTACCACTGAAAACAGAGCTCTATCAGACCTTTATGTGCACATAAACGAAAAGACACACAGAAATGTGCACTTACACACCCAAAACAGCATTGGAAAAATACTGTCTAGTGAGCTGAAAACCATGCATGAAACAGAACACACACACACACACACACACACACAGAAAAACACCAAACCCACACGTAGTAGATGGAGCTTACATAAGGATTTTTAGGAGGAATATGAAGGAACAGGCTTTTAAGCAAAGTAGAAACACCCGTCCCAACAAACAGCGAGGAGAGAGAGAAAAGGGAGGGAGGGAACAGAAAGAGGGAAAAATGGAGAGAAACAGAGAATGATAGAAAGATGGAAAGACATGAAAGAGAAAGACATGGAAAGGACATCAAAGAGGTAAAGAAAGATAGAGAGAAAACCCAAAAGAGACAGAAAACCAAGAAGAAGGAGAAAAATGAAAATAGAGCAAGGGTGACACAATAAGAAAAAAAAGGGAGAATGATCAAAAGGCAAGGAAAGAGAGAAATGAATAAGTATGGAAACAAATAAAATGCGAGAAAAAAGGGAGAGAGAGAGAAGGTATGGAGCGATATTGAAACAGAGTGAGACTCCATCTCCCTTAACCCTGTCTTTTAGATGAACCTTGTATCTCTTTTTTTTTTTTTTCTTTCTTTCTGTCATTTAACCTCGTAGCATGGTGTGACTTTTATCCCTGAAGACTTTATAGGTTCATAAAGTCCGTCCCACATCAAAGCCACACACACACACACACACACACACACACACACACACACATACACACACACACACACAAACACACGCCGGTCCAGGCTGCAAATCTCTCTCTTTCTTTATGGAGCTCTCTATCACTGGGTCCAATACTTAGACTGTGTCTCACATCTCTGTGAAGAATGGAGGGGAAGTTAACTTTTTAGTGGGCTGAGGTGTGGGATAGGTCAGGCAAATTGCTGTGTTGTTATGGTTCCCAACTGCATTGCTCTCAGCGGTGAAAGAGGAGGCCTACTACTCTTTATTTCAGCCACAGAGAGGCCGTACTTTTACTTTAGCGATATTATTCTAAAGTAACAGTACTCTTACTTGAGTACAAGTTTTTGCCACCCTACCCACATCTGATGTGATTAGGAATGTTTGACTACATTAAAGCAAACCAAAAGCTGGAGCAAACAGTGTTGGCATGTGCATCAAACAGATGCATACAAGCAGACACATGCTTTCTTAGAGGCACTTTATTCCTTTGATATCTTTGTCTTTATTTGACTGAAAAAATAATAATGATAAAAACCAGGCATGGGTTTAAATGCTGGCAGGAAACCAGCCATGGACAGCCCACATCATTCAACCCCTTGATTTTTAAAGTGTATGCTGAGGTAATTGACTGTGATTTCAAACTGTTCCTATTTTTCACTTGATTTTTATGTAAATCCACAGCCCTGCTCTGTTTCATCTGATTATCAACAGAGAGGAAAGAGAGAATGCAGAAAAAAAGTAGCCCTGTGTTTGCAGAGCTGGGCATTATGATTTTTGCCTGGAGATGTTTTCAAAACAAGAAATAGAGATTTCATCCTGTGTGCTCCAGTGTGATAGAGAGGTGCAGAATTCCACCTACGATCTTAAAATATCAATAATGTCCAATATCTCTTTCATTGCCTCGTGGTTAATGTAGTTATGTTGAGTGAATAGACGCTTGATAAGATATCTGCTGTAATTTTTGTTCATTTAATGTTTGATTAGAGCTTTAAAAATGAGAGGAGAGCATGGGTGAGTTTGAATCATGTGTGTGTGTGTGTGTCTGTGTGTGTGTGAGGCAGTGTATTTTAGGGCAGCCATTAAACCTCTCCAAAACAACAAGAACTAGAACAGGCCAGAGGGTCTCTCCCTGTTGTTTTTGTCTCTGTCTTTCTTTTTTGTCTCCCGTATTTTACTCCCCGTATCTCCTCACTCCTCCATGCATCCGTTGCGTACTCCAACACATCAAGCCCTCACCCCATCCTTCAAGCAATTTTCAGGAGAGTGACCCAAGACAAAAGCGTCTTGCTGTGTTCATGTATTTTTAGCATACACACACAGAGTCAGGTCTGATGCTCTAATGGGTCTTATGAGATGACTTTTAGTTAGCTTTACATGACTTCACTTGAAAGTCTTAACAAGTATAAAGCTCTAAAACTCGGTCATTAAGCTCTGTGGAATCAGGATCGAATACAAGTTGGTTCAAATCAAATGATATATTAAATTTCACATGATGGATCAAATTATGTGATCAGTGCAAACTTTCCCCTGCTTTGGGACTTTGCTGCGGAGAGGATGAATCATCTGAGGCTGTGAGCTTCACACACATTATTCACACAGCAATTAAAAGCCAGAGTCCATCACCAGAGGGCATTAAGTGTTTCTGGTGGTCAGGACCTTCAGATGTGATTATGTTGTGAGGTTTCATGAATGATGTTTTATTCATTAAAAGGCGCTTTTAGCTGTCATAGAAAAGGCCGCTGTATCTGAATGACCTGTATGAAGTCATGGCCACAGTGACTGACCCTGCTGTCTGTTTTAGGAGTCAAGTTTACCTAACAGCTGCTTCCGAACACACTTTCATTTAGCCTGGAATAATGCTCCCGTCTCTGACAAAGCTGAGAAAGATAGATGGGGAAAAGTTGTTTGAGTACCAAGGCATGTTTCCTTACACTCATCCCATTTAAAGCCCCGTTCCCTCTCCCTACTAAAGCCTTGTTTGCATGGTAATAGCATTTTGTGTATTTATGCATAACTGGGATGTGAAAATTTACATGTAAACAGATTTAGGCGGCAGAGGACTTTCACAGAATATGAGTTTTTGTATGAAACTGAGAGCATTCACTCACACTCACAAAACAACTTTCTTTCACTCAAGTTATGTTGTTGCATATTTAAGAAACACAATTTACAAGATAACTCATATTCTTCATGTCCAAAAGCAGGTTTTGTTTGTTTGCTTGATACATTTCTAAACCAGATCCCTCCTATTTGTTGTTGCCCCTGGAGCATGTCAGCTGATAAGATGTATCTTTAACATGCAGTTGAGTGCTCTTTGCATCATACAATAACATTTAATAGAAAGGTCAAAGCTGCATGTGTATGTTTACCATAACTGCAACATAAGTGCTGTTTATGCTTTTTTCTTGCTAGATTAATAATGACATTTGAGTGCTCTTGATTGACACTAAACCGTGTGAACATGCTTTTTTTTTTTTTAATTCCAATAAGTCCAAGAAGACAGTGAACACAGGTTAAGCCGTTAGTGATAATGTTCGTTCCAAATTTGATGCAGTGGTTATACTGCAGTGGTCTGTTCAACTTGAGTCTGTCAGTAAAATGAGGAGCCAGATAATGTTTGCTCTGTTTGGTGAGGTTGGAGTTGATAGATGAGCACTGGTAGGACATAACTGGGATTCACTAATGTTATTTTTTGAGGATACGTCTCAGGGCTCCTGACTGTGAGTTGCACTAAATTTAGCCAGGTACAGTAGAGAGTAGAGTTAAACACCAGGTCTGATCTTCATTCATTTTTCCAAAACTAATACTCGGCTTGGTTCATTACAACACTAAGGAGCAAGGGCTTATGGAAAACACGGTGTTTCCAAACACCATGGAGGTCATGGAAAAATAAATTTAATAGTGAAAATAAAAAGAAAATGTTTTTTTTAATAATTGAGGGAGGGTAAAAACACTAAAAGGGAAAAAAAAATAAAATCTTGACCCGGACAGTTCTGCCATAGAGACCATTGTATTTAGGAGAAAATGACTTTTCGATAGCTGTCCAATGCAGTGGCTACAGTGCACCAGATGGTTAAATGCTTACTCTTGTACATAAACTAAATGGATTCAATAGCTGTTTTGTCTTTATTATTCCTTCTTCCTGTGTAATCGAACAGAATAAGTAGCTGACGCTCTCTTCACAGTGCTCAGCCACAGACACACCAAGCACTGACTGAATGCTGCATCAATCAAGAGGCAACTCCAGCCTTGAAACATGACGTCAATGTCATATTTTGGTTCAATGAGCATCCACTTGAAGCTGGCTGTAGAAGCACTGGAGACCAAATACACACCCATTTCTCAATATAAGTCCAGACATGAAAAACCAGTGCTTGATGGTGTTATATTTATGCTTTCATACCATGCATCATGAAAATACAGCTCTCCTGGGAACAATACTGTTTATCATAACTATAATTAATAGTTCAAGTTTAATACATGCACAGAAGTATGTCCTTGGTCAAGACTTAGCCTCAAATAGCAGGTTGATAAAAAGCCAAGACTGTGAGGAGTAGACACGGAGCCAGCTGCATGACTGAGCTCAGAAAAATGATCTGAATCACTAAAAAGAGCTAAGACCTTATTTAGAATCATGTTTGCCATGTTTTTCGATTATTGCTGGAGCTGTCAACCAATCACCTTATTGAAAGACCAAATAAGTGTTTTTAAAAAACACAAAAAATCAAAAGCACTTGACATTTACTCAATTTTGTCGTTTGACCAGTGTTCCTGCTGTTAAAGTCAGTGAAGGATCAAGATTAATAGTCATGCTCATCTGCAGGGGGAGCTCTAAATATTTTAGCTCACAAGCTTCAGAGTCAGTGAACACTTGTGGCATCGGTCTTACTATGCCACAAATATGTGGCAGTGGTCTCATTCATTGTTATTTTTCAAAACAACAGTGTTTGGTCTCTTCCAGATCTCACTGGTTTAGTTGAAACAAAATTCATCTAATCATAACTTTGATTTGGAAATTCAAAGGCTGTCAAGCTTTTGTGATTGTTTTTCTGAGCTATCATTTGTCTTGTGCTGCTTATCGTAGGGGGTAAGCAATGATTAATTAGTGAGAAAGAAATCTGCATTAATATTATTCAATTAATGTTCTTCAATTAATCCTTTATTAAGCTGTAAGCAGAAGAGAATAGAGAAATTGTTCCCTGATTTCTCCTCCTGTTAAACCCCATCAGCACTTACCTGAAGCCCAACATTACTGGCTGTTAGGGCTGTCAGATTGGGTTATATGTCAAGGCTTTATACCTGATGTTTTATTCACTATAGGTGTTTTTGGCTGTCAGGGAAAACAGCCAGAGAGGAGGGCACACACACATGCGTGCCTCCTCTGAAGACCACAAAGGTAGACAAGATGTTCTTCCGCTTATCAAATTATTAGCGCCTTTAAAGACAGAGTACAAGCCGCTCTTTCACTTTAAAAATGTTTTAAAATGCAAGCAGAGAGCAGAGCCCCTCGCAAATGGAGAAAGTTGCAAAGTTGAGGAGGCCAGTCTGAGGATGAAAGACGCAAACACACAAACAGATGCTGGAAACTTAAAAAAAAACATGAAAACAGCTTGATGGTCAAGTGAAAAACTAACTGTTTTTTGACTATAAAAAAGAAAAAAAGTGTTTCAAGGTCCTGCTTTTCAATAACTGAGGAAGAAGTCAGTCCAAGCATTCAAAACTGTTATGAAATCAAAACTTTGAGTGCTGAGAGCCCCCCCACACTTTGGTTTACATCAGGCTGCTGCTGCTGCTGATATGGGTTACAGGTGTCACAGTGAGTTAGTTGTGACATTCTGTGGTCAGCAGGTGACAGCAGCCAACATGTAGTAATCAAGCATCATGTGCTGTGCATGAAGTGAAGACAACAGTGTGTAAATGAATTATGTCAGCAATGGAGGTCAAGCATGGCCAACTTCCTCTCATCAACTGGTGGAGCTCTGAGTACAACTCCATCAAGGTCGTGTAGATTCTTACAAACCAAGACTCAAATTCAGAGCAGCACAAGACCAAAGAATACTGTTTTGTTTTTTTATTGTTTTTCAAGACAAATTTGATCACTCTGAACCAAACAATATTAGACTTGTTTCCAGGTGTAGCAAGTAGCTGAAAACATGACACCTACTGCTGCTTCAAAATGGTCTAATGTTCATAACAGAATATTGTTATATCCTTGGGTTCAGAACAGGGGTCTGCGGTGTGCATAATGTTTGATTCTGTTTGAAGGATTTACATCAAAATTAAGACAACTTAATTCTTAACTTCACGGCAAATAACAGAGAAAGACTTTCTTCCAGTTGGGTTTGTGATATTGGTCATAGAGGATACACATGCTGACCAAATGTCATCAATTTAATTGCAGTGGATTGTAATTTCCCACAGCCAAGTTTTTTATCAAACTTTTCTCAAAAAGTAGGTTTGAATTTAGTAGTGAATTATTGAATAATGAATAACAAACAAGCTCTAACCCACATTTAATGCCTACCATACGTCATGTCAAGTAAATGCACTACTTGTAAAACTGAACCATTTTGCAATAGCCATTCTTCTAAAGAATGTGTAAATTTTCATCACTTTAAATGTCATATTGTTAAATATTTAGGTCCTTTGGCACACTCAGGTGAAAGCCAACCTGTCCTCTGTCATGTTAATGCTCAGCCTAAACAATTCGTTTGTGATTTGTCCTTAAAGCCCTTGTGGCATTTTTCCCGACTGGTTATAAAACACGCTAAAAGTAACAGTGGTATTTCGAACAGCAAAGCAAAAGATGTTGATTAGTCCATGGATGGTTATTTTTAATGTCTTAAACAGCTTTAGGGGGGTGGGCACCAGACCAGACCAGATGACTGACAGCAGGCTAAAGAATGAGTCTATATTTAACAGTTTGGTACAATGATTATGAGTGATTTGTTTAACTGGTTGGAGAATGCAATATGAGAGGAAAATCTTTTACAAGTAAAACATTTACATATTTTTTTCACATACTCTTGGGAGGCATGGACAAAGACAACTCTACTTTACTTTAGTAAAGGATCTCATTCTTTTTTGCGGAGGGCCATACCCCACACAGACTTTTACATCTATATCCTCATAATCAATAACCCTCAAACTATACAACTCTGCTGACTCATAACTGCAAACAGTGCAAGTCTTGGTCTTAAACTTTAAATGTCATGTTTGCTTTCACACAATGTTACTGAGGTCCTTCTGTGGTAAGTGTGGTTTTTATTGTTTAAAAAGGTTTTCAAGGTTAGGATTGTAATTTTGTTCTGTAGATTCTATAATAAAATAAAGCTGCAGCCCTTTTACTCACAGATAAGTACATTAAGCCTTCATATCAACATCTTATAAAAGTAAGAGAAATAGTGAAACACTCCTCCTTTGATACTTTCAAACCTGACCTGCATTAAACTCGGGCTGATGAAGTATTTTCATACGCTGATAAAGCATTGCCCATCGGAGCAGCACACTTTAAAATCCTTACTTCACACATTCACATACACACACGTAATGTTTTGAATATTTTAGCTTGCCTTCTCCATCAAAGCCACACCTATTAAAATTCATCAGTGTTCTTCTTTTCCTCCGGCAAGTTGACTCGGCGGCCCCCGGCTAATGGATGAGGTTTGGAGTGTGTGTTTTAGGACTTACTGTTAAGGTGAAGATGCTCTCAACATGCTAATCAATGCTACATGATGCTGAGTAACTGTGTTGAATGTGACTTTTTGTGTTTGCATTAGAAAAAAATGATACAAATACACTCACTTCACTCAGCTAATAAGGAAAATAAGAATGCAAATGAATCTGAACGTAAATCTATTTCTGCATGCCAAAGCTCACGCACTCAAATTTTTTTTGCCAGATTTTGAGAATTTATTGCTGGATCCATCCACATGAAGCCTTTAACCTTCTCAGTGTTAATGTTGCAGAGCATCATGGGGGTTTAAGTCTTGGGCTTTTCCTGGATTGGCAGCCCTGAGTCTTGCTGGAAGGCATGCCTCAGAGCAAGTGTGAAACAGAAGAAACAGCAAGTTGAGAGTCTTTGTCCGCGTGTTGGGTTTTCAGTGTGTTTGCCTTCTTGTGTGAGCATCTGTAGCATGTCAGCCAGATTTCAGGTTGAGCTAGTTCATTCTGGTGCTTCACAGATTATGTTTGGATGATTGAAGTGATGTCCAGGCCTTGCACGCAGTGATAGGCATCACAAATCTCTGGGCTCGTTTCGAAAACATCAGTTCATTTTGCTGTTTTCATTTTAATGAGTTCCTATTCCTCTTTTATTCCAACATCTCTTATTGAATGTGCTCTTGTCCGACTCAAATCGTTCAGCTTGTTTAGATAATTGGATCATTTAGCCGTTTTAATTTCAAAACTAAAAAAATGAATTTACCCACTCCTCTTCCTTTCTTTTATCCGATTCTCTCCCCTTCCCTCTGGGCTTTCATGTCCTCCCTCTCCCTCTCTGTGTTTTGCTCTAAATTTTCTGAGCTTATTTATATAATCAACTCATTTAGCTGGTTTTATTTTAACAGCCTTTGGAGACTGTTCCTCTTTTTCTCTCTGTGGATGTTTCCGCTTTCTCTCTTTCATGACTCACAGTTTTGTATGGAGTCTCTGTTCCTCTATTTCAGTCCTTTTTTGCTTTCCGTTTCCTGCCTCTTTTGCCTTCACTGCATCTCTGTTTAAGTGTATCTCTCCTGAAAACAGCCTGTTTAGCCTGGAAAGCATTTGATTACACATTTCAACCATTACATTTATCTCTGCTTTCTTTTTGGGAACTCAGAAAGAGTTTCTGCAGGCAGTGAAAAAATGCTTGTCCTGGTGAGAAGCAACGAGGCTGACTGGATAATTTGTCAAAATCAGTTCACCAGAGAGAGCCTACCAATATCTAAAGTAATTTTCAAAAACCAATCAAGGTAAACTGTTGAGTTTGCAATGACATAAACATAGGAGGGAGATCAAGATTAACACACCCCACTTGAGTTACATACACATTTAGAATATGATGTTTTTGTTTCTTCTGTTTTAAGCTGTGATTCATTAAACTTCCTTTCAGTAACTTAGCTCATGAGTCAAATGTTGCGCGGACTTACTAGACTGTCTAACAACAATAAAAAAGTCCATGATAATACTAATGCATGATGATGATGATGCTATAAGTCAATCATTCAGATTGTATTTGCAAAGCCCTTTTCATTCACCAGAGTGTGGCACGAAATGCTGAAGATAAACAAATACTAATGTCAAAGTCCCACCTCTAGATATATCCCTAATTGTAATCCACCATTAAAAATGAGATTATCAGCGTGAAATTGGTTATATAAATGCTACTTCTCAGCCTCAGCTCAGTATCTGTGGTCTGGTAGTCCTGGACCTGATTGATCCATGAAGCATCTGTTTACAAGAAGTGAAGATTCATCAGTGTCAGCACAATAACAAACACAGAGGACATGGCAACTTCAGTACCTTTTGGCTTATGTTAAGTCATTTTGGCTCAACACTAACCCTTACTCTTGTTTTTGTTGTTTTGTTGTTGTTGCTGTTGTTGGAATACATTTCCCAGGACTGGGTTTCAACATTGCTTTCTGCATGAATTCTGAGGATCAGTGCACAGAGCGATTTCAGGACCCTGGACAGTTCTTCTTACTTTTGCATTCTCAGAATCAGCAACCTGTTAGCTTTTATTTATTGGGATAACCAAGGACATTTTGCACATTGTCAATAGAAAATACACATCTACTTGCAAATGCCCCCTTCCAACCCACACAACACGCAAAATGAATAGATTAATAAATAAATAAAAACAAACACACGTGACGCTCCACCAGGTCACAGTACCTTCCACATGCTCAGGTCATCTAAGCGGTGTAGGTCAGGGTCACTGATGGCTCTAAGCGATGAAAACACACACATCTAATCTGTCTCCATATGGCAAACACACGGGCACATTCTCTTCCTTGTACACGTACACACTTACTGTCTGCATCCATTAGCTTTGCTTTGGCCCACATGGCCAAGACCTACTTTGTTTGATGGTGTGTGCTTTATAACAGAAGACACAAGGCACTGTTGCTTCCTGAATATGGGGAGAGCTAGAAGTTGTTTCGTTTTCACAATATTGTCTGCTTTTTATCGTCTCTTGAAAACGACAGCGAAGACACTGCACCTAAAGGAATGTGTGTGTGTGTGTGTGTGTGTGTGTGTGTGTGTGTGTGTGTTTGTTCTTATGTGTGATGTGATGGATACTTGACTCTGAACAGACTCCTGTTCAGGGCTGAAGTCTAACTTCTTACCCTCTATTAAACCTCATTCTTTCACTGAGAGAACACTTAGTTCCAGATGCTCTGACAGAAGTGTTGACAAAAGGAAGATCATGTTCTTGTTCAACCAAGTTTCGAACATTAAGACAAGAGCTATTTAATAGATGGCTGTGAGTCTGATTAACCTCTGCTCAAGGTGGACAGTTTGTCTTTTGCTTTCCAGCTCTCCATGTCACAGTCTGAGGACAGAGCTAGCACAAGTGCAGTTTTTGCAAACTGGAAAATGATCCATGCCTTTTGAAGAATATGTCGTTATTTTATGAAATGTTTGGATGTTCCTTTTTCTTTTTAAAAGAAATTTAGGGGATAAAGTTTTGGTAGAAATCATTGTGTCTGATTTGGCTCTACTGCTTTGGGCACATAGGCACAAATCTTGCTATCACTTGAGAGCTGTTCTTGGAGGAGGCCTATTATGAGGTCCCCCGCTCACCACATATAATGTTAAGCTGCCGGATGTTTCTAAAAATGAGTTAAATATATGTGAAAGTAATCCCTGAGGCTTCAAAAGCTTCAGTGTCTGACGCTACTGTTCTTTTCTATTCCTCTGACGTCAGCAAGTCATGGTTTCTATATACAGTCATCTGCTCCAGGCAGGGCAGCACACCCTGTGTGTGCAAGGATGAGCTGCTCTGTCTGGAAAGTTCTGCGACTGTTTCACGTCCACCCTTCACGCCTGGTTTAGGGAGACTTCACTAGTTGTTGTTGCAGGATTACTGAAAGTTGGATTAAAAAAAATAAATGAGTGTCCAGGGGGTTTACTTACTGTGACAGAAAAAATAAAATGATAATGAATAACATTTCAAGAATAAAGTCTCATTGTTACAAAAATAAAGTTGTTATGTAATGAGAAGCAGCTACAGCTCCCCTGAGCCTACCTGTCCCAAAACCAAGTCAGTTTGGTGAACAGTCAGTTCAAAGTCCTGATATTTTCAACATTGTGTTGCTGATGTGCTGAAAGAACATTTTCAACAAAAGTTGCATTGAGTAACACAAAATGATCCTCATTTATGATCAGGTGGACGCAGACTATTCTGCTGCGTCTGTTAATCATAGCCCAAAATGTTGATTTTTTTTGCGTGTGTGAATTATGACTTTGTTCTTCTTGCAAGATAACTTACTCATTGTAATAACTAAAGATTTAGTTTGATAATAATGTCACTGTTGGAAAATTATTTATATATGTTATCAATATACCAACAGACACATATTGTGCAGAGCAGAGACCCTTTTGAATTTGTTTTGCTTTGAAACAGCTTAAAATATTGCAGGTCAGGGGAAACATCCTGTTGTGAGGGCACAGTGGAAATGCATGTAACTCAGCATGGTGGGCTGAATCCAAAGTAGGGAGTGCTGGGTCCATGAAAAGTGACAACTGAGGAGAGGAAAGAAGAGAATGAAAAAAAAAAAAAAAAGAAACGTGAGAGCAGCTTCAAGCTCTTATACTTTTTGGACCTGTAGAGGTTCAGGCAGAAATCACAAAATACCAAGGTCATGGACAATTATTTAAGCCCAGCGTGATTGAAAAAGTATTGCACTTCTTTTTTACTTTTATTGCACAAACCCATCACTTTCTCAAAATCTAACTCCCACACTTTCACCATAAAATGACTTTTTACTCCTTACGTTGTGTTTGAATGTGACACCTGATTCCATTCAGAGGTTGTAACATGTAGTGTGAAGACTTAAGAATGAGACAACATGAGATTTAGGTTCTTGCAACCTTCCCTTGCACAAGCGATGAGTCTTGTGGTCTGTGGCTGACCTACTAAAGAGCAGCAGGTCCTATTCTGTGGTTTACCATTACACCACTCCTCCGTCCACACAGTGACACACACACAGACCAGAGTTACACACTCTGCTTTATTTATCAATGCTGCGGTTAATGCTACACTGCTCAAAGACCATTCCTATCTCCAGTGCTCATGCACCAGTTGATTGGGATATTAATAGTATGGATTAGTTCATAGCTGTAATCTGGATGCATTATTGATTCTGAAATACCTTTTAATGGGAATAGTGTTATTGATTGGTTAACAACTGTGACAGACCCCAAAGGAGGAATATATTGATCATGCATACATTAGGTGGAACATGATGCAGGCCAGTTACCAGGAGGATCGTCTTGGGACAGCTGGGATATGGTCAGATGATGATTTGGTCTGATCGGGCTGTGACCAACATGTACAGGCTCTTAAAGCAATGCTCCCAATAACATGGTATATATCTTTATATGTATTACCCTTTTTCCATCAAAAGGTACAGATGCTTGTTTGGTGCTAGTGCGAGTGCTAGTGCAAACGGAAGAGTTTAGTTGGTTCCTCAAGTTCTTCCTAAGAACCAGTTTTCTTTTTTCTTCTTTTTTTTTTGTTTGTTTGTTTGTTTTTTTGGACCCAAATCATTGCATCACTGTAAAAGATCAGTACATCACAGCATACTTAGTCTTTTACCATATGGGAGCACACAAAGCAACAATGGAGGAGCTCATCGGATGCATGTAAGTGGTGATCCTGTCTTTGCGAGGCTACATAAAGATCAGGGGCCAAAAGCCCAGCTGCTACAGGCTACCCGTCATCAGTGATGGCTGATCCAGGCTTTGCTGAAGCTTCAACACTTTTTTCAAAACATGGATCATTGTTCAAGGCTTTGATGACACACAGTGCTTGTGTAGGACATCTCATGGTTAATGAAACAAAGTACAATCAATACATATTACTGGTCCATGGATTGTTTGGGATTAGATTTGCTTGTACATTAGCACAAAATGATTGTATAGTTTCAAGTGGCTAATAATGATTACCTACATTTGTTTGCTACCACTCTTCCTGTTTTGAGTCACAGGTGGCTGTAGCCTATCCCAGCTGTCCTTGGGCAAGAGGTGGGGTCCACCCTGGACTGGTCACCAGTCAGTCACAAGGCTAACACAGAGTCAGACAACCTTTCGCACACATACACTTATGGGCAATTTAAGAATCACTAGTTAACCTACTCAGGATGTTTTCGGACCATGGGAGGAAGCTGGACTGACTTGAGAGAACCCATGCATGCCTTTGGAGATACATGCAAACTCCCGACAGAGAGGCCACTTTATTTGAAGTGAGATTCAAACTGGTGACCTTCTAACTGTGAGGCAGTAGCACTAACCGCTGTGCCTTCATTTCAAGTTTCGAAAGAGAAACTCAAAAAAAAAAAAAAAACAGGTGACTTGTTCAGCAGCTTTAAAAATGACTGTTTTCCACTGCCTCATGGTCACCATGGTAACCCCACTCCCTGGCATAGTTGGTACTTTGCTCTCACCCAGCAAAGAGCCGGTACTTGCACTAGTTGTTTTGCACCTGGAGCAGGTGCTTTGTTGGTGGAAGCTAAGAACTTTTGCTAAGTCTGGCACTAGCCTGTAACTAGCGCTAGCACCAGCTCTGTCCAACGGGATGTATGACCCCCAAAATTTGGCCCAGTATGATCGCCTGTTTCCTTGAGATGTAATTTGAGCTTAACTTTCACTAAAACAGTGATTCTCTTGGTCCTTCTGCAGAATAAAAACACACACATCAAACCAAGCCTCAGGGTTGGAAATAAACCCCTCTTAGTTGGACCTGGGATGTTTTCAGTGTTTAATGTTCTTGTGTGAATTAATGCCAGACTTCCCCGCTGGCTTCGTTTCACAGCTTCGTTCAAGTGAGAAGCAGGAGCTGAACTTTCTGAATGCAATTAAAGTCAAGGAAGTAAGAGCTGTTCCCCTATTTTCTACATCTGCCCTCTCAGAACCAAACACAAGAACTGGTAAACTGGGGGGGAGAAAAACACACCCACACACATGCATGCACGCACACATACACACACACGCACACACACACACTGTAAGAGTCCAATCAAGCTGTAGTTGTTTCTGCTTTATTGCTGTGATGACATTCATCTCTGCACTGAGTTTGATTTTCATTTACAGTGTTATTTTCTCCTCCTCAATTGTTTAAATGATTTTGCTGATGAAATTCCAGCTGCTTTTGCGTTCTCATTACTCAAAGTGTGTTACAGCTTAAATTTAAAAGGTCTCCTCAGTTTAGATTGGACAGATAAACGAGGAGAGATTAAGTCAATGTGTAAAGTTAACATAGCACAAAAAGAAAAAAAAGATGTAGTAACAGGAGTGAAATATATGGTCTTGTGGGAGATGGGGGAAATAATGAACAGTGGATAGAATATGAAGACAAAAAGGAAGAAAGAGGATGCTGAGTTGGACTGTGAATCCGTCAGCTGCAGATGTCAATACAGTTAAGCCTCTTCAAAATTATGGCGTAATAGCATATCTTAGGTGTTTTAAATAAGGACATCCATCCACCTATCCTACACATTCTGCACCATGCAGAGTTCCAGCTTGTTGGTTGTCTTAAATTTCTGCTCTCCTCTGTTAATATATAGGGCTGAGCTGAATGCACAGAGGTTGCTGCTGGTCACAGACTGTGACAACAGCCAGCTAAACCTTTGGGATAGCTAAAGCCCCATGAGGAGCTTCTTAGAAAAAGAAACTGCTGTATTTGATCCAGTAGAGCTGAAAAAGCCTTGTTGGCAAACTAAGTCAGTTTTCAGACTTTTCCAACCACATCATGAGGGGCTGTGTTCAGCGTTTGATGCAGCACACAGCACTGGTTTTAAGTACAACTTTATCACGCAGCAAAGTTGACACTTTGACTTTCATCAAACAGCTCAGGGTGGCAGATCTCCTAGTTTTTTTCTTCCTGCAATGTCAAAGTGGTCAAAACCTTGCTGATTTCGTCCTAGAGGAATACTTTGATTACTTGCCTGAGTGTGCACTAACTTATCTGACCAGTGCTGCTCCTCTTATGACTACCTCACTGCATTAGGTGAGGCCAGTTTATGCTGATGAAGTATCTAGACACACAACCATCAAAAACAGTCTTTTAGGACTGTTAAAGATAAAAACTGACAGAAGCATCTGAAACTGACAAAATAAAAGCCCTCTGGTGAGCTTGCTCCTTATTGAACCTTCTTACTATTTTGCTTATGGCTCTTTTTGTATCCTGCTTTCATCTAATTGCAGTTGGCAACCAATGCCGAGAACCGCAACTGCCCCAACTGGGGACCAGTCGATTACACAGTATTTGTTATATTCTCTTTTATTGATACATAGTTATCAACAATACTGTTTCTGTTTTCATTGAATGGAGAATTATCACTGATATTATTGATGGACTATAATTTCAAATGTAACAATTCCCACAACCAGAGCAATTTTGGCTAATTTCACTATTGATGGAGTGAGGAAACATAACAGGGACAGAGGTTGGGCGTTTAATCAAGCAAGCACCTGGTCATTATTTGACATCAGCAGATATCAGGGCATCAGCCAGTATCAGATTGTTCGTTTTTAAGCCAATATTGGCTGACACTGATAACATGCTGATAATATTGTGCATCCCTAATTGATGTCCATCAGACAGCAATGTCAAAGTTGTGTTGGAACATCACAACATAAGCTAAAATAAATTACAACATTTGAAGAAGAAAAAAGGCAATGAGTTATTTTTTACTTGTATGTTAAAGATTAATTTTAGCTCCAGAAAAATTCATTTTGGCTACTGCCTCTTTAAGGCTTCCTGCTCCACAAAAACCCCCTCCCTCTGATTGGCCAGCCCTCTGGAGGCCTGTCTGGTAGAGCTGTCAGCAGACCTTGGTGTTTGAGGCTGACTCTTTGACACCCGCCATGAACCAGTTTGGAAATGTTTTCATGATGACCTATTTATTTTAGCAGGTCTCATGAAGATCTCGTGAAGATATCATGCAATTTTTTTAGAACAGACCATTTTGAGCAAATGACAGACTAACTCAGGGAATTATATGCAGAAATGTTTGAAAATCTGCATGTTAAGTAGGCACATTCAGCATAGTTACTTTAAATTAATGTTTTAAAATTGGAAAAAAAACACAATACCCTCCTCATTGAAGCATTACAATAATGACTTGTTGCACATAAATGTCAAAATATTTTTTTTCTTCAAAAAAATGCAGCGCAGGTAGAAATCAGAATTGTTATCAAGTATCTTTAAAACATTTAGGAATAACAAGTTAAGCAGCACATTTGGACCTGAACAATCAGAGTCTGAAAACATAAAAGTACAAAGTCACACAGAGACCAACATGAGTGTCAGGATCCACCTCTCTCTCTCTCTCTCCCTCTCTCTCATTATCCATCCATCCCTCCCTCTGCCTTGCTTCGGATGGAATTTGTGTGTCTTTCCCGTCAATACGGTATCTACCCACGCTCGCTGCTATATATAGGACCTGCCGTCTTCCCACAATCCCCCTCTCTCTCTCTCCACCCCCTCCCCCTCCTCCACCCTTTCTTTTCAGCTCCCCATCAAACACACTCGTTTCACTTCAAAACAAAAGTGGAGCGCTCGGGAGGAAAGGAGACAAAGAGAGGAATGGAGAGAGCAGGGAAAGAGGTGACTCAAGGAATGATGGGATGAAATGGAGAAGAGAGAGTCAGAAAATGACCCTGACTGAAAGTGAGAGCGAGTTAATGAGATGCTTAGGGGAAGGAAGTGTGAAGGTAGTGGGGGAGTGAAAGTGATGAAACATCACTGTGTTGTTCCAGCATTTTGCTCTTACATGATCACTCCCCACTCACCTTAGACCTTCTTGCTTTTTGCTGCTTGTAATGCTGCAGATCTGGGAGCTGAGAGTGCTCTGCTTTTACATGTGTTGGATCTATATCTGCATGAGAGTGCCAGCTGAATGACTGTACAGAGAAGGACAGGGGAGTTGGAGAGATGGAGCAGAGCAAAGTGTTCGAGGGGAGGATTTAAGCTGGGATTTAGGTTCAAGCCCCTAGGTATTGGCAAGCGTCCCTCTGCTGAAGTGTCCTTGAGCAATGCATTGAATCTATTCTCACTCTAGGATGCTGCTTTGTACCTGACCCTGAACTCTTTTCTTAGGCAGCCACAGGGGTTTTTCTCTCCCTTTTTACCCATACAACAATGAAATATGATTCTCTTTAATTCCTCTTTTCACACATAGTCCTGCAAGTCTTGTTTAAACTGATATCAAAGTAAGTCATGTTATTGGCTACATATGTATTAAGTCATATGGGGATGCAAGATGACAGAATAAAATATGTATTGCAGTATCTATCAATGATTGCAGAACAGAAACCCAGAAGTTGTTTTTATACAAATGTAATGTTAGTATTCCACTCAACAGTTTAGCTATCAAAGTACTTTCTGTGATTTTTTTTTTCATCAGAAAACCAACCATTTCCAAGAAGTCTTCACATTTAAAACTACTAAGGCTTGTGTTTCCACACAGGCTTTGGGAAGGGGAACGTACAGGAGAGAATCAAAAAGCTGACCAGAGGCGACAGAGTCCATCCTGACTAACATTATTTAGGACAAATAACTTATTTTCAAGCACCTAAGCTTTAAATATTCTGCTGTGAGCCACTTCATGTCACCCTGTTAAAAATTAGTACTCAAATTTGGCCACCCACAGTCAAAAAACTCTTCCCCAAAGAGTTATTTTTCATTTATTCTAAAAATTTCAGCTATGATTTGTCCTTATATACACCACTACACTAAACTTAACATTCAAGGCAATGATTCTATAGACACTGTTGTATATTTATCTTGATGTTGGATCAGGGCCTAAGGCTTACAGAGTTTAGGGCCTGGGCGAACCCAGGTTTCTTATGCCTGAACACCTATAATTAAGGTTATTTAATGCTCTGAAGTCTTGAATCAGATCACCCCATAACATGACTAATAATTATGGCTCATGCTTTCAAGCTGCATTCTTTAAGTCAAATAAACCTCATTGACTTCATGGTCACATTGCAGCATCTGTCAATAGAGAAACACAATTACAAACTACTGTAATAATATTACAGGACAGAAAATAATGATTGCCAGGGCTGTGGAAATCTTGATGAATGTATGATATTATTTTAGGAACTAAAAAATTACAACATACTTGACTTGATAGCTGATCTTTTTGTCATAATGTAAAAAAGCACAACCACTGTAGCACGTAAACCTCTGCTGAAAACCAAAGAAGTTACCAAAACACCGGCAGGCAAGTGGTTGATCAGCACTTCAAGTATGATCTCTGCCTCAGAGATGGCTAAAAGTTTATGTTTAGCCTTGCTCTCTAGCTGCCAGTTTGAACTGAAAGATGTGGGGTTGTGTTTACCAGCAGCACTAAAAGATTATCGTGTCAGCTGTCAAGAGATGTGGGTGATAAACATCGCACATCACAGAGTATTTCTCTCTAAAGTGTTTCTATAATATGTGCTGTGAAGAATAAGAGGTGATCCATGGGGTGTTTTGCATAATGCACTCTTAAGTGCAGATATGTGTCCTGTAATCTCTCCTGAAATGCCAATTATTCCTTTTAATGTATGTGCAGTGAGTGTGTGAATAGAAAATGTCATGTGTCGGAGAAGGGTTCCTTGAGTGTGGGTTTTTAAGCTCTGATTTGCACGTCCTGGGCTGCTGTGGACAAAAACGCTATGGACAATATGTGCAGACATAAATAAATAAGTCCTATGTCTGCATGTGGCCCTGTTCAATATTAAATGTGTCAGGAAACATGAAGCATGCAGCAGCTCAGACTGACTTTTAAAAGAAAACATACAGCAGAAAAGTAGCATCTGCATATTTGCTCACATACATGAGCTGAAGAGCATGCAAAAGCCGCTGAGGTGGTTAAATATTGAGGTGAGTCCTCTCAGCCGCTCTTTTTCTGCCACTTGAACCTCAACAGGCTGCAGTGTCACTCAAATTGACTTTTCTTTTTTTCTACACATGGTATACATTTTCAATATCCCTCCTTTTCCTGTACCTCAACTCTTAAATCCATCCGTGTGAAAGACAGTATCTATAAATAGAAACCTTTGCTAAGTGGTGCTTAAGTGATTCTAAATGACACTCGGCTCGTCTTTGTAATGCCACTTTGATTGAAGTCTTGATGTAAACCCTTGTAGTAAATTCTCTTTGCACAGTGAAAACTCAGCATGGTTCTGTTTGTTTGGGGCATTTAGTAAAGAGATGCTTTTTGTTGGTTGCCATACATATTACAAGTCCTCTGCATGGTGAATACCGACATCTGTGTGAATGGGACTCCTTCAATTGCAAATGAGGATACATCTGAAAGATGACTCGGCTTGTGTGGAGTATCATCAAGACGCCTATCAAAGTATAAGATCTTGTCAGTGGAGCACTTTATTCGCCGTATATGGAGTATCATATCTGTATCCTGTGATCATCATTACATTCAAAGACAGCACTCTCACACCATCTTCTTTATTGCAGGGCTCTGCCATCAAGTCGACATCTATGGGCCTGGTCAGAATTTAAAGTGTAATGCTAGAGGTAGGAGTATTAGATATCTTGTAAAACAATATCTATAACTTTGTGACCTGTAATTTTAAACAAAACAATACTGATATCAAAGATTTAAACAAACACAGTAGTTTCACTTTGAATGTGTTTAGGTATTAGAAATAGAAAATGAATAATCCCAAAGTCAGGCATTGAACGCGACACGCTTGTAAATGGTTTTCCAGTGCTAAAAATAGGTCTGTAATTATTTTATTCCCATATTATAAATAATAAAGTATCCTGAGGTACTCAGGCAGAGGTAGATCTTCAATTTGAGCAGAAGTAAGAACATTTGCATGAGTTCTTGCCATTAAATTATCCTCTAAAGCAAAAGAGTTATTCCTTTTAGTGCTGCAAAATGGTTAAAAAAATAAATAAATCATTGTCACTGACTACAAACTGCTTTGATATTAGTTATGTTAATGTATAATGGTAAGCTTTTCTGTGACTATATTTGACAAGGCTGACAATTTTAAGGAAGAAGCATTAAGAAATACTTTTGAAAATAAATTCCAACCCTTTTGGTTAAGGAAAAGTGATGCTTTGAAATCTACAAAAATTTCAGTCGCTTTGTTTGCCTTAGTTGAATATCTTGCAAGAAGTTGAGTGGGCCCACATCACAATGCAACAGGTTCAAGACAAAGGGAGGCTTTTTTATTGTGTGACTTGTTAAGTTGTTTGGCCTCAGAGCAAACTACCTCAGAATCATTTATTCTCAACTCTTATCATTTCCATTCATAAGTCACAGTACATGTAGAATTGATAGAAAGAGAAAATGTCATCTCAGAGTCGAGCTGACATCTTAGTTGTCCTCTCTAAACCTCACTTGGTGACTACTGCAGCTCCCTTTTTACTTCATGCCTAAAACTGACGAACTTCACACAGTGGCCTCAAAAAATGCTGATTTAAAATTTCTTATAAATTTGAAGGAGTACAAAAAAGAAAAAAAAATACATTAAACACACAGAAAGCACAGAAAATTTGCATTCAAAGGAAAAAAGGAAAACTTCAAAATCAGGCTCATACTGACGCACAAACCCTGCACTACTTGTCCTCACCTGGAGGCAAATACTGCTCATGTCATTACCTGCCTTTACCTTAAACTGCAGGTACCATTTAGTCTCCTCTAGATGCACTTACTGAGAGCTCCCTATCAAACCAAAAGTTGGTTTTCTTTTTTTTCAATTTCAAAGAATCAAAAATATTCCCCGAACTGATCCTCATAAAAGTGCATTTGAAATAATTGGACAGAATCATTTGAAGAGTAGGAACAGCAGATGGGCTCTGGTACAACCAATTTGTCTGAACTATTGGAAACAAAGTGTGAAGACAGCCATAAAATATGTGTTTGGCTCCCCACATTCAGGAGAGACATTGACTTTTGATGTTTTAATGAAACAGTTTTCTTCTGAACAGAGGACAAATTCCATCAAAACAGCCCTGTAACTCAGCGGCTGCTGTAAAAACACTAATGACTGGAGAAGTAACAGGCCTCACAGGTACAGCTGACATTTAAAACAGACAGGGCTCTCTGCTGCCTAATTTGACAGCCTGTTTTAACTTAACTTTCACTTATATGATTGTTTCTGGATAAGATTGGTAATTGAAAAACCTTTTGGCAGTAACCAGACTGTTTGATCGTAAGGCCAATTCCCCAGGCTGAATATAACATATCAGCTATTAATCAACACTGGTCAATATGTAACCTCACACACAAATATAAATCAGCAAAGTTCAGTACCAAACCTCCCCATCTCACACTTACTCTGCTGCAGCAGAGGAAAGGATGAAAACAATTTAAACTATTTTTTGTTGCTGTTGTTGTTGTTGTTGCTTTTTTCACTTTTTGGTAAGTTGTGACTTTGTAAAACAAAACAACACTACACTTTAGCGCCCCACAACAAAAACGTCCTTGCAATAACAAGCTGTTTGAGCAATTCAGGGGAGCACTCTAGTTTTTTCACAAAAGTTTTTGAGGGTGCTTTACATCGTTTAACATTGTGTAGGTTGCATTTTTGTGAAATAAACAAAGATATATGCACCTCTTAAATAACAGGTCCTCCATTGATATAGGACTACTATACAGCACTTTGCTTCATACTGTCATGCAGGACTGACCAGGGGTCATAAATTCACTAGTTAATATCTTCATTAAAGAAAACATTAAAACAAAAAGTTTATTTTAGTTTGTTTTAGTTTCTTTCTAATTGAATGCTCTTTTTATAATTAAGTGGTGTTCTGCTTCTTTGTCTTGAATAATATTTTGGTATTTTAAGAATTTCATGTATAGTATATCAATATTCGTTATTCATATATCAGCTGATATATTGGATATGGACCATTACATCGAATAAAAATCAGCTTTTTTTTTAGCCCCCGATATTTGTATCAGCATTGGCCTCAAATATTCCATATCACTCACTCCACTTTTGACCGTCAGTCAGATAAGCTGTCAGTCCTTTGCAAAATTTAGAGAGAAGAGGGGTAAATCTTTGCTTAAAAATACACCTCACTAAACCTTTAAGATCAAACAAAAGAAAAAGAGGAAAACAATTTGGACTATTGGACTATAGGGTGGCCGAATTGAAGCTCTAACTTGTGGGCAATGGTTTGATATACAGCACATTTCCCCATGGACAATTTTAAGCCTTTCACATCCTGTCTGACATCACTTGTCATATCATCTTTGTCTTTTTTTTGTAATTTGATAACCCAAAAGATTTATGTGTATAAATCATAATCTAATTCAAGAAAAAAAAACTCAAAGTGGCAACATTGACATTTTCTTAGCCTGAGTCCCCAAAGATTTAAAAAGTGTATGTTCAAAGTTAGAATTTAAAGTCCTGGCTACATCGCAACAGGAGGAAATATTCTACAAGGAAAAGCAAAGAAAGCTCCAGGCAGCCTGCTGCAATGAATACCAAATATCTGCAGAGACAAACTCCTCTGGAGCTGCCTCTGGCAGGATAGGTGTACGGCTAAACAAATTGAGAGAATAATAATTTTGTCATTACCGAGCTTTCTGTTGACATTCTGACAAAAACATTATTCTCAGATAGCATCAGTTGAGCACACTGTGTACATTTTTAATAATCTTCCCAGTGTGTTTGGAGTGTGTGTCTGAAAACTTTAGACAGGTGGTCTATGGCTGAGCAGCAGAGAAAAGAAGATAAGAAGTGATAAATCAGAGCGAACCAGAGATGCCAACACAAGTAGAGCTGGGTCAGAGAGATGTCTAGCAAGAAAACAGACCATAAGAAACCACAAACCTCAACTCTGTATGGGCTTTGTCAGTTACAGAGCAGGTTGAGTAAGAAAATAACATCAACAGAAAAATCACAAAAAAGTTCTGTTACTTTCTGCCTTTTGAAAATAACTTTAGAAACATGCTGAGAGACTTAGTGTTGATGAAAAGTTGATATGATTAGGAACAGTAAAGAAGGACAATGTTAAGACTCAACCATTGATGTTTAATAGTAACTCCATCCATCACTGAGCTGATAAGAATACAGTCACCACTGACCAACTGTCAGAACTGAGGGACATTTATTTAACTGCAGAAATGAATCATCTTGAAATCAATAAAGTCACATTTAGATCCATAATTTGTGTCAACTTGCTTGTATGCAAAGGATAATGTATGGTTAGCGGGTAGTTATGGGTATTGAACCCACAACCCCAACAGGATGTGACAGGACAAGTAACATTTCATAGAATAACTGACAGTCTGAGGCGTCAATATGTTAACTGTGCTTGAATTCTTGACACTCTTGATGTGTGATCAGTTTGTTTCTAGGTTTGCTCATGGTAGTGAAAGTTAATAACTGTTTTCAAGGGATGTTGCCCAATCAGGCTCAAGCACCTGTCACAGAAAGCAGGGTCTGAATTTAGTAAGCAGCCTGGTATCATACAGTAAATGTACACTTGGTTGGCAAGTAAATGCTAGATACTGTTGATGAGCTAATTTTGTTTTCAGCTGCTTTTTTTATTGAGGAAATGAAACTTTTTTATCTGTAAAATCACTATTTACACTTTGAGGAATATAGTTCTGTCAGAAAGCTACAGTCATTTAATAAAAAGCATATGCAAAAAACTCTCAAATGGAGTGAGAAAGTTCTCTTGAATGAGTTGAACAAGTTTCCTGAATTGTCTGCTGGACCTTGCTCGGGGCAAGTACAACCGCCAACCTGCCACACAAACACTGCACCCCACAAACAGATGAAGTGTTTCCTGTTTATTAGAGTTTCTCCTCTGGCGAACAGACCTGCACCAGTCACCTCTTTGAACATTTAAGCCTTAACAACTGTAACTCTTACCTAAACGACCTGAAAGCCCACGAGAGCTCAACAGATTGGATCCACTTTACATCATTTCTCTCTTTGCCATACTCAGCTGATGTTAATGATGAGATGGAGAAGCCTTTTTTCATTTCATTTTTTTTTTTAGATCATTATTACGTTTCCTGCAGCTAAAAGGACAGTAAAAGTCAGAGTGTTTTCCGTGGTGTCCCTGCTCATTGCACAGCTGTTCCCTACATCAGGCAGACAGAGGGCAGAGAGGGATGATAAGTGACACCAGTGATAGTGTTTGTGCTTTGGAGAGTTGGCTAATGAGCTCTTAGTGTTTGGAGATGCATTTACAACTGTCACACTGTTGTATTAAAAACACATTTCTCAGGGATGTGAAAATGGTTGTAAGTGTAATCAAAATAATGTGGTTCAGTGTCCCCAAATAGAAAATGGAAGTGATGTGATTTTACTCTTGTGACAGATATTGTTTGGATGACAAACTCAAAGTGTCAGGGCAGTTACGAGCAACAGATTGCAGATGAAAACAATACTGCATTATGAGGCTCAGTAAGTGGACTGGTGTTTGGGGAGGGCTATGTGCAGAATGGTTTGGGGTGTACGTATTTATTTAACATGAACGGGCTAATTGTTAGATTCCTTTAGAGCTTAATGAGATTAAAAGAGCAAAGCATATTGACTGAAATGTTTCTCCCCCAGCTCAACTCTCTGTCAACTCCCAGGTTCCTCTTGTTTTTTTGTTTCCTTTCTCTTTCTTGATGATTTTCAGCTCTTGTTTGGTCTCTTCTTCTCTCTTTCTCCTGTGGTTCAGCAGTTTAAAAGAGGCGGTGTGCTTCATGAAAGCCAGTGTCCTATCCTTCCATGCAAACACTGAACTGATGTTGAACCCACCATG
>RPOG01000142.1:239312-252174 GCA_008086565.1 Thalassoma bifasciatum
GACATCCATTATTACTGCATCTTAAAGAAATAAGAAATGATAATTCCATTATTGCTGCAGCTCAAAGAAATGATAAATTTACCTTTGTTCAGGTATTACAGTTAATGAGAGATTAACGAGAGGTCAAAGCAAGCAGCCAGGCATAGGGCACAGATATCTTTAGCAGTCACACATGCAGAAAAACAGTTAGGTGGTAATTGATCACCACTGTCAACTCCCCAGTTAGTCCACACGTGGTAAACAACGATCTCTTCATGAGACACAGGTCAGCTGGACAGGCTTCATCCTGACTTCCCCACAGTCTTTTTTTATTTCATTCAATTTATTTTTGATGATGGTAGCGATACAAAATGATTCAGAAAAGAGAACTGAAAGAAGATATTTGAGATCTCACAGCCAGCTCCTCATGAAAGTGTTTCAGGGGCACAATGAAGGTGTGAAAGTGACTTTGAATGAGCCTAAATAACATTTTCACAAACTCAGATTCAGAGTTTTGTTTTATTGAAAACCCTCAGAGTGCTTCCCTGTATCTCATAAGCATCCAAATGTTAACAAAGTTGACTTTGAAGTTGATCTCAATGTCGAGCGTGTAGGACTTACTGTAGGGTTAAGAGGTCAGCACTGCTGTTGAATAATGGGGGGATCTGAGTCCCACAGTGTGAGACATCTAATATTTGATGCTTCATAACTGCTTTAAATGGTTAATGTGCTTCATTCCACTGGGAGACGAGGAAAAAGTCTGGGGCGCCGAAAGAGGCATTGGACTGATCAATAAAGCATGGAGAGAAGAAGAAGGGAGGGAATAATATGAATGTGGATGACAGAAGAAAGCCATGGTTTAATCCTCTGAGAAGAATGAACTCTGACATCTGGGATGAATGTTGCCTGGTGTCAATGTGTGGAGGAAAAGGGTAAAACACATGTGAAAGATGGAAGAACTTGGCTCAAATAGTTCACTACAAGGGTGATTTACCAGGTACATCCCCAAACATGCACAAAGTCAAACAATTCATTAATCAAACTCGTCTTAAATTAAAATCCTGTCTTTTCTTTCCTCAGCTATTATAAGGGAAGACTCTGTGATCTGTCATCGGTGAAATAAACTTCCTGCTCATAAAAGAGACATATAATTCGGCTCCATGCTAATAGTCCAGGTTCCCATCAAACACACTAATTTCAATAAATAAAGGGGAAGTTAACAAACAATTTTTAAGTTGAATTAATGTGGAATACTGGGAGAATAATTGCAAATCTGCAGGCTTAAATCCAGAGAAATAATCACTCTGATTATTTAATTGTAGGATTACAGACTGAATCAGCTGGGAATCAGAACTAGATGAATCTGTGCCCACTTTGTACCTTCATCGGAGGCAAACATGCAGCTTCAGCTGTAAAGCTTGTCAAGCCAACACTTGTTCATTCATGACTGCACAAAATAGTGATCATTTGTGTTTCAGATCTGTAGAAAAAGTTGTTTAATGTTTCAAGATTACCGACTCTCAAGCATCATGTGATGTATTTTTCTAAATGTAAAACAGGTAGAAAAAAAAAATTCCTCAGGCAGGAATCAGCTGAAGGGACACTTTGCTGAGGCCTCTAGTTGCCAAATTATGTTGATGTCCTCAATGTTGTCATCCTTCACATTACAATTCTTCCAGATGATTTTTGTTTACTTTGAGGGTGAGGTAAGAGGCAGGCCTTTAGCCCCTTTAAGACATCTGCAGGGTGCCCATCTGTAAGTCAGGTGAGCCTTGTCCTTTCATGGGCAAAACTTGTGTGATTAAAACTTTGAAAATGATGAGTTATCTTAAGATTCACCCTCTGGAGAGTGTGTGCTGACAGAGAGATGAGGTGCTCTGACCAAAACTGTTATTTGAACCAGTCTGTTAACATTGCTTGTGGTTTCTGGTGTTTCTGTAGCCAGCCTCAAGAGGAATCTGAAACTGAAGTTTTTAGCACTTTCACATTGTCTTCATACTTTCAAACCAGGGGTTGGCGCTTGGTCCCAAGTGAAGAACATCACGAGCATTGATTTGTCAATTAACTCTCTGCAGATGTTACTCTTTGGCATTTAATGAAGTTTCTCCTGCAAGATTTGTTTTGAAAACCGTCTACTGATAGCAAACATTATTGATGTTACACTGAAACAGACTGATTTTCTGTTTATCCGAGCTTGTCAAAAAAACACAGAAACATACTCTCTCGCTGTTTAAACAGACGCATTCTGATGTATTTATTTTCTTGCAGAGCCAAAACATTTGGTGAGCACTGCTGTCTTCCAATCTGTTCCAATTTTCAATTCATCACCTTCCTTAGTTTTTTTTTTCTTACCGTCTGAAAGATGTAGCAGTATTAAATGTTTGCAAATTCTTTGTCACGCAGGAAATCTTGTCAGACTGAACTGCTGATTGCAGAGGCTGATAACATTTCTACAAAGAGGAAGATAAACTGTTTGATTTGTAGCAAAAAAGGAAACAAATCGAAGAGAAAATGACCTTATGTGATGGATCTGAGTTTTCTGTGCCTGAGCGAAAGCATTCATAATTCATCACCACTAAGGCCTTTGAAGGAAAAAATTGTGATATTATTTTTTTTTACTTATATCAATACCTGCAAAAAAACCCAAAACAATCAATTTAAATCAAAGCAGTCATTATATATTTTAGGGGGAAATGAGACTAAAAATGTCAAATAATGTGACGTTTACAGATAGAGAGCCTGTGAGCAGCTGTCAAAAGCTGTATCTGTATCAAGAAAGGAAAATAAGATCTTTGTTTATTGTGAATTTGTGCATACATTTATCAGACATGAAGGAAAGCATGGATTATTTAGGTTGAACTTAAACTAAGACATTATGCAAAAGTTATGTTTTTTACATTTACTCTGTCGGCAGAGATCTTTGTTAAAACCTATTATTATATAAGCCTGAATACACAACAGTCAACTCCACCTTGGGTTTGTTTTCAATATTTTTGACATTTTCTTATTCATCTTTCGTCTGTCATGTCGCAGATTCAATTTGGGGCCAAGCAACATCCAACCACAGTCTGCATCACATCAGTCAGCAGGCGTCTCTCCAAACAGTCTGCGTGTGATGTCTGGATGTAGATTTCTCAATAAATACCCTATGATGTGCATTTATGCCATTTTCAAGGTTGGTTCCTGTGGTTAGTGTGTTATCTCCAAGTGTTTCATAGCAGCAAACGCTCTTAACCATTCCTCCTGAACACGATGATAACGAACAGTGTGACTGTCTGAGTGGATTACACAGGAGGTCATAAGAAGTGTGGTTTTGAATCAGCAGAGAGGGGTATTCTGAACAAGCATATAAATACATCATAAAATAACAAAAGGACACATTCACCCACTCTTTGTATGCACATAAATTTACACACACATACACAAACACACAATTCCAGTAACACAACACCAAAGCACACACTTTCAGCAGGGTAAAAATAAACTCTGTAGGAGGGATCCATGTCTGGCTCCACATCAAATCGTTCACAAAAAATGATAGCAGAAAGAGCCTGTAAGCAGAACATACTACCAGTTTTTGATGTGCATGCGAGAGCAGCTGGAGTGATTGCAATTAGTATGTCTGTCTATCATTAACCAATTTGCATTTGTTAACCCTGTCATTCTTCTGAAATCTGCCCCGTCTGTTAGTGAGGTAAGCTTTTTTAAGACAGTCTCAGAGAAATCTGTTGTCTTACATGTCTGAAATGTGAAGTCAGTAATTCTTAACCTTAACCTTGCAATACATATTCATTGACTGGGCAAGATTCAAGACCAGATGACCCTGTATAATTGGAAACACAACTTGCACATTGGTTTTTTTCAAACCACCTGTTGTTTAAAGTCCTCTCTTTGTAGTCATCAACAGTCTTCTAAAACAAGCCAATGAACCATAAACTAAAACTTTCAGTTCTGGTGCACTAGAGACTGTGGCCCTCATTTATCAGGAGTGCAAAGGGTGTCAGCTTATTTCAACGCACAGATTAGTGATGTCAACTATCTGTTTCTGATAAAGTTATGAAGAAAATCAAAGGGATGGACATGAGGCGGTCTTTGAGCCCTGACACCGACAGCTCTTGGCCAGCAGCTGATCTGTGTCATTGAGTGGGTGAACTTGTGATCTTAGTGTCACCCCTGGTTTGTACAGAGTTGGGTAACTCATCCCATGTGGGAACAACCAAAGAGAAGAGTCTGGCTGCAGAGTTAGAGTAATGCTGGGTTGGGAGCACCAGGCGTCTTTCTCAGGCAGAGCACAGTGGGCGAGAGGGAGTGTAGACCTTGAAGAGGGATGGTAGGCAGGAACCATTCTTGTCACTGTTTTGTAGACCAGAAGAAGAGCTTTGAATTTGATTTGAGCTGCAATTGGAAGACAGCGAGGAGCAATTGACTGTTTTATTTTTCAAACCAGGCTGTGAATATGATTTTTAGTGCTGTATGAGTCAGTTTTTTTTTTTTTTGACTTGGCGTTTGTGTAGTTTCTAGTCTTTCTACGGTAGGCCTCAAGTGGACACTGGATGAACTGCGGATTTTAGCACCCCTGCATTGCCTCATTTTTTTTTAACTGGATGTTTGCCTTTGTTTTTTTTCAGTTACACAAGCAGCAACCATTGGATTTAGCTGCAAAAGCAATACGGTTCAATAAACATACTTGGGCTGTTGAAAGTGAAATGCAGCCAGTGTGGTTGCTGTACTCTCCACTTCTTTCTCACCAACCTGCGAAACAGAGCATAGGCAACCATGAGGGCCCGAATGGAAACAAGGGGGAATAGACACAGGATCACATTTTTTTTCTTGTTCAATTCTTTTGGGCTCCAGACTCACTTACAAATACAACACAGTAACATTATGCCTGCATGGCACCACTGCCCTTCAGGTTACAAGGTGATCATCTCCAGTAGCAGGACAGAGTCTGCAGTAATCCATGTTCCCAGAGTCTGTTTGTATAGATTCAAGACTTTGAAGGGAGGGTAGGGGAGAAACCGAGGGACAGGTGGAGAGAGACAGAAGACTAGAGGAACCAGAGTAAGTCAGATAGAGATGATATGTGGGTCATGACTCTCTGGTTTCCTGTAAATCTGTCTCTTCCTCTTCATTACTCACATGACCTGACCTGACTGGTTGCTTCATCCAGACTCTGCACTCCTCGACTGGATGGATGGGCAACTAATTGACTGAGTTACTGATTGATGGATGTCTGATCCAGCATCTGTATGACTTTATTCTGGGTGGATGGACGATGTTGATGGATGATAGATTGATGAATGAGAATGAGAATGCATGGATTAATGGATGGTAGAGAAGTGCGAGCAAAGACAGCCGTAGTGTGTGACGCTGCGTGTGTTTCTTGGAAAAGTTAGACAGCTGGAATTACAAGTGCTATGTTCTCAGGTATGTTGAATCAAATGACAGCACAGGAGCTTTGTGAATGATAAAAGGATCAGCGGGAAATAAAGAAAGACATTAGAGTAACACTGTGTCTGAGCAGCATAAAAGCAGCAGCTGGGAGTTGTCCATCACTGTCTTTGCAAAATTCACACTGCTGTGCATCTAAAAGAGTTCACAGCTTCGTTCACAACACACCAGGTGAAAAACGGAGTGGAAAGGCTTCAGGTATAAAGAGGCCACTACAGCTGCAGGCTTTTCCACATGAACTGTGACTGACGCTGTCTTTGTGAACAGCTGTTCAGGTAGATGTGCATCCCAGGGTTTGCTGAAATTGCCAATCAAGCTCAAGTGCAAACTTGATTCTTTTTTGATTAAGAAAAAAATACTTTGAATTGAGGAAACTTTTTATATTATTATTATCTCCTTTTTTAATATCCAAAGAGAGATCATGATTAGAGCTGATTAGAGCATTAAAAAAACAGAGTCTAACTCACGAATAGCTGAATAAGTTCCTGCCAGGTTCAATCTTAAATTTGCACCAAAGGTCTGTTATCAAATGCTTTTTTTTGCTTATTGTGTGACCCTGCAGTGAAACAATGACCTTCATTACTTTAAGTAATGTTATGCAGTCTTGGCAGATCTGGCTGATAGGTAGAGGGGGCTGACCTCTAGCAGGTGTTTCATCATTTCACCCTGAAGTAACAGATACAGAGAATAAGTGAGACAATAACCAAGACCTGAAGACGCATATGCTTGGATTTGCAAAGATGTGCACATTACATAAATAACAAACAATGTATTGTACACTGATTGAATTCAGGTCTGTTTTTTTTTCTTCTGTTTTTTTTTTTTTTTATTTGAGTGGTGTGGGATACTGCAAAATTTGGTAGCTATTCAGTACCAAGTACATATTGGGTCAGTATCACTGGTAGCAATACTGATACTGATACTTTTTTACATAAAAGTAGCATATCAAAAATAACACACAACCACGAAGCCGAATGTTTCTGTTCATGAAAATGGATAACTAATTTTTAATTCATAAACTCTGATCCTGACTCCTGTCTCTGAGCCTGGGGTCTGGTCGTGGTTTGGGGATTCTCCTTCTTCCTCTGTTTACTTTGCAGCTTGTAGTTCTTTTTTTGGTTTGGTATTCAGCTGTGAAATAACACTGAACAATGCTCCCCTCTGCTATCATGGAGCAGGCAGTGCATGTCTGAGTGGCATGACTGAGCACCAACGCTCACAGTAGAGCCAGTGAGAGGAGTGCATGTAAAAACTAACTAAAACTTTAGTATCAATGTCATCACGCAAGCATTGCTCAATACTGATACCAACTTTGGTCTTGATAAATCAATATTTTACATAGACCCGCCCACCACTCGTTTTTACACCAAATTGATAAAAAAAGAGCCGTTAGGAGGTCAACCGGGTGCCAGATTTTTCCTTTGCTCAGAGCTACTTGCTCTGTTCTGCAGTCTGAAATTTGCTCCGAACTGTCTTAACTCACTTCTCATTGCTTAACTTTGCCAACCAGCATAGTGTCCACAAAGTGGCGTTAATGGATCACTGCTCTCTCAGGATAATTTAACCCACTGACAGATACTGAGAAATAATGTTCAGAAATGAACCACTTAAGTGCTGACAATCTCATTTCAAAAATATGGATTATGAACAAAAAACGTACAAAAGTGAGACTGTTTCAAGATAAGATATGAAATTCTTACAGGGTCTATAATCGACATCTTGGGTGTTTGTTGAAAAATACTAACCAGGGATCAACAGTTGCCACAATACAACACAAAATAAACATATTCAACAGTAAAATCAATAGTGGCCAATTTAAAAAAAAGAAAAGAAATGCACTTATAATGCTATCACTACAATATATTATACTTGGAGTCACATAGAAGCATCAGTAAATCCAATGAGCATATTTTTAGACTGGGAGGAAACTGTTGCAGCAGTTTGGAGGAGAGCTGAGGAAGAAGAGGAGGACTTAAACTGCACAGAAAGGCTGATGTCTCCAACTAAGATCGTCTTTGTGAGGTAAAATGGCACCTACTGTTTTTGTGTTAAGGCCTAGGGGAATGGTAGGGGACAGCTTATTGGAGTCATGGAAAGAGAAGAAGCTGCTGCAGAGTGCAACAGCCTCGAGGATTTGGATTTGAGGAGAAAGTCCTGGCACTTTAGAGTCAATTGCTCCCCTGTTAATTTTGTTGTAAAAGATGTTGATTGTTTCATGCAGCATCTCTAAAAGGGCCATGCTCAGCCGCCACATTGTATTCCCACATCGTATTCCCACATCTGTGTGTGGAGGTGCCATAAAACATTTCATAGGAGGGTTCTGTCTGGTGAAGCAGCTGAGGCCAAAGTCTATGGGACTTTAGGGCCTCATTTCATGAAGATGTTTTCCACTTTGATGACTTCTTCTTCCTGGTCGAGGTATTTTTTTTCTGGTGAAGCCTCCAGGCTGCTTCAAGATGTCTTTAGTCTCCTGAATGTACTCAGAGAGATCATCAGAAAGGTCTAGGCACCAAAGGACCAGGAGGGAAACTGATGCAGACTTCCCCACTGCTCCTGCTGCTCCTCCTCTAGTCCTTAGCACCACAGCTTCCTCCACAGGGAGCAGCTTGTCCTTCTCAGCGACCTCTTTGCAGATTATTTTGTCCCCATTGATGAGCTTAATTGCCACAGGGAAGTTGTCTTTTCTTCTCAGACTAGCATAGACAAACCCAAAGCTTCCTTCACTCAGGAGACTCAGTTATTGTCATTTTGGCCTCGGACTCCTGTCTGCTGGTTTCCTCCTTTTGAGTGACACTGGTAGTTTCTTGAGCATGACGCTGTGTCCTTTTGCTCCCTTTTCTTGGCTGGTGTGTATTATTCCCTTGGAGGCTTGTCTCTTTTTTTTTTCTCTTTTACAACTGGACTCCCCTCTGAGGGGTCAGGTGCAAAGATCCTCTCCCTCTTTCTGGCTCCCTCTTGATCATCAGGGAGTTTCCCCTGTGCCTGCAGAGATGCTACTGCAACTTCTGCGTCTTGAAAAGGTGTGTTAGAAACATGGATGTGTTAAAAATGTTTTCCAGGAGTCAAAAACTAAGCAAAGCAGAACAGTTTATCTGTATATCACTCACTCACTGATACACTGTAAACTTGGATGATTTCAGCTTTCATCTACTTTCATATTCATCTGCCAGTTAGAGTAAAAAGCTGCTTTAGACACATTAACACAGAATTGGGTAAAGCATGCAACATTTTCTCTATCTCTAATGGTGTAAACATGCACATGATGTGATTGATTTTAATGTCATTGTATTTAAAATGAGAGAGGCCACAATTAAAGTGAGAACATTACATTTATGACACAAAAGACTGTCGGAGGCAGTATAGGTCAAAAATGGTGTCCCGTCATTCATGCCAGATAGAGAGGTGGTAAAACTTGAAAAAAATTAACACATCTCGTAGAAATGTTTCTCACATCCTTACCTTGCAGTGATATGAAAATTTTATTTGGCTACATTGTGTTCGTGTCCCAGAATTTTCCTTATGACTTGTTTTTTCATTAGTTATTAGGGTTTTAAGTTATGTCTTTCGATGACTGACAGCTGCAGTACTTGTGTCGTTTTTTTCTGAGGTAGTAAGAAACTCTGAGAAAGAAATTACACTTTTGAAAGATTTCTTTTTTTTTCCAGCTTCACTCTGATTCTCTATCATCTCAAATGCGGATACTCTGGCTGCACAATGGCAGTGTCTGTGACAAGGTTCTTTCAGCTTCAAAACTGTGCAAGGGTACATGGTGGAGCCACACTGTCCATTCTTTACATAGTCTATGGTACTGCACTGCAGCAGAGTGATTCCCTTGTGCTGTGTAAAACTAGTTTTCCTGAAATTCAAATTTATTTATAAACCTCTATGATAAATAAATAATTTGTACAAGTTGTAACTGTGTGAACACCAAATACTATCATTTGTGTCACCATTCTGTTAATTTCAATCATACTAACAATCCTCTTGGTGGAGAGCCTTCTCGAGCCAAGTTATCAGGATGTTTAAAAAGTCTGCTGCGACCGTGGTAGCAGTGTACATGAAGCTACAGGGAAAATAAAATGAGATATCAGACATCCCTGTGGAGCCTCCCGTGGCTAACAAGCCTCTGTTCTGACATATGATCCACTGAAACAGACCCTCTGTGCTAAATTGAACAGAAAGTCTTTGATCCAGACAATGAGACATCTGTTAACATCCCGTTTATGCCGTCTTTCACTGAAGCCTGCTTTTCTGTTCATTCCGAAGATAAAGTTAAAATTAAGGATGAAACTCTCCCAGAGGTTTTCACTGTCTGTCGATGCTCCGCACAGAGGTGAGCCCACTCTCTTATATAACAACATTCAGCCAAACTATCACCTCCTTTCAAATCAGCTCATTTACACAGACTGGCCTATAGTTCCAGAAAAGTTAGACTTAGATTTTGAAAACCTTGTCTGCTTTGTTCTTTATTTTGTTGATTCTTTGTTTGGATCTTAAATTCTAAATCAAAACTACAAGAAGAAGCAGTTTTCACAAGATGTCCAGACTCAGTGTCTGTCCTGACTGCAGTTATACAGCACACAATCCTTGCAGCCTTCTTCAGCATGCACTCCTCTCATAGCACAACACAAGTGGGTAGGAAATTTGCAATGACTCGCAAAAAGCTTAAGATCTAACTGCTACAGGTATGCCCCAACTGTTGTCTGAATAACGTGCAGTTTCTCTTATACACAGGTCTCCAGGTGCCTCTTCAATGTGAGCACAAACAGCATTTAACTTCTGCTAGAAAAGACTGCATGGCTAATGAAGGTTTGCTTCTGGTTAACACAGCAAATCTGCTTACAACAAGTTTACACTTGAATGATGAAGCACTGCTGTATGTTCAGTCTTTAAAGTACCTTTTAGTTGCATACTGCTTTATTTTTAATGTTAAACATAGGAGTAAAATGCCTTGTACTGAGCAGAGAGAGAAAAATCCTCACCACATCTCATTTCACCTTGCTCACTACAAGAAACACAGACATCCAGGAAACAAAAGCATTTTAAAATGAAGGTATGGGTATTAATCAAAGACTGTATAATATATAAGGACATGGTCCCCACTAAGTCACCCATTTGTTTCTGATTCAGAGTTTTGAAGACCATCATCGTCTGAAATGCTGTAATCAACCTAGTTTCTTTACGTTTGGGTGAAGCAAAGATGCTTGTAGGTCTAATAACTTCGAAAAAATAATGAGTTTCAAAAATATCCGGGTGACTACACAGTGTGTGCTGATGGGAAAAGAAACAAGTTTTTTAGAC
Organism: Thalassoma bifasciatum; assembly: GCA_008086565.1. Taxonomy (NCBI): domain Eukaryota; kingdom Metazoa; phylum Chordata; class Actinopteri; order Labriformes; family Labridae; genus Thalassoma; species Thalassoma bifasciatum. The sequence continues at coordinate 250,044 of RPOG01000142.1, forward strand.
CAACACTTTTTTAACAACACTGCAAACTACTATCAAACTAAAACTACTGTCCATTTTTACTCTTTTTTGGCTCGGTGTGTTTGTGGTTTCTGGTGTCTCTGCAGCCAGCCTCGGGCAGAATCTTGATGAACTGCAGTTTTTGAAACTTTCACACAGTTTTCATATTTTTACACACTGCCAACACAATACAATCGCTCTCCTTCAACATCTGTTGGGATTCAATGAAGAGTCACGTACAATAACAAAACATCATCTCAGGCTGGTTGGATAAGGAGGCATATTGTTTATCAAAGTACCACAAGAGCTGGTCCATCTGATTTTGGTGGTTGTTTACACTTTAATTCTTCAAGATTTCAAGCACCCATGGTTTGATAATGATATTTTTCTTCACAGTGAAATGATTTTATTTTTTGAAACATTACAGTTAATAGTTAAATAAATAAAACTATGAGTCTGAGCATGTGATGATTTCATTTCAATCTAAGCAGTGCCTTGTAGGTTTTATGGCAATGAGTGTTGTGTTAAGAGCACACTCGATAATTGGCTGCTGACTAAAATATAGCTTCAAAACCTAACTGTAAAATGATCCAGAGGACAAAAAAAGTATTAACACCTTACAAAACATTAATGATGTTAATGCATTTTCTAAACTTACCTGAAAAAGAAATGAGACACATGACTCATGCCTTGAAAGTTATGCACTTTTGTTGTGTTGTTGTAAAAACCTACTATGTAGGTGTTAGAACGACACTTATGATCCATTATTCCAACTTTTTGCATGCCTCATGATGGAAACCTCCAGGCTAAAACCTTTAATAACATTCTGAAGGCTCATGACCTCAGGCCACTCAGTTAATTAACCAAGACTAAGATCAGCTGGTTAATATTGGAAAAGTCTGCCAAAGTTAAAATAGCTTCCAAGATCTCAACTGCAAAACAACGCCAAATTACCCATGAGTGAGCTCCACCACATGTCACGTCTGTATGCCAGTGTCCTCAAACTTTAAGAGGACTTTATTCATTTTTGGGTTGCTATTCAAATTTTACATCCCTAAAGAACAGCAGCCTGTAGCCACCACGTCAGAACAAAAGAAAGAGCAACACCTCAGAAAATTAGTGACTTTTCTCGAAGAAGTGCAGAAACATCACAGCCACAGGGGCTCAGGTATCAGAACTGGAGCATTTCTCAAGCAGTTGATAACTCTTGTTTATGCATTCAAAGCCTAGAGGAGTGCAAAATTAATTACTTCAGCTTGGTGACCAGAGAAATGTGCAGTCTGAAAAGGTTGTGAGTGGAAGCGAGGGAAAGCCAGATCGTCTGTTCTTTCAGGTTGGCCTGACTGTCTATTCCACCTTGCCCCCAGGTGACCTCTCCAACCAGCAAATCCCATTTCTCAGCTCCCCTGCTTCATGAATTCTGGCATTTCAATTTCCAGTAATTATGTGCATCCTTATATCCTCACAGGGTCTTGTCCAAAAGCACCGGGCAAGCGTGTGCGTCCGTGAATGAGCACACACGTATGTGCTTTTTCTGTGCGTGTGTATTTTGTGGTGGTGGTGAGGAAACAGTGTTTGGAACATTATTTACCCACAGAAGGAAACCCAAAGGAAAACTGTGGACTGAGGAACAGAAGTCAATCTTGAAGACAGCAGTCATGGGTCGCTCTGAAGAATTAATAAAAAAGTTGAGAGAGAAACCACAATGAAGAAAGGAGAAAACAATAAACAAGCCAGAAACATAGAAATAAGGATGACAGTGTTGCAGTGATACTGAGCTGATTCTCAAGTCTGCAGTGTGAAAATTTGACTTGAGCCAGAATCACCAGAGATGACTCCAGCATGAGTCACTATTGAGTCCCTGTGACCTAATTATGGGTAAAGCTGTAAGTTACATGTCACAAGTATTCTGAGAAAAGGTTTCAGTGGAATAACATTTTCTGTTTGGCATATTTGAGTTACAAATTCCTCATGTGTCCCAGATTATGCTCCTTTAATTTGCATTTTAAGAAAAGAAAGTGGCTTTGAATTAAGAAAGCAGTAAAAACAATAAAACAAGTAAATTGGCTCTACTAATGTCTGAAAGAATATGAAATGATGAAATTCTTAAATAGAGAGAATTAGAGTACTCTCA
>RPOG01000142.1:254093-348811 GCA_008086565.1 Thalassoma bifasciatum
GTATTGTACACTGATTGAATTCAGGTCTGTTTTTTTTTCTTCTGTTTTTTTTTTTTTTTATTTGAGTGGTGTGGGATACTGCAAAATTTGGTAGCTATTCAGTACCAAGTACATATTGGGTCAGTATCACTGGTAGCAATACTGATACTGATACTTTTTTACATAAAAGTAGCATATCAAAAATAACACACAACCACGAAGCCAAATGTTTCTGTTCATGAAAATGGATAACTAATTTTTAATTCATAAACTCTGATCCTGACTCCTGTCTCTGAGCCTGGGCGTGGTTTGGGGATTCTCCTTCTTCCTCTGTTTACTTTGCAGCTTGTAGTTCTTTTTTTGGTTTGGTATTCAGCTGTGAAATAACACCGAACAATGCTCCTCTCTGCAATCATGGAGCAGGCAGTGCATGTCTGAGTGGCATGACTGAGCACCAACGCTCACAGTAGAGCCAGTGAGAGGAGTGCATGTAAAAACTAACTCAAACTTTAGTATCAATGTCATCACGCAAGCATTGCTCAATACTGATACCAACTTTGGTCTTGATAAATCAATATTTTACATAGACCCGCCCACCACTCGTTTTTACACCAAATTGATAAAAAAAGAGCCGTTAGGAGGTCAACCGGGTGCCAGATTTTTCCTTTTCTCAGAGCTACTTGCTCTGTTCTGCAGTCTGAAATTTGCTCCGAACTGTCTTAACTCACTTCTCATTGCTTAACTTTGCCAACCAGCAGTGTCCACAAAGTGGCGTTAATGGATCACTGCTCTCTCAGGATAATTTAACCCACTGACAGATACTGAGAAATAATGTTCAGAAATGAACCACTTAAGTGCTGACAATCTCATTTCAAAAATATGGATTATGAACAAAAAACGTACAAAAGTGACACTGTTTCAAGATAAGATATGAAATTCTTACAGGGTCTATAATCGACATCTTGGGTGTTTGTTGAAAAATACTAACCAGGGATCAACAGTTGCCACAATACAACACAAAATAAACATATTCAACAGTAAAATCAATAGTGGCCAATTTAAAAAAAAAGAAAAGAAATGTACTTATAATGCTATCACTACAATATATTATACTTGGAGTCACATAGAAGCATCAGTAAATCCAATGAGCATATTTTTAGACTGGGAGGAAACTGTAGCAGCAGTTTGGAGGAGAGCTGAGGAAGAAGAGGAGGACTTAAACTGCACAGAAAGGCTGATGTCTCCAACTAAGATCGTCTTTGTGAGGTAAAATGGCACCTACTGTTTTTGTGTTAAGGCCTAGGGGAATGGTAGGGGGCAGCTTATTGGAGTCATGGAAAGAGAAGAAGCTGCTGCAGAGTGCAACAGCCTCGAGGATTTGGATTTGAGGAGAAAGTCCTGGCACTTTAGAGTCAATTGCTCCCCTGTTAATTTTGTTGTAAAAGATGTTGATTGTTTCATGCAGCATCTCTAAAAGGGCCATGCTCAGCCGCCACATTGTATTCCCACATCTGTGTGTGGAGGTGCCATAAAACATTTCATAGGAGGGTTCTGTCTGGTGAAGCAGCTGAGGCCAAAGTCTATGGGACTTTAGGGCCTCATTTCATGAAGATGTTTTCCACTTTGATGACTTCTTCTTCCTGGTTGAGGTATTTTTTTTCTGGTGAAGCCTCCAGGCTGCTTCAAGATGTCTTTAGTCTCCTGAATGTACTCAGAGAGATCATCAGAAAGGTCTAGGCACCAAAGGACCAGGAGGGAAACTGATGCAGACTTCCCCACTGCTCCTGCTGCTCCTCCTCTAGTCCTTAGCACCACAGCTTCCTCCACAGGGAGCAGCCTGTCCTTCTCAGCGACCTCTTTGCAGATTATTTTGTCCCCATTGATGAGCTTAATTGCCACAGGGAAGTTGTCTTTTCTTCTCAGACTAGCATAGACAAACCCAAAGCTTCCTTCACTCAGGAGACTCAGTTATTGTCATTTTGGCCTCGGACTCCTGTCTGCTGGTTTCCTCCTTTTGAGTGACACTGGTAGTTTCTTGAGCATGACGCTGTGTCCTTTTGCTCCCTTTTCTTGGCTGGTGTGTATTATTCCCTTGGAGGCTTGTCTCTTTTTTTTCTCTTTTACAACTGGACTCCCCTCTGAGGGGTCAGGTGCAAAGATCCTCTCCCTCTTTCTGGCTCCCTCTTGATCATCAGGGAGTTTCCCCTGTGCCTGCAGAGATGCTACTGCAACTTCTGCATCTTGAAAAGGTGTGTTAGAAACATGGATGTGTTAAAAATGTTTTCCAGGAGTCAAAAACTAAGCAAAGCAGAACAGTTTATCTGTATATCACTCACTCACTGATACACTGTAAACTTGGATGATTTCAGCTTTCATCTACTTTCATATTCATCCGCCAGTTAGAGTAAAAAGCTGCTTTAGACACATTAACACAGAATTGGGTAAAGCATGCAACATTTTCTCTATCTCTAATGGTGTAAACATGCACATGATGTGATTGATTTTAATGTCATTGTATTTAAAATGAGAGAGGCCACAATTAAAGTGAGAACATTACATTTATGACACAAAAGACTGTCGGAGGCAGTATAGGTCAAAAACGGTGTCCCGTCATTCATGCCAGATAGAGAGGTGGTAAAACTTGAAAAAAATTAACACATCTCGTAGAAATGTTTCTCACATCCTTACCTTGCAGTGATATGAAAATTTTATTCGGCTACATTGTGTTCGTGTCCCAGAATTTTCCTTATGACTTGTTTTTTCATTAGTTATTAGGGTTTTAAGTTATGTCTTTCGATGACTGACAGCTGCAGTACTTGTGTCGTTTTTTTTCTGAGGTAGTAAGAAACTCTGAGAAAGAAATTACACTTTTGAAAGATTTTTTTTTTTTTCCAGCTTCACTCTGATTCTCTATCATCTCAAATGCGGATACTCTGGCTGCACAATGGCAGTGTCTGTGACAAGGTTCTTCCAGCTTCAGAACTGTGCAAGGGTACATGGTGGAGCCACACTGTCCATTCTTTACATAGTCTATGGTGCTGCACTGCAGCAGAGTGATTCCCTTGTGCTGTGTAAAACTAGTTTTCCTGAAATTCAAATTTATTTATAAACCTCTATGATAAATAAATAATTTGTACAAGTTGTAACTGTGTGAACACCAAATACTATCATTTGTGTCACCATTCTGTTAATTTCAATCATACTAACAATCCTCTTGGTGGAGAGCCTTCTCGAGCAATGTTATCAGGATGTTTAAAAAGTCTGCTGCGACCGTGGTAGCAGTGTTCATGAAGCTACAGGGAAAATAAAATGAGATATCAGACATCCCTGTGGAGCCTCCCGTGGCTAACAAGCCTCTGTTCTGACATATGATCCACTGAAACAGACCCTCTGTGCTAAATTGAACAGAAAGTCTTTGATCCAGACAATGAGACATCTGTTAACATCCCGTTTATGCCGTCTTTCACTGAAGCCTGCTTTTCTGTTCATTCCGAAGATAAAGTTAAAATTAAGGATGAAACTCTCCCAGAGGTTTTCACTGTCTGTCGATGCTCCGCACAGAGGTGAGCCCACTCTCTTATATAACAACATTCAGCCAAACTATCACCTCCTTTCAAATCAGCTCGTTTACACAGACTGGCCTATAGTTCCAGAAAAGTTAGACTTAGATTTTGAAAACCTTGTCTGCTTTGTTCTTTATTTTGTTGATTCTTTGTTTGGATCTTAAATTCTAAATCAAAACTACAAGAAGAAGCAGTTTTCACAAGATGTCCAGACTCAGTGTCTGTCCTGACTGCAGTTATACAGCACACAATCCTTGCAGCCTTCTTCAGCATGAACTCCTCTCATAGCACAACACAAGTGGGTAGGAAATTTGCAATGACTCGCAAAAAAGCTTAAGATCTAACTGCTACAGGTATGCCCCAACTGTTGTCTGAATAACGTGCAGTTTCTCTTATACCCAGGTCTCCAGGTGCCTCTTCTATGTGAGCACAAAAAGCATTTAACTTCTGCTAGAAAAGACTGCATGACTAATGAAGGTTTGCTTCTGGTTAACACAGCAAATCTGCTTACAACAAGTTTACACTTGAATGATGAAGCACTGCTGCATGTTCAGTCTTTAAAGTACCTTTTAGTTGCATACTGCTTTATTTTTAATGTTAAACATAGGAGTAAAATGCCTTGTACTGAGCAGAGAGAGAAAAATCCTCACCACATCTCATTTCACCTTGCTCACTACAAGAAACACAGACATCCAGGAAACAAAAGCATTTTAAAATGAAGGTATGGGTATTAATCAAAGACTGTATAATATATAAGGACATGGTCCCCACTAAGTCACCCATTTGTTTCTGATTCAGAGTTTTTAAGACCATCATCGTCTGAAATGCTGTAATCAACCTAGTTTCTTTACGTTTGGGTGAAGCAAAGATGCTTGTAGGTCTAATAACTTCGAAAAAATAATGAGTTTCAAAAATTTCCGGGTGACTACACAGTGTGTGCTGATGGGAAAAGAAACAAGTTTTTTAGACCAACACTTTTTTAACAACACTGCAAACTACTGTCAAACTAAAACTACTGTCCATTTTTACTCTTTTTTGGCTCGGTGTGTTTTTGGTTTCTGGTGTCTCTGCAGCCAGCCTCGGGCAGAATCTTGATGAACTGCAGTTTTTGAAACTTTAACACAGTTTTCATATTTTTACACACTGCCAACACAATACAATCACTCTCCTTCAACATCTGTTGGGATTCAGTGAAGAGTCACGTACAATAACAAAGCATCATCTCAAGCTGGTTGGATAAGGAGGCATGTTGTTTATCAAAGTACCACAAGAGCTGGTCCATCTCATTGTGGTGGTTGTTTACACTTTAATTCTTCAAGATTTCAAGCACCCATGGTTTGATAATGATGTTTTTCTTCACAGTGAAATGATTTTATTTTTTGAAACATTACAGTTAATAGTTAAATAAATAAAACTATGAGTCTGAGCATGTGATGCTGTCATTTCAATCAAAGCAGTGCCTTGTAGGTTTTATGGCAATGAGTGTTGTGTTAAGAGCACACTCGATAATTGGCTGCTGACTAAAATATAGCTTCAAAACCTAACTGTAAAATGATCCAGAGGACAAAAAAAGTATTAACACCTTACAAAACATTAATGATGCTAATGCATTTTCTAAACTTACCTAAAAAAGAAATGAGACACATGACTCATGCCTTGAAAGTTATGCACTTTTGTTGTGTTGTTGTAAAAACCTACTATGTAGGTGTTAGAACGACACTTATGATCCATTATTCCAACTTTTTGCATGCCTCATGATGGAAATCTCCAGGCTAAAACCTTTAATAACATTCTGAAGGCTCATAACCTCAGGCCACTCAGTTAATTAACCAAGACTAAGATCAGCTGGTTAATATTGGAAAAGTCTGCCAAAGTTAAAATAGCTTCCAAGATCTCGACTGCAAAACAACGCCAAATTACCCATGAGTGAGCTCCACCACATGTCACGTCTGTATGCCAGTGTCCTCAAACTTTAAGAGGACTTTATTCATTTTTGGGTTGCTATTCAAATTTTACATCCCTAAAGAACAGCAGCCTGTAGCCACCACGTCAGAACAAAAGAAAGAGCAACACCTCAGAAAATTAGTGACTTTTCTCGAAGAAGTGCAGAAGCATCACAGCCACAGGGGCTCAGGTATCAGAACTGGAGCATTTCTCAAGCAGTTGATAACTCTTGTTTATGCATTCAAAGCCTAGAGGAGTGCAAAATTAATTACTTCAGCTTGGTGACCAGAGAAATGTGCAGTCTGAAAAGGTTGTGAGTGGAAGCGAGGGAAAGCCAGATCGTCTGTTCTTTCAGGTTGGCCTGACTGTCTATTCCACCTTGCCCCCAGGTGACCTCTCCAACCAGCAAATCCCATTTCTCAGCTCCCCTGCTTCATGAATTCTGGCATTTCAATTTCCAGTAATTATGTGCATCCTTATATCCTCACAGGGTCTTGTCCAAAAGCACCGGGCAAGCGTGTGCGTCCGTGAATGAGCACACACGTATGTGCTTTCTCTGTGTGTGTGTATTTTGTGGTGGTGGTGAGGAAACAGTGTTTGGAACATTATTTACCCACAGAAGGAAACCCAAAGGAAAACTGTGGACTGAGGAACAGAAGTCAATCTTGAAGACAGCAGTCATGGAAGCGAGACTTCTTAATTATTTTTTCAACTCTCTCTTTGGTGTTACTTCTTTCCTCTTTTGTTATTTGTTCGGTCTTTGTATCTTTATTCCTACTGTCACAACGTCACTATGACTCGACTAAGAGTTCAGACGTCACACTTTTAAACTGAACTCGGTCTTAGTGGTCTCTACTGAGGTCGTACTCAGTGATAACTCAGGGTGTGACCTAATTATGGGTAAAGCTGTAAGTTACATGTCACAAGTATTCTGAGAAAAGGTTTCAGTGGAATAACATTTTCTGTTTGGCATATTTGAGTTACAAATTCCTCATGTGTCCCAGATTATGCTCCTTTAATTTGCATTTTAAGAAAAGAAAGTGGCTTTGAATTAAGAAAGCAGTAAAAACAATAAAACAAGTAAATTGGCTCTACTAATGTCTGAAAGAATATGAAATGATGAAATTCTTAAATAGAGAGAATTAGAGTACTCTCATTTGCTTTAGAATTACATTCAGCCTCATTCATTTTTTTTTTTTCCTAAAACCCCATTTGCATCTGGAATTGCCTTCACTTTGCAGCACAAACACTTAAAGCAGAAAAAATGTACAGAGGATGTGTTCATACATAACTCAGAGTAAGAGTTGGAATTCATCATCGTAAACAAAGAGAGAAAAAGACAAAATATGACTGAATTCAACATAATTAAATAAGTGTGTTCTCTTAACTTACTTTAAACTCTTAACCATTATGATGACAAAGGAAAATGTTGGATAAAAGTATCAAAAATATGAAGCAGCTAAGATTGTTAGATTTCAGGACTAACAGAAGAGAATAACAATTACACCTCAGAATAACAGGACAGACGGGCTGAGAGGCAAGAGAATGATTGAATACCATTGAATCTAGTTTCCTGCTTTGCATTTATATGCTGATGTAAAATCCATCGTTTTGTTAAAATGAGTTATCAGAGAAGATGGACAGAAAAAAAAGAAAACATGGGAACAGATCTTAGAGAAAGACATGGGCATGCTATAGCTCTTTCACAATTCCCTGTATGTCATTCAGAGGTGTGCATGGACATTTTAAAGAACTGGGGCTAAAAGACAAGACAGGGACACTAAGGGTACTTAGTTTGTCTGTTTCTATACATAATGCAAATGACACATGATATAGATTTTTGGCCACAAGGTCTGCTCGGTGGCCTAAAAGTTAGTGCTGCTGCTGCTCAAACTTACTTTACCCGAAGCCCCAGAAGCCCCCTCCTTCCTCATCGCTGCCTTGCTCCTGATTTGCTGGAGGTCAGTGGAATATTGACTGATAATTTGTGGTTATGCAGAAACATTAATTCTTTTTGAAGATTTAAAATTAGACATTGGCTCAGTGAGACAGGACTCACATCAGGCTCAGACTGTGTGCTCAAGTTATCAAAACCCACATCACACACCGTACCTTTCTCGCCAGAATGATCTGATGGATCATGAGCATTTAAAACCAGCTTTGATGCTCAGCTATAAGATGATCACACAACATCTGGGTGCTACATTTAATCTCTGGGAAGGGTCCAACATGAAGCCAAATTCAGGTTTCCACTGAATGAGTTGTTACAACTTAAAACTCTCAGATTCACAGATGCTTTGACAGGTGGTCTGCTTTTCTTTTATGTGTCTAAGACTTAACATCTTAATTTAACTTTTTTAAAGCAGCAATAAACTTAAAGAATATAAACTTTTAAAAATCAAAAGTTGGAACATTCAGACTGATTAAAGAGTCAAGTTTCCAATCAAATCACCAACAATCACTTATGGAAATATTATATAAGTCCACATTATTTAAACATAATGTAACTTGTTAACTTTGGTTCCATCTTTAAAGCCTGCAGGAACTTACTCATGGTAATTGGAGCTCTATGATGTTGCTGATGTGCTTATTTATGCATCATGTTTCTTTTCTGAAGGTTTATTTGAAGGCTTCATCCAACGATCAGCCTCGGCTCACTGTTATACTACTGAGTGAAAAACATCCGGAGGCCTAAAGTACACCTCGACATTACAATTAAACACATTTGCTGGCTAGCAATGAGTTTTAAGTAGCAAAACCTACTTCTAAGACATGCAGTAAAATATAGAGAAGACAAAAAAGCAGTCATCAAATAAAGGGGTAATGCAGAGAAAAAAAGGTGCAAAACATAAAATCCTAAAATATCTGCGAAAGAAAAGAGAGCTTCAAATTGGGCCAGTAGGGGGCACTGTAAGTGGCAGGCATTGTTTCTAAAATTGACTTCTCATTTTTCTTGATGAAGATTGTTTGGCTTTCGGAACACATCCTCCCTCGTCAGCTGTTGCAGAACAGCATTGTGTGTAAATGTTTAAGTGTGAGATCTGCCGTGTGTTTTCAAGCTGTGCCACTTGTAATGTAATGTGTTATTTCACGCTGGGATATTGTTTCAGGGTGTTATGTGTAAGTACAAAGGTGTAATGACAGCAAAACACTGTTGCAGGATTGTAAGAGACTATTGAGAGATGTTTAGAGAGTCTATCCAAGGAACCTGACTAAGCCTGAGTCCAGAAACCAAACAAAACAAAAAACATTTGAGTCTTCGAACTGTGTCTCTTTGATACATGAAATTTCATCAACATTATTGGAGGTTTTTTTACTCCTGAAGTTCTGAAGCCAAATATTGTGAATGAGGGACAATAAACAGTGGTGAGAGTGAGTTACTGGAAAACACGAGAGCAACAGATGGAGCAATGGCAGAAACACAAACAGACAGGGAAAAATAAAGTGGCAGTCAAAAAGACAGACAGGAAGTTAAAGACGACACCACCTCTTGGTGATTTTTAGTCCTCCTCAGGTGTATAATTAATCAGGACCATCTGCCATAGCTTTAAAAAACACTGTGAGTTTGTGTGTGCATGCGTGTATGTTTCCTCAGCTAATTATGACAGTCACAGGGTTTGTGCATTTGCATGTGAGGCCACAAATATACCTGTGTGATTCTCTATATTCTGCTAATGATGACTTTGATGTGACACAAACTCACACACAAAAATAAAACTCAAAGGCAGAAACTTGGTCTGTAACTTCCCACACAGGCACAGTCGGGTTTAACAAGCGGAGATAATCAACTTGGCTCAACTTAGTCTGAAAACACATCAACAGTTCAGTTTCTTGTTGGTATTTCTGTGCTCTTTGGAAAAGCAGATTATTTGTGGCACATAAAACAAAATATGAGACACTGAACTGCGAATTGAGTCAAAAAATATCACCGGAAATCATTGAATGAGTTCGGAAACTTATTTTCTTTGGTTTACATACTAATGAACAACTCTGCAGCATGGTTGTCCATTGTAAATCTGTATTATTTTATATCCTTTTATTTGAAGGCTTTGTTGATATGATTGACTGCGCAAACAATAAATCTATATCAACGAGCTTCTCAATAAGTAGAAAACAAGATAACTTGATACATTGTGTAGTGTTGCAATTTTCATAGGTTTAGTTTAATTCAGGCAAACCTCCAGTGTCTAGTTTATCTGCTGACTGGAGGAAACATCAGAGTGAGGATATGTCTGATCTTGTTCTATTTCACTATTTCACTGCATATCAGCGTCAACATATCTTACCTGGGCTGAAGAACTGACCTTTGAGACTTCACAATACCACGACTACAAAACTTTGTTTTTGTTTCTTTATTTTTTACAACATGCGAGCTATGTTTTTCGCAGACATCATCTGGAGAAAACTGGAATTACACTCAAACACAACGCTCAAAGTGACACTGTTTTAACCACAGCTTGAATACTTCTTTAGGTACTGTTTGAGGTCAGAATCTGCATCATATGAGTAGTGTACAAGGAAAGGTCCTCCTGTAGTGCTCACCAAATTTGTTTTTCTGCTTCTACATCAATCTTGGACCACATTTAGTTAGTCAAGGAGCTCAGTGCTTTATCATCGCAACACCTCATTCACTCAGATCACTGCATGGATAACTTTTACAAACTGAGCTACTGTAAATCCACCACAGAAGTGCGATTTGTGGTGTGTATTACAACCATGAATATTAATTAAAACCATGAATAAGAAAAAGAGTCATTTTAGACATTTTTTACATTTCATTTGTCAGATATGGTATTCACAAGGCATGAACAGTATCAATGTTCTTGACCCCTGCCTCACAATCATAATCAAACACACACACACACACACACACACACACACACACACAGAGGGTAAACTCTAACACAAACACATAGGCTAGTAGAGTTGTTGAAGTACAGTGTCAGCACTTGTGACATCCATAGCTAAAGGAGGACAGCCTGGTGACATGTTGGTGTGTGTGTGTGTGTGTGTGTGTGCTTGTCGTTTGTTCGAGTTCCATTGTTGTATTGTTGCTTGCCAAAAGAGTGCTGACACTTCATTAGACATCCTCCGCTTTGTGAATGTATTCATGTGTTTGTGAGCGTGAATGACAACTGCTGTGTCTGTAATAACTACATAATGGCCAAGCAAAAACAAATTAATCAGAGAACTCTTGTATGTACGGAGGGAGGCTCAGGAAAGGTAAAAAGTAAAATAAATGTGCATGAGAAGGACAGCAGAGGGAGGAGGGAAAAGACAGGAAGACGGAGAGAGACAGTAAGAAAAGTGTAAAAGAGTGAGAGAGGGAGATAATGGACACTGAGTGATCATTACTGCATCCATAAATTTAAAGCAGTGCTGTTAGTGTAGTGAGCCATTGCCTATACTGATGTTAATACTAAGTGCTTCAGTCATGTTAATTCGATTGCAGTGACAGCCATGACAGTCTTGAATGTAGAAGACATTACCCTCATAACGGACTCAGCTGACATCTTTACGGGGTTTCAAACATCTTACATTTACATTTAACAATAATAGACAGTGATAGGTCTGAATGCAAAACTTTGCCTGGAAATGTCTGCAACAAATATGTGTCAGCACCCATGAGTGACTCTGAAAAATTTTATGGTGATGAGATGCCTGCCTGTCAATAATGATGAAGCTATTAGCAAAGTACTTTACAAAATGGGAGGGCACTAAAAGACTGTCCTCAAGTTCAGATCAGCTATGTTGCTCAATGACACAGCAGTCCATCAATGTGATAGTTTCCATAAAGAGTGCCGTTAAATATAATTCAATTCTGTTAAAACAAAATTAAACAAAGATGGGGACTGATGGTGTTGTATTTCTGCTTTAACACGATTTTTATAGGGATGCTAGAGGTTTTCGAGAGGTATTTGTCTAAAGTGAATCCATTACCTTGGAAAGATAGAGGTCTTTCGGTAAGTTCAGACACTTACGATGAGCTATTAGTGATTTCATGTCGTACTGAGCACAGGGAAGTAACCATCTGTTGATTTGTTGTTTGTTTCCATTTGATGAAATTCTAAAAAAGCAATGTGTAATTTTGTTCAACAGTGATCTGTTTTTGATCTGACGAATCTCATACCCTGGCAGTTCAAAAAACATTATTTTCCTATAAAGAAAAGAGCAGCAAAACTTAGTCAAAGCTCTGTGTGCGGTTCGGTTGGTCTGAGTAGGAGCTGTCTGGCAGTGGCAGTCTGAGGACACGGGGCCACACATTAGACCAGTGAACAGGTGTTTAATGGAGTCTGTACAAATACACTCAGACCTCTGCACTCACTCCTATTTATCACACACAGGCACACACACAAACACACACACACAAGGTAAACACTGACTGAGAATGAGACCGAGACCTGTCCATGACATCTATCCATCATCTCTCTCAGATACACACCTCAGCAGAGGATGCTCCAACACACACACACACACATACACACACAGAGGAAGTCAGTGTATATTTAGCATTCACGTGTAGCCTCACAAAGACGGTCTCAGTAATGAACAACAATATGGTTCATCCCAAATTATCCCTCCCTGTCCACTCCATTAAAATGTCAGAGGCCAGAGTGTTAATATCCATCCCGCTGTGGTTTAACCAAGTGACATTTCATGACTGTCCCCTAATTTACTCCGTACTACATACAAGTGATGCAGTTTTTCCATTCATTATCCAGCTGAGCTGTTTATCTATAAAGTGTTGTTTAAATAGAACATGTGAATGGAAACTGTAACGCTTGTTTAACTCTGAACCCACAGGACAGTGTGGCGTACTGTGACTTTGGTTTCCATTTGAAGAACTTTACATTTATTAAGGTGTAAACAATCAAAAAAAAGGAAAACAAGTCTTTTTATCACATTAAATTAATTCACAAGAAGCAGGTCTGATAGTACAAGAAATATGTTTTCATGAACACTGCTTTAGCTACTACTATGTAATATATAGACTAATAGAATCCAGGTCACGTGACACTTTTAACAGCAGAGATTGTTGTTTTAAATGGTTTCGCTAACTGATGACGAATAGAAACCAAAGTTTATTTAACCACAAGAAAATTATCAATGCTGTCTTTTTCAATATTTGCTCTCTTACACAAGCAGATTCTCAGATGATGGGCGAACCGTTTATTAAAAAAAGAAAGAAAAAAAAATCTGTCGTGTGTTTTCTTTGATGATTTGTACTAGCTTCTGTGCTGGTTACATCTTTTTTCATTGTTATTTTCAATCAACTGTTCTAATAATGAAGTTAAGGTACTCTTTTAATTTATACTCAATCATGGGTTAATGTTTCAGCTTCTTCAATTAATTATCTCAATTCAAGGGGCCCAAACACTGAGTCTGATTTAACCCGGTTTATTTGTACACAATGATCCCTGTTGATTGGCTAAGTTAGCGCTGCGCCTCAAATTCCAAATCTCTGAAGTTTTGTTATCAATTATTTATGATCTGCTGGATGAAATGTATATTTTTTTAAATTATTATTATTTGACCTAGGAACACCCCAACAGGATATAATTTACAAACAGTCATAAAATCCCGCTATAAAAAGAAGGAGAAGAAGACCAGCGCAGCATGTGGTAGAGTGGTGTGGTAACAGCCTCTTTCAACAGCGCTGTGGTAGCAAAACCACTTCCAAAGGATGACCTAAATATTCCTCATAAAGAAGATTGTGTTTTTAAAGAACCAATTACAGCTCTTGAATAAATGTAGAGGTAGAATGAGAGGAAAGGATAATACATACAGGATGGAGAGGGTGCTTTCAAAATGTGTTTGATCTCATTTATTTCAAGTTACTGCAAATAGAAAACATGCTGGTTATCTGTTAGCCTGTATGTGCTGTTGTTGTCCATCTCTCTCTCTTTCTGTGAGTCTCTGTATCCCTCTCTCTAAACCCAATGTAGTCTCTGCAGATGTCTGTCTCACATAAGTCTGGTTCTGCTCAAGCTTTCTGCCTTTTTTTTCTTTTTGTCCCTGTAACTTGCTAAATGTTGCAGAGATTTCTACTCAGGACAAGTTAAGATGAAATCACACTGAATGCTGCCTGTGAGATGGGACTTTGTGTCAAGTCTTTAACAATTTGAGAGTACAGTTAAGTGTCTTGGAATAACATTTGTTGCAAATTGGCGCTATGTGATTGAAGACCAATTTATTGGTTCAAAATGAAAAATCATGACTGCACATTGGGCACTTTTCATCATTATAGAACACTGATGAAAAGGAAGAAAAAAATAATGAATGAAAGATTGTAAAGATCTGTGTACCAGTACAGAAACCCACAAGCAGAGTGTGATGATAATGAAGAAAATGTTCCAAGTGTTAACCACTGAAAAAAAAAAACATGAGAGAAGGAAAGAACAGGTGAAGAACTTATACCTTGACATTTCACTGTGATTTAATTGCTGCATGAGAAAGTTAGTTCCAGCATCTGATGGAAGAATGATAGCCCTGGATAGAGTTACAGAAATAAAGAATTCAAAGTGAACATCTTCTTTTAATGTTTTACAAGAGCTGAGAAATAAGTGGCTGTATAATGAGAGTAAAATTTGAAGCTACACAGAAAAAAATACAGTTCTCCAATGTCTGACTTCCCAGAAATTCTTAGTTTTTCTTTTATATTCCTGAGACATGACTCTGCAAATGTAGTTATCACCAAATGTGTAGATAATATCTGATTCATAAAATTCAGACTGTGTATTTTAAACTTATATGTCATCTTTCCATTAAAAGATTAACCATTTGAGAGTGATATCATGTTTGTGATGTAAGATGTCAAAGTACATTATAACAATTTTTAATTCAGTATTCATGGAAAACAAACATGTCCGGATAAAGGTGAATTAATTTATGAGCTAAGTTTAATAATTCAATTAGAGCTTAACAGAGTTACTGGCACAATCTGTCCGGCCAGCTGCTTCTAAAATCCATAAAGAGGGCATTGCAATAAATCACCATCAATAAAGAATTCATTATAAATGGCCCGAGGTTAGCTCAGAATTTAAACATCAGAAGCACATTATCCTGTAATTCAACACAGATTTTCCTCTCTATTCAAACAGTGACAACATTAATTAGAATAAACCCATTATGAGATATAGGTCTCTCTCCCACTTTTTCTCCCTTTGACACTCTCTCTCCCTCTCCTCTCTTTGAGATGGAATAAATTGACTTTGAATCCTCTCACTTTTGAATAAATGATACGATTTGCTAACTTCTCACCTTCTTTCTATGACATTGAGGAACCACTGCATGGCACAGTCAAAGGGACTGTGAGGACTTTCTGAGTGATCTAGAAGAAGTCTCACTTCTAGATATATACCTGATCATAATTAACAACAGGGATTGAGATGACCAGGCCGAAATAGGTTATTTCTAAATAATTTTTCTTAGCCTGCTGTTTGGGTTGAACAAGACTGGATTGACTTATGGCAAGTTCAAGTCTCTATGACAACACCAAGCTAGCTGATGAGGTTAAGTAGTGGGAATAGACTACTGAAAACAATTTCTGTGATTGATTTAGTCGTAAAAGTGGAAAAAGGAGCTCGACCATCTGAGGGCAAAGGGACAGAAGGGCAGAAGAAAACTACAGAGTGATAGAGCACAAGCTAAAGGCTAAAACACTAAGACTAAGCTGTTTGTGGAAATGTTCATTCCAACCAACATGCAACAGCTGGTATTGGTAGTTGAGCACTGGTGGTACATAACATAGATTCACTAATGCAGGATGTTACAGATACATCAGAGCACCGGACTGTGAGTTGCTAAAAGCAACAAGTTTTACAAAATTTGTTTGTTGTCATATTTCAGACATCAGCGCTACGTAACTGTTGATAGAGAGATTACTTTGTTGCACTGCACTCAGTGGACAAGGAAAAGTAATGTCAAAGGTTTAATCTTCATTCATTTTCAAAACAGATACATGCCTCAGCAAGAGTGATGTCATCACAACAGTGTGTGAGCATTTGCTCTTGAGAGGTGGGGGTCTAATGAAGTCGGGTAAATTTTAACTGGAGAGGAATTTGTTCCCCGGACTGGCAACTTGGCAAACACCTGTTCTCCTTACTGGCTCATGACACAACAGAGGGGGGGCTTCAAACACCCAAGTCTGCCCACAGTTGTGCCCCAGGCGGGCCTCTAAGGGCAAAGACTTCTGTCAAGGCCTCCTGACAAAAGTTTTTGTCCCAGCAGAGCCCCCCCAGTCCAGAGCCAAGGCTGTACCTCTGTGTTGTACTGACAAACAGTCACTGGTTCTTTAGCCACAACACAGTGGAGGCAGATGTCTGTCAAACATGAGTCTGTTTCTGCCCGTTAAAGAGACGTGTTGCCATGTAAACTGGCTGAATGATGCAAGCGCTGCACTCATATTTGGGGGATTAAGATGAGATAAGACCTTGTATCCTGATATCAGGTCTAGGTTAATAAAATAATGACTTATTACCATTACGAGATTTCTTAATGTTTTTGGAAAGTGTTTTGAGATAACTTGTGTTGTGATTTGGTGCTTTACAATTTTAGATCAATTGAGTCATTGATTTAGACTCTGTCACAGTGAAATCTTTTAAAAGCCAGTACACAAAAAAGAGCAAGTTACTAAACTCTTCCCCGATATTAAAGAAGCTTGCAACTTAATGGCACTGGCATATACATACATTTCTAGAATAGCTCACAGGACAACAGAAATCAACAATTGCTCTGGGATTCTCATTCAGGAATTACATCTCTGTATGTGTGTGTTGCTGCTGTGGGTAACAAGGGGAAGAAAGTTCTCTGAAAGATTGTGCAGTAATAGCTGCAGAGAATATCACCCATGTGAATAGTCTCACAGTATGCCCAGACTGTCAATGCCTAAATACCCAGCTGATAAATCTAAACTAAACTGAGGGATGTTGACAGCCAAACCGTGAGGCATTGTACCCCTCTGCTGAGTACATTGTAGCTGTTCACACAGACACATAGCAAGTTGCAGGTCTGTGTGTGTGTGTATGCAGGGTTTTAACAGTGTAAGCCAGGTTTTGAGCCTGTCAGTGTCTCTATAGCCTCTAATCCATGTGTGGAGTGAAGGGTGACCATCTCTCCCTTGCTTTCTCTCTCTCTCTCACGCAGTCTCTCTATCTCCACCTAAGCCGCTTTTCACCCCAATTTAACACCAATCGTCCTTTTCACAATGCTGCCCATAGCCCCACTGTAACCTCTGAACACAGGCACACACACTCCCACATACATGTGACACCCTCCTGCTGTTCCTGACAACTGGAGGAGCATCTCTCCCTGATTGTAAGGTCTTTTTTCTTCTGCCACCTTTCCTCAGAGTTAAACCGTCTTTCTGAGTTACAGCAGCTTATTTCTGTCCTCCTGATTGACATGTTGCTCTTGTAACCAGTTCATTAACTGGTTATGCCCCACGGCTAGGGAGAAGTAATAATCACTCCATTGTATCCAGGGAGGGGGGATAAATTTACCCAAGAGAGCTTCCCACATCAGCTTTTTACTTCCGGGTCTGGAGCGAGTAAGTTATGTTTGAATGGATACAAGGGGGCAGTAACTTTATTTCTAATCCCAGGATGGTGTTTCTGTGGTGATCAACAGATGCCTCAGCTAGTGGAATGTGCCAATGGTTTGTGGTTTGAAAAATTATGAGCAAAGTAATGTTGTTGTAAGGTTGTGAACCAAGGCTCTTATTTGATTTTTGCTCTGCATGGCTTTGTCTTGCAGGTGTAAAATTCTGCTTAAAAACAGCTCTCAGATTGACACAATGCCTCTGCAATGTAGATTGTAAACTGTGTAAATATTTGTAACAGTTGTGACTGTAAATAGCTTTTAATCATGATGTCATGAATATTCAAATTTGATGATGTTATTATGTTCGGGAGACGTTGTTGAGTTACATCAAGATTTAGCCATGGTTTACTGAATTCATAGAGGTGTGGGGCTTCACTTTGTACAGAGAAATGAGGCCATATAGAGTTAAAATGTGACAGAAGCAAGAAACAACCAGAAACTGTTTGGGATTCACATGGGAAACATGCTTTGGGTGAGAGTATCAAGATGGGGTTGTTGGGTTGTTTGTCAGAAGTCCCTCACCAGTCCTGACTTGGTTAAACCTTTCTATTTGCATTTCTATTGGGAAGTCTCTGTTTTAATGTAAAAGTTACACTGAAGTCTTCCCCAGCATCTGCAGGCACCTTGAGGCCATGTTAGTTTTCATCTCTTGTTGTTGACTTGTTCCGATGAATCAGTTGATGCGCATTTTTGCTTCAACACGCAGGGACAAAAAATGTACTTTTTTTGAAAGTTAAAAAAACCCACTGGAGCACAGACTGCTATATGTAATTTCCCATACGGCTCAAATTTGAATCCAATAAAGGAGGGCATCATCTTGGTAGCCTGAGAGCTGAACTCCAGGTCAAAGAAGTTCACAAATCCCTCAGCGTTGCGAGCAAACATTAACTGCTGTGCACACCGAAACATTTGTTGGCTACTCGGTCAAGATTACAAGAGATTTTATCAGCTCATCTTTCATTCAGATGTATGCAGTTGGAGAGCAGAGGAGCAGATTTTGAAATGATTTTTTGTCAGGGAGTTTTTGGGCTCTCTGTCAAACAGGCTGGAATCAAAGGGCTCAATGCAAATGTGCAGTTAAGATTTGGTAAGCCGTACAGGAAGGTCACAAGAAGGCCAGAGACACCACTCACTCTAAGGCAAAGTATTCACTGCCAAGTAAAGCAGGACTAAAAACCCCACAAACATATTCTAATCAAGGGATATTCAAGTTTCTGGAAAATACTTTGGCTGGAGTACAAAATCACAGCCCAAAGCTTACCAAGCTCAGCCAGTTCAATAGCAACAACTACTTTTTTTTGGTGAGACATGTGATGGTGGTAGTGATGAGGCCCCTTTCAGCTATTATCTGAGGTTAGGGTCAGTCTTGAGAGGAAACAGGAGTTTGAAAGAGTCTGCTTTGAAAGAACTGTTAACAGCAGACGGTTGTTACAAACAGAGATGCAAACTTCAGTGCACGGCTCCTCAAAACAGGAATTGGACATGGATAATCTCACAGTTGATTTGCACCACTTCAGCTGGTTTCATATCAAGCAGTAAATATATTCAGTGCCGATCATTGACTCTAAAGTCCTGAACTCTCACACCAAAGGCCTGGAGCAGTTTTGCACTCTCACTAGCACACCAAGACGACAGAAAGCTTTTATTCTCAAGTGGGAAAATGGATGGAGCTCTTCTTTTCCCATTTGCACTTGCCACAGCTTGGATTTCACTTCAGGTGATTTCAGATTTGAAAGAAGGTGGTAGGGATCTTTGAGCACCATGTTGTGTGCTGAAGGGGCTTAGTAATATCCACGATAAGGGTCAAATTACACAGCAACACCCTATCACTGAGTTTCACGATAGGTTTTACCGTCATCTCAATGAACTCTTTCGTTTCTTACTGGCAGCTGTTCAGTCCTCTGCTTTTGTTGAAGTTAACAAGAGAAACAACAGTTGGCATTACATTATTGGCTTTGAAGTAAAGTGCACAGGGACTTTACCAACAACAAGATTGTGCACATTGTGCAGCTTTTGAGACCACTTCACCTGCAAATAAGCTGAATGTGCTGCAGAGACAGTCTCTTTTAAAAACGTGCACAGGGTTAAATCTTCCATAAAGTGCTGTCGTGACCACTACAACACAAACGAGACACTCTGGCCTGTTTTTTACAACCACAAAGAAACAGTTATGTATTGCAATAAACATATTGCTTGACCTTTTGTCTTCTCATTTTCGTGGCAGCCACCATGATGCATGCTACTCATTACTACACATAGCAGTGCATCGTAGGTTTTGTTACACTGTCAGGACATTTTTGGGGGCTCCATGAATTTCTTTAGTTTACTTAGACTGATTATTTTAAAGACTCTATATAAATGGCCATATGGGCTGGATCAAATGATCCCACTGGTTGTGTCTAGTGAGAGTGTCAGACATTCAATCCACCTGTTCAACAGATTAAAATGAAAGAAGAAACAATCATTTTCCTTTTCAGAACGATTCACTCTCATGAATAAATGTTCACTTGCCTCAGGAGCTTGGGAAACGATATCCTCCCCTTTTGTCTTTTCAATTCTCAATCTTTGCCCATCTTCACTTCAAGAGGATATATCTTTGTAATATTTAAGAGAGGGATACCAAGAAAATGCAGTTGGAATGAAAATGCATGGAAGATAATGTTGAGATTTAGGTTTGGAGGAGATAAATCCGAGAAAAGTAGTGCCAGGGAGAGGAGGTGAGATGTAGGAGACAGTGAGTTGACCTTTTATTATCTTCTCAGCAATGCCTCAGGCTCCTGTGTCTGTGTGAACATCCAGGTGTTCAAACCCAGGAAGATCACTCTTATCCTACAACAGAGCTCGATAAGAGAAGAGAAAGAATCTCAAGTTGCGGCACCTGCACTACTCTCATGAACATGAAGCTCAGTGAGAGGCTCTTTGCAGGGAGCAGCCTCTGGATGGAGGCCAAATTGAACTTTTCACTTGGTTAGTCAGCCTTTGTTGCGGTATAACAGGAGAGTGCATGGATACATAGAGGGGGGTTTAGGGCGCAGGCAGAGTGAGACGCTTTTGTGGCAACACGCTAGGTACTTTAACATACAAATGTAGCTACAGTTGAATTTCACTTTTTATAGCAGCAGGATTCTGAAATGAACTTGGATAGGAGTTTTCACTCCATTAGTTATGCTTCCTAGTCACATATAAAAAATGCACATGGACATGGAAAGGGTTTCAGCCAAAGAAAATACAGAGAAGCGTGTGGTGATTCCAGGATTGTGACATGTAGATATTTAGGGCTCTGCAGCAATACTACAAGAAGTAACCTGTCTTTACATGATGTAGTAAGTTTGACTTGCATCTTAGTGGCTCTGAGACCAAAGAGATGCAAGAGATTTATTGAGGCTGGAAGTTTTTGCTTTCAGAACAGTAAATCTGATACGAAACAGAGAAAATAAGGCATTAAGAGGGCTACTGGGTTGACTTCTGTGAGTTTGGTTCTATAAAAGGACATTCTGGTTCACGGTGTGTTGTTTCTTCTTCTTCTGAGCAGGGGTAATTGTAAACATCTAATAGGTTTTATCAACTGCTAAATGATGTGGAGAAGAAACATTTTGAGACACAGTTCTCCTCATCCTTTTCCAACATACTTTCTTTGATCTAATGAAAGCTTTTTTGTTGTATTGTGAAAATCGACTCATCTCTGGCAGTTGTATCCAAAACATCAGGATTTGATTTTGTCAAACATAAAAACTCTACATCACAAGCCTGGAGCGAAGCCTAATACAGCTTTTGTAAAACTTTTTTTTTTATTCCTGACTAATCCCTAGAACACTAGAAGTTACTTCTACAAAGAGTGTGATGTATTGGTGACGCACTGTGGCCTCAGATGGATGCAGTAGCTCTTTGGCAAATATGTCTTCGTATCATCAAGTTGGCGTAGGAGGGATTGGTAGAAGTTTCGCATCAATTTGTCACAAGTGAAACGTCTCAACACAAAGAACAAAGGAGTGTTTCACAAACATCTCTACAACAACTCAAAAAAAATCAAGATGCTGAAATTTAAAGGATCTAACTTAAGAGGTGTGTGATCAGGAAATAGTGCTCAGGACCTGCTTCACTGTCCTCTGAGGGTTATGCATGTTTAATTAAATGGCAGAGGCATCGTCATCAGCACGATGACATTTCCTCAGGTCAGCTCTTTGCTCCCCATGAGACCTTTGATTGGTCAGCTCTCAGCCAACCAGCAGGGGACAGGAAGAAAGACACTTAGAGCCCCTGGTCAGTAATTGGCTCCTTACTGTCTGAGAAATGAATAAAGCAAGAGATAGAGAGAGATCGACAAGCCCAAAGAAAGAAAGACAGAATACAGACATAAAAGATAAAGACAAGAG
Organism: Thalassoma bifasciatum; assembly: GCA_008086565.1. Lineage (NCBI taxonomy): Eukaryota > Metazoa > Chordata > Actinopteri > Labriformes > Labridae > Thalassoma > Thalassoma bifasciatum. The sequence goes on from RPOG01000142.1 coordinate 275,554, forward strand.
AAGCCACTTGATGTTAAAATGCTGCAAGAGGGACTGAAACAAGCTTTGATAGTCGCATATTGGGCTAAAAAATATTTTGTGCATGTGTGTATGTGTGTGTGAGAGAGAAAGAGTAAGTGTGTTCCTGTGTAGAGCCTCTAATTGGCTACTGTAACTAGGTTTCCTGCAGTGACTCAAGCTGACTGCAGGGATAGTGATGCTCTCTTTCTCTCCCTCTCTCTCTCACACACACACACACATACACACGGAAATGAGAGCAGAACAATCTGAGATAAAGTGAAAACAAAGAAGACGAAGAGAGATTTTATGATTAGCAACATTTCTCTCTCAACATTTATTGAAAAGAGGATACAGCAAAGGGAGAAAAATGCTACAAATCAGCCCCTGAATCACCAATCCGGCAGTTCACACTGTTCTTGCAGAATATATATACAAATGTGGTCTGAATGTATATTACTTGATTATAAATTTCATTCCCACATAATACTTTGTCATTAGGCTTCACAGTGGGTGTGTTTTCATTTCCTCACATTTGAGGGGATGAGTTGTAATCACTTCTTTTTGCCTCTGAAACACCTAACCGTTAACACTCAGGGCCATTTGCTGAGCTGTTGTTCTCAGATCAACCGGGTGCAATTAAAGCTGCCGCTTAAAGAGGCTGAGTATCACCGCAGCATGAATGCAGCAAGTACACAGTAATATTTAATACCCCCAATTCGCAGCCCTCTGTGTAACACAGCTCTTGCCTTGTTTATTAACACACATGCATGGAGCGCACTATCATTCATAAACACAAATATCCTCAGCTGACCCATTTACCTGATCAAAGTGAAGCCTGCTGAAGGGAGGAGATTTTAATGGACCGGGGGATTTTGTGTGTGAGTGCAGTGCCAACAAAACTGTGGTCCTATTCCAACTACAGCATGTATATTTCATCTGCACAGAGGCTTACAGGACTGTGTTTTAAGGTGTGCACCTTTGAAGCCACCACACTCTGTATATGTGAGTGTTTGTGAGTAAGTTTTTGCTGTGTTTTGTTGAGGTGAAGGCCTTCTTTAAAATGTTTTGTGTATTTAAGACTTTGTTGTAGTTACTGTCTCTTTAAGGCTCCCGATCCACAAAACCCCTTCCCTTTGATTGCCTTGCTCACCTGAGGCCAGTTCTGATCAGAGCCATGAGGAGACCTTACTTTTTGAGGCCCGCTCCTTTATTGTGTCATGAATGATTTAGGAGATTTTTATGTGATGAACTAATAATTTCAGCTGGTCTTAAAAGATGCAGGCATATATGCAACATAAGGCTGTGTAGTATGTGAAATCTGCTTAGCTTTAGTCCAAACATCCAGCATTGTTACTTTGTATTCATGCTTAAAGTATGGGAAAGCAGAGGACCTCCCTTCAATTTACTGATAAATTTTGAAATAGAAGTTTTTGCTCATTAAATGTTCTGGTTTTCCAGACACAAAAAACTCAATAGTTCTTTTTTTATTTGTTTCACCTCTTTTTTTACCCTGAACCTCATTTTGTACTGCTATTTTTCCAAATAAGGCTCATATAAACAGGATGTATTTCTCCCTGTAACCCCCCCCTAACTCACACATACCCACACTCTCACTCTCAAACATATGCTCCAACATGTCCCTTCTCTCCCCTTAGTGTAGATCATATTTATCATTTCTGTGTTATGTCGTAGCTGAAGGGATGAAAATGGCTGATAGTTATCTCAGTTGTCGGATCTTGTTGCGCTGTAACTGAACTACTAGATTATTTATTGATATCTGTTGGTGAGATTATTCTGTGGATCTTAATCTTATCCCAGATCTAACCAAGCAACTTTGAGACTAGCTACTAGTTTTAACTGTAACATGTTTCAGGCCTGGCTATAAGTAAGTAAATAAATAAGTAATCAAATTGATAAATAAATAAAAATTAAGCACTCAAATCACCCACTGTTGCATGTCAATGTGTTTCACAAGTTTGTAGTGCATTTATAGTAGATTCTTAGTCCAGTCATCTAAAAGGCGAGGGTGGAGTGGATATCTCATATGGTAAAATATTTATGGGATTTAAAAGCAGTACAGCCACTCCTAGCTTGACCCTTTGTAATCTTGGCAAATCATTTATGGAGAAATATTCTTTTATAGTAAATTATGTAAAAACTTCACCACTCATTCAGCACATTAAGTTCAACGAAATGATAATCCAACCAATACTTTTATGCTGTGCAAAAGTGCTAAAAACTGCCAGCTATCAAGTATCTACTTGAAGAACAGAAAGCACGTACACACTGACTCTCAATTAACAGCACAGTTTTTCAGCACACACCAATTCACACTGGATCCATCTCTGGGACAAAGAGACGTGGAGGGTGTGTTGTGTCAAAGAATCCCATAAAGCTTTCTTCCAAAATCAACTTGTCCTCGTCCATGTAGTCCGATTACCTGTCTCACTTTTGGTGCCACCAAAAGTGACATAGTTTGGTGCAAGAATGAGATTTTAGACTGGGGAAAAAAACAAAAAAACATGGTGCCTCATTTTGAAATGTCCAGATTTGGTGTTTACTGTTGGGTCTGTTTTCCTGTTTGGTACAACCACCTCTGCAGAGATTGACACGTCTCTGCAGCGTACTCTGGCAAAAATAGACTTGCGGGGTAAAAGTCGCAAGCAGCCATTTGTGGCCCATGCCAAAGATGAACGGCAGAGCAGCTGTGTTAACACATCAGTTGACTGAAGTAGAAGCTAAGGTGCATCACTATGACAGACAGCACATGCTGTATGTGTGAATTGGGGGTAATTGTAAAAGTCTCAAGCAAAAGTGAATAAAGCTAAATGTGCTGCTGCTGTTAGTGCTGTTCACTTGTAGCAAAGGGGTTTGAATCCATAGATGAGCATGTCCCTCTTTTGTCAGGAACTTGCATGTTCTCCTTGTGCATCCCAGCTTTAGCCTCCAGTCCAAAAACATGCCCTCGTATTCATTAGTCTCTCTAAGGGTGCGCCATGCTCATCCACCAACAATGAGCTTCAGAAACCAATGGGTGACATTGCCCTTGTTGCATTGGTACATCAGGGTCTGTGTGCAGAACTTATGATGAAATACGATAGACAACACTTTTGTGCAGGTGGTGTGAAGAAATCCTTTCAAACCCCGTTTCAAGTTATGGATATATATAGCAATTCCTACATCTTTAATTCACAGACACGTCCACAAACTGATATACAAAAGGATAAAATACTCCTCCCTTCCTGACTTCACACTTGCTTGAATTTTAAAAAGCTGCAGATGTGCCTCCTTAAGTGACTACAGATGCACTTGGCAGTGGTCACCCTCCAACCACCTGGAACTCAAAGGTTTGTTCCCAAATGCCTTTCCATCAGCCGGGCGTGCAGAGGGGTGTAAATGAGGCGCTCAGAAAGTAAGAGTTTGGAAAAACTGAATGTCTCATTTTTTGACCTCACACCCATCAGTCCCTTGATACTAAACTGTCTCAGTCTTCAGCCCACCATTTCAATCTGCTTCCTGTGACTTATTTTACTGCTCTTGATGGCCACACACACACAAACACACACACACACACACACACACACAAGCACACACGCGCACACAGGGGAGTAGGTGTCAGTCAAGATGGATGTTTAGGCTGGATCAACATCCCATATGCCAACTTTTCTGCAAAGAGTGTGTGTGTGTGTGTGTGTGTGTGTGTGTGTGTGTGTGTGTGCATGGTGTCCCAGGGGCTGTGCCATAAAATTTGGCACCGTTCAGCTCTGCTACATCCAGTCTGCTACTGAGATGGTTACAATATGCACACACTCCCACACACACACACACTGAACACATCACACACTTAAGGCAGAGCGTACACTGAGTTGTAAGAGCCTTGGTGCACAGCATGTTTGCTTTCATCCACCAATCCAAATAGGTACCATTTTGAATGCGTAGCACCAAACTTATCTACAGGGGTCCTGTCCTATAAATACAAACAGCAAAGTCAGTTAGTTTTTGCCAACTTGAAAATCCCCAAAGATGACTAAATTGTTGTTTTTGTTGATTAACCCCTTAGAGCCCAGAACAACTTCAGTGCCTCGGTACAAGTTTCTGTTGACAGTAGATGTGAAACCAGATTCGTTTTGCAAATAAAATCTGGAGAGTTACACTTTCGGATTGCATTTTCAACATGTCCTAGGGTGCTGTTTCTTCTTTGATGTGTTTGCAGGGATCCAGTAAAAAGCATAGACAACAAAAAACAATAACTTCCAGACTGCAGCTACTTACATTGCTTCCTATGTTCAATACACATCATCACTTTTTATTTATTATTATTTTTTCTTTATAATGGGCAAGAGTTGAAACCCATTTCTAATTTAAGCTACTGCTTTGTTCCTCCTCAGTGTACTTGATTCTGAAGGCAAATGGTTTTTGGACACTGAGTTTTGGAGTCAATAAGGTTTATTTATTTATTTTTATTTTCTTTGTCTCATTTTAGGACTTATAATGGTAGTGGTTGTTCAGAACACATCCACCGATATATCTTCACATGCTGATTCACCTTATCCTTGTGGTCTATACTCCTGACTTAGACACTGATGTGTGCATGTGTGTAATAATTTTGAATTTTGCTTGAGTTTCTGTCGTGCATCTCTGCTTGTCGCATTTTGTTTATATGACATCAACCTTCATATTGCATAAATAGCTTCACACCTGACAGAAGAGGCACCCAGTTCTTTCAGGTAGTTTGTTGAAGACACTGTTTGGTTTGATGCCTAAAACACACCTTTGAGTCATCAAGCGCATCAATCCACTCTCTTGGTGTTCATGATCAGACGCCTTCATGCACTTTTTGACCACGGGTCTAAGATTTTCAACTTGGAAGCTTCAAATATGTCTGAAGATGTCACACACACCTCAGAATAGAGATAGAGGTTGCTTACCTGCGAGAATAGATGCGCCGTCATAGATGATTAGAAATAACCTCTTTTTGATTCGGATGATTGTGCTAACTTCAGTCACCCTGCCTTGGCTGTTTGAACTCTCTCGACTGTCTGCTCATTTTCTCAGGTTTAACTGGTCTCACTGTGAGATGATTACATGTGTAGACATATACATCCCAACATTTCATGTGCAGGACATAGTGACAGACACACCTACAATGATCTGACATTGATTAAAACAAATTCACAGCATGGAGTCTTTTTTTCACTTGCTTAAAACACATAGCTGCTGTCCTCTCTATAATGATGGCAGAGATTTTAACCTTTGCCTGACGAGTTCTCACTTCTTGTTCTACGAGTTTATCTATTTATACTCTTCACACATTTTATGCATGCAATATGAAAGGGCGTGCACGGCTGCAGGATGTAACTGAAGCAGCTTTCTTAGGAACCTGACAGCCTCTCGGGGTTCACTATGCTCAAGACTCGGGGTTTCTTCTTTAATTTCACTGCAGACTCCATCAATTTGCAGATCTGATTCTACATATTCATAAATTATTCAGAATCTACTTGCTGCATGTCAGCAGTGATTTGACAGTTTCTGTCTCAAAGACATACACACGCAGTAAATCATCCACATAGAAGCAGAATGACACATCCTACATTCACCCCAACTCCTCCAACACACACACACACATACACATGCACACAGAAACTTCTGCTCAATCACATGGTATACCGCACACACACATCAACATAGAAGCACAGCCACATCTATGAGCATACACACACACATACACACACACACACACTCACACAGATCCTGTCTAAACCTTGATGACTGGGTCTTTTCCTATCTGATTGGAAGTGCAGTGTCTGCAACTCTTCTCCCGTCCTTCAGAAGTAACGAGAGAATCACTCCGCTCTTTTTCCTCCTCCACCTCGATATTTCACTTTAGCTCTCACTCTTCGTATTACCACCCTGTTTTTCTCCACCGACATGGACTTGTTCTTTTCTTCTTTCAACACTTCTCTCTCAATAGAGTACTTTTCACCGTGTCATGCTGCTTCTTTAATAAAAGAGTTGGAGAATTGTGGAGAAGCTGTCATTTAAAGAATCTGTTCCCTGATGTGTCACGCTGCAGCCTAATGATGCATAAGAGAAGAACGAACATGGCCTTTTCAAAGTGCAAAAGGAGAAAAAACTTCAAAACCTTTTTTACATAAACCGTCAAAGGTCAGCGCATCACAGAATGAAGAAATATTACTTTCTCAGACCACCCAGGAGTGATTTTTTTATGTCAGTGCGGTTATTTATTCAGCCAAAAAATGATAAATACAGGCCTGAGGCGACTGGAATTCCAGTTCTTTTATCACCACCTGTGAAAAATAAAAATCACCAGCCTCAGACTTTCAAAAAGGACAAGTCTTGTAATGCCGGCACTATGATTTGCATATTTGGTTAAGACTGGCGATAGATTTAGAACCAAATAAGATAGATCGATCATCCTTTTTGCATATAAAATCTGGGCAGTGATTGTTTCACACTGCATTTTCAATATGTCACAGAGCTCTGTTCCAATAAGGCTTTTTAAACCAGAGGGACATGTCACTTTGGTAGGAGTAAAAGTTTTTTAGGGAGTATCATAAATAGATGATCAACAGGCTGTTGATCAACCAAAATATTCGCAGTCAGTGTGACAGAATATACTTGTGGAAGCAAAAAGTATGAGTAAACGGTTTGTTTCTTTGAATCTTGAAAGCTTCTTAATCTTAAATGTCTCCATGATGTCACCTTGACAGTGTGTTCCTTTTTCAGACCACTGTTGTCAAATAGATTATCAGAGACATGCACACATTAACCTGAGAGAGCTGTTATGAAATAACAGAGTGCTGGCATGCCATTTAGTTTTCCCACTTATAAATTACTGTATATATCTTGCTAATTTTTGACATTTCTGATAAACTGCTGCAGGCTTACATAATGGTTATTCAGCTCATTTAAATACCATCTCCTCAGAAAGCATAGTGTGCATTTATCTCAGATTGAATATTTCAGCTATGAAAATCCCCTGATGGGAGAGGGTCATGTCTGTGGGGCTCATTTAATCTCTCCACACTGTTCATTATCTTTATTACTGTATGATTACTGACCACACTGTCACCACTGAGGGCTTCCTGACTGTCCAGCCTGACCGGGACCGCACCAAGATCAACTAACAACAATCCCCCTGTTTCATGTTCCCTAATTATAATTCTGATTACAGAGCATTCATGGCTGAATAAAGTACTAATGCATTTACCCATAAGACTTAGCAGGCAATGTCATTGGTTATATGAGTATTAAGACATGCAGCCAAGATCATTTAGTGTCATGTCTTAAAAAAACATGAGAAAGAAAGCAATGTGTACTATTTCAATAAAGTATGCTGCTGGATGAGATAAAAACCTACAAATCAAAATGAGTCTGAAATCCACAGAGACATACACTGATATCATGGTCACTTGTACTGTATTTGTTATGTTTAACGTTTCTTGTTCCTAACTTTTTTGTTCTTGATAGAGCTGTTGTTGAAGAAAACTCAGTGTCTCATCAAGTGGGAGTGCTCAGACTGGAGCTTCTCCCCCTCGCAGAGCTCCAGCAGAAATCAACCAAAAAGGTGTTCCAAAAGGTGTAGGAGGTAGCAGCAAGCGTGTCCTTGTCTGCTGGCATCACCAGAACACCCACACAGTCATTTATGGTCAGCTTTGGCTCAAAGTTTAACTGGATTTTATTCCAAAAAGTGGATCTGGAGTTTGTTCCCAAGTACTGAACCACAAATTGAAGGCATGTCCATTATGTGCAAGTGTGGGTGATTTATTAGATCTGACCATGAAAGGGGCCTGGCACTATGTGTCACAGTTACCATCAGAGTGGATGTGAGTGTGAAAAAGTAAATTCTGGCATGAAGTGTAGAGCTTTAACTGGATAAGCAATACAGTGTATACATGTCTAACTTTCCTCTGAGCTGCAGAGAGTCATTTGGTCTTATCTATATGAGTTGCACCCTTTGAGGAGGATTTACAGGGAAACTACTACTCTGATATGTCTTATAGAGAAAGACATCTTTATGAATACGTTTCAAAACCTTACATAAAATTGTCAATGCCAAACCATAATCTCATCTGTTGGCTGGTGCCAGTCCTGATCAAATAAACAGGGTGACAAATAAGGTGCCTGTGTTTGATTTCCATAAAATTACAATTTATGTCCAATGTCAAGACCCTTGATTAAATAGTTGTTACCTGAACAACCTTTAGAGAAAGTGGAGCTTAATGAAGCCGCTTTAAAGAAGAGTTTTGAAACACATTATGCTGCTTTTCAGAAACAGATGTTTGTCTTTTTACAGCACCTTGAGGCACCAAACCTGTCTGAGTGCATTTCATACCTCCACACTCTGACAAAAAGCAAAAGAAGCTTGAAGATGCTTTGTCAGTGTCTCAACAGGATCGCTGATGTCTAAAAGCACTGATGCAGGATAAAACTGAGGGATGATGTGTTTTTTTTTTCCTGACAAGTATCATTTTTTATCACTCTGAACCACTTTTCAGAGACAACTGCACCAACTGCGAGGCCTTACATTTCTCAATTGAGTCATCTGTAGTTTAGAGGTAGAACTGGATACACAAAAGTGAAGATTTTGTAAGGAAATCATGACTTCTCAATAAGGTTATTATAGTTAACAAAATCTAACCAAGTAATGAAAACGAGAGGTAAAGAAAAACATTTTCTTTTACTGAAATAACAATAAAATAGGGCGTTAACTGGGGTAAATAATAACTCTTTAACTGTAATTTTACAAAATTTCCTGAACTATACTCAAGTTATGGAGAATTTTTTCATTTGTCCATTTGTCAATCTGTTTCATACTCAAAAACTCACTATTTAGTCTTTTTACCATCCGCTAGTGCTGTTTTGGTATCGATCTGACACCAAGTAGCTATGGGCCCAATATTGCAGATATCAATACCAATACAGATATGTTGTGCATAGAAAAGAAGTGTGTCAAAATTAATCAAGAATAACACACAGCCACTAAAACTATTGTTTCTGTTCATGAATAAAAGTTAAAAATAATAAATAAATAAACTAGTTTTTCTATTTTTTTTCAACCAGAAATCAGGGGGTCAATAATCAGGTGTTTCATTTTTTCCTGCTTTGTTGTAAAACAGTAAGTTTTAATGATTAAGGACAACAACAATAATTATATTTTAGAATTTAATGTATCATTTTGATCAAACAGCTTCCACATGCTGGTTGATTAACTATTAAAGAAAAAACAAAATTTTGGAAATCAGCAGTTTATTAATAAATTTAAGTACTGATATTAACAGGTATGGATATTAACAAGTTTTTTCTCTGACACTTTTTAAATCTCTCCTCTGACAGCAAACCCAAGTCACAACAAAGACTAAAATTAAGCACTCACAAAAAATGAAAAATAAGCCTAACAAGAAAAACTGCTTCAAAAAAGAAGAAAGACTAAACTGATATTGAAAACAAAAAATCAAAACTAAAAGAAAAAAAAACTATGATAACCTTGTTACTCACTTGTTACTTCTTGTGCAAACAAATCCATTTTACAAATCAAATTCCTTTCACTTTCTTGACTCCTTTACATGGCTTCTATCACTTATGTAGTAAAAAGTAATGGGATTTTATGTCACTGTTGTTTTTTCCATGAATATAAATTGATGCTTGAACTATATCACCCAATAAAGCTTTTCCGTTTTCATCAGCTCAAACCTTTTTGGACAACTGTTTTCTTTCCTCTGCTCTCCGTGGCTCAGCGGACGAGCTGTCTCTCCCTTTCTGTCTTATTTCTTATCAATCTCTCCTCCTCCTGTCAGCCCTGCCACCCTCCTCCATCTTCTCTTCTGTCTTTTCAAGTAAACACCACTGTCATCTCTCATTTGCTCTCGTCACTCCCGGCTCTCCACTTCCCCGAGAAGTCAAACATCACCTCAACCTCCATTTAACCTCCTCCTTGTCATTTCTACGCATCTCACTGTCTCTTATTATTTCTTTTATTTTTATTTTTTGTACTGTAGCAAAGCTTAGGGACAGCCTTAAGAGATGTCAAAGTCAGGGAGTGAGTGTGACGATGAAGAGGAATCAGTGTCACTCTGCTGGGCTAATGGTTGGACTTTGCAGAGTGTTGATTCCTCTTGACGATGAAAGTCATGGCCTTGGTTTCTATCAGAGATGGTTTGTGTGATTGTCATATATGGTATCGAGGGTTTAGTAAATAATTGTTGGTAGTTGTTGCATCAGCAGAAAGCTCCAGTTAGCTGTTACACTGGTCTTCCAGCCGTCACCGACCACAACAGCACCACGGGGGCGAGTGAACAGAGGGCATGGTGACCTGAGCTGCAGCATAAAAGTTATCAGACAACTGAAGCTGAGATGTGATTCCTTTTTTTTATAAAACAAGTGCAAAAGCAGAAGTGGCATTATGAAACGTAAACAGACGAAATCAAGTGTAGGACAGCATCATTTCTGATAGATGATCACTAAAGATCATCTTGGGAAGTCTGTAAATTTGTCACTGAAAGGCTGAGCAAAGATACTGTTTGTTCTTCGGCTCATCTGTCATTTATTGCAGATTATACTGAGCATTATACTGTTAACACTAGGGCATCATTAAAATTTATGACTATATTAACTAAAACTGAAAATTGACAGTTTAGAAGGCAAATGAAATCAATGCAGCAGATGTCTTGCAGAGTGCATTTGCGGCGTCCGGTTTGAACCCACTCGTTGACATTTCTGTACAGTCAGTACATTTCTGACATGTTCTGTCAGTTTAATCAAGGATGGATTGGACACCATTCACTGCTCACAGTTATAATAGTCTATTTTTGACCAATGTGTCACCATGCATTACCAGGCTCCTCAGCTATCTGGTTACATCCTGCCTCCCACTTTGTGCCATTCAGAATGACAGAACTCTTGAAAGCCATTTACAGCAGGATAGCTGCAGTGATGGTACTGAAAAAACCCAAACTTGTCTGTTTCTTCTGAATTTCCAGATCAAATTACAGTTAAAAGTCAAACTAGATATTATCAGTTCTCATTTACAGTGATATTTTTGTTCTTGCTTCTCATAAACCATCACTATTCTTTTTTTTGCCAAATAAGGGTTTGGATAAATCAAGAGTGGCAATGGAACGTGAGCCATATCTCTACACAGCTGTACCACAGATCACTTAAAAAGCTTTACTTCTCCAAAACATGGTATATAATCAGTCCTCCTCTTTCTCTTTTAACAGACAGAGTTTCAGTATCTTCACTGTAAAAGTTCAGTTTCAAGCTGCACTGTGTCACACGAGAAATCGTGTCAAATCTTTTTAATCCTGCATGGTGTTCAGTGATGTGGAAAAGCCCTTTCATAAAACTGATGACTTTCATCCATGTGTACAGCACATTACTGGGATGAACATGTCCTCCTGACCCAGATAGCTGCAGAGTCAAGTCAGCTGTTTGTCAGTATATATTCTAATCACCGTAACTATCTGACATTCCCTCTCATCACCATGCTGTGATAAGTACCTGTTTCTTATTTGTCAAACCCCTTTGATAACTGCTTGACAACTGTGGTTGAAGAGAGAGTAGGAGCGCTATGCTGTGTTAAGCTTTAGAGCGTTCCTCAAGTATCCCTGTTGTAGCTTTACATGATTTACAGCTCAAAAAAAGCTATTTTTTCTCACTCTAGTGTTTTGGCCTCTGTCTTAAACATACTGTTTTGGCTGCTATCACTTTAAGGCTCCTTAATGGACAAACCCCCTTCCCTCTGATTGGTCAGCCCTCAGAGGGTCCTGTTGGGGAAAGGCCATGAGTAGACCTCATGGTTGAACACACCAGGTGTTTGAAGCCCACCCTTACATGTGTCATGAACCAGTCAGTTAATCCTTGTGTTTCAAATTTATTTATTATCAACTTAACTTATTATAAAGTTTTCAAAAAATGCACATGATTATTTTGGACAAAATTCTTACTTTAAATCCATGTTTAAAAACATTAATAAAAACTTTAATTTCTGTTTCTAGGCTGAATTCCTGGGCTAGATGACAAGAATATTACAGATCCCATCCTGCAATCCAGACAAGGGCTGGTGAATATATCTCAAAAAGAACCCTCCATTCTGGACTCGCTACAAACTAACCAAAAGAAATGCCCTTTGTACAAATCTTCACATTTTGAATGAATAACTATGTGTGCATTTTTTGGATTGAATTGTACATGCACTTTTCTAATTGTAACAAGGCCTGCTAAGTCTGGCACACAGGTTCAACAGTTTAGTTTTTATGGTCTGTGGTGTGGACACAGCACAGACTCATGCCCCTTCCAGAGTCTTTTTACCCCACTTGGATTGGTGTGATTTCAGGATCAGTCTCCTCCACAGACCAGGGGATGAAAAATCACTCTTCATACATTTCACACAACAGGATAACCTAGCAAGATAATCTCCAGATCCTTCAGTTATCTGGCCTTTCTTAGTTTTTGTCTGAAGGGAAGAATCTGGCCAGGAGTTGGCTTTACTATTTCATAGTGTGTTGTGCTTTTACTGGGATTTCATTTGTTCCGTCTGCAGAAAAAAACAAGTAAATTCACGAGAAATGTATCAATTGAAACAAATCTGAAGTAAAGAATTGAGGAAATGCCAATCTGCCTGTTTATGAAAATGAAAAAATATTTACATCAGGAATATATCTGTGCAGTAGTTTTGAATCAAACATGTCCAAGATGCCTGTTCTTAGCATATTTATAGCCCATGGATGTTTGCTTAGCCCTGTGTTTATATGTTTTCTGTCTCATAAGATCTCATTATGATTGCACCAAGGAAATATCTCCAGCTGATGATTTTTTAAAAATGTTTAAATTAAATAAAAGCCCAAGGATAAACTTTTAGTGCACATATGAACAGAAGGTTAGAAGGAGGTACAGGAATAATTCAATGTGATAAGTGTAAACACCATCCACCCATTCACTGAGAGTTTTGAGAAATCAGGCCAGTGTTCTCTCTGCTGTGTAGAGGAGGAGAAACAGGTGTGCAGTATAACTGGAAACAAACTACAGCAAGATAGAAATAAAGACAAGGATGAATAATGTCTGAAACCAGTTTCAATTGTAAAATTGACTGACGAGAGGAGTTTCAGTTTAGGAATACTGGTTAACACAGTCACCTGGTCGTCATTCTGTTTAATCTGACCTGTTGTAGTTCTTTTTCTTTATTTATTTTTTTGGGGGGGGCTGAGAATTGTGCTTCAGCATCACATCAGCAGCATTAATTTTTTTTCTGATTTGTTAACATGTACACTTATGTTGAGTGGTCACACACAGCGAGTGTAAATGAAGGGTAACGCATCTCTTAATGCTTAACTCTCCATGGGCCAAGTGTGTTTAATCTGGCAGGAAAAGACTCACTGAGCTCTACTATCCCTACCTCAGGATCACTTGTCAGACTTGTCCACTCGATGATTTGCAGACAAAGAAAGACAGTTCATTATTAGTGCATGAGTTGTTCAGCGTTTGTTCTGTCAATTATCTGCTTGGAGTTAAAAAACAATGAGTGTTTGTGCAGCTCTCTGCTAAACTCAAGGCTTTGACAGGACAAGTGCTATTAATACAGTAGGGCCATGAGTTTTCCACGTCACTGCTGAAGACATTGTTGTGTGGAGAGGAGTGAGACAAAAGATAAAGAAAAAAGACTTAAATAAGAAAACAAAAGTCTCAGTCCTTCAAAAGGTGACATTTAAACCTTTGTAAACTTCCCAAGTGGCCAATCACAGGGATAGAAATTGTGGATCAGGGAGTATTAAAGAGACAGCAGCTTAAATGAAATGTGTCAGACAAAGGGTTAAAATAAGAGTTTACTAAAACACCAGTGAGAGAAAGATGGTTGTTGGGGTTTTTTTTCCCTGTGACAATAATGTAAAGCTGTCATGGAAGTATCAGAAGGGCAGATAAAACCAATATTAACAATTGAAAACTACTGATAATGAATAGAATTAGTTAAAAAAGAGTCATTCTTGAAGCAGTTGCATAACACAGAAAAAATAAGTACATAAAACAATGGACTAAAAGCAAAGTACTTGTGCTTAAAACCTGAGGCTTACTAACTGTCTTGTGTACTAAAATGCACCAGGTTATTAGTTTTTGCTGCTAACCTGGTGTTCTGAGGTGGTGAATAAGACACAGTGACCGTGTGTGTGGGTGTGTGTATGTAGAGGTGATTACGGAGGTAACAGCAGGTGACAAAGGTGACCGGACGGGAGTAGGGTTGCCAGGTTTTTTGGCACCTATACCCCTCAGCATGTCAGACTCTAGAAGGACTGCGGGTTTCCTGTGTGAGTTTGCTGATGCCAGTCATCTAATCCCTGCCAGATTCTGTCCTGAGGAACCATTTACTCAACATCTGTGGTACCTCTCCGTCTCACCTGACAGAAAATCTTATTTTGAAGTGACAGCATTTCCAACCTTTTCTTATAATTGTAGAAATAACGTTCTGTAACATCTGCTACCTTTTGAGGACACTTGATAGGCTGCGTACAAACGGACAAAGGCATGTTGAAACTAATTGCTGTTCCTAACTTCAGCAGCTCAACAGAGCATGTTGTGTTCAAGCCCTTTTCTCTCTCTGTAAGTCACTGTTGCAATTTGTTCTTTATCTCAAAGCCTCTTCACACAATAAGACTTTTCACATTGTTCATGCAAATAACAGACATAAGCTCTGAGTGACTGTGTGCATTGTGACTTTGTGAAGGGAGTTATCTGAAAAAGTATCACCAGAACTGGATGATCTCCTTTGTTTCACTGCATTCTCTGCTCAGAACATCATCCGTGCTCAAGTGTTTGACAAAGCTCCTGAGCTTTATGATCCTTGGTCACCTCTTCATTCAGACATTGATACTTGTAGCTGGAAGAATGAGATGTAGGTGAATAAACCAGGTTTAGGTGAAGTCTTTCAATTACACCACATCCTGATTAAAAGTTCAGTGTTACATTTTTTCAAGTTGTACTCCTCTTTCATTTTACCTATGTATTTGTGAATTCTAGACAGCTCACATATGCAGAAGGCAAAACACTGACAAGTGCAGCAGTTTAGCGTCACAATGAGACATGCTCCCAGGCTGTTTCTGCTGCGGCTCAGCAATTCCACTGTCATTGATTTAAGATATTCACTAGTTTGAGAGCAAAAAAGAAAGAGACAGAGAGAATACAAAGTGACGGTGGAAAATGAGCAGTAGGTGTGGGTACAGTAGATGGAGTACGATGAAGACACATAGAACAGATTTGGAGGTTGAAAGAGACAGAGAGAGATAGAAAGAGGAGCCAGCAGGAGTCTGACAGCAGCATATGACAGGTGGAGGAGTTCATTATTCTTTAGGCTCAGGGTACAGTGTCTACCAATCACTCTCAGTGTCGCTCTCCTTCTCTCATCATCAATGAGCAAGGCAGGATATAAAAGTGTACTTAAAAGGGCTGTGAGAACTATCTGTAAAAGCTGGTGTTTTTTCTGGGATAAAGACTCTGTTTCCCAGGAGTACTTGCACCCAGTGTCAAGACTACGTGACTCTTACCAAGGCATGTGTTTGTTTGGGAGGAAAGGAACGGAATCAGATCTTCTTTTTAACAACACTTGTTATTGCTCAGTAAAATATTTCTCTGTTCAAGACAACTTTTCCCAGGAGACAAAAAAAATGAGGTACTGTTTTTATCTGACGTTTGAATCAAACTTTGAAAACTCAGTTTGTAGTGTAGTTTAGTACCAGTGCTCATCTACCAACTCCAACCTCACCAAGCAGAGCAAATGTGACCAAGCTCTTCATTTTTATGGACAGACTCTCAAGTTTGAAAAGATGACTGCAGCTTATTACAGATAGCTTAATCTTTATAAATTCTCCTCTTTCAGCCATTCTAACCTATTTTAGCACTGATAATCTCATTTTGAGTTGCAGATTATGATCAGGCACATATCTAGACATGCGACTTTTATGAGATATGATAATAAAGATTACTTCGAAAGTCCTTATCGACCCTTTAAACTCTTCCTTTTTTCCTTAAGCACATCAAGAGTCATAACTCCCACCTGATTCTGAGTGAGCTCACACGGCTCCTTCCCCCATTTGTGGACGTGGTTACATGCTACACTGGTTTGTCAAACATGCTTCAGAATGGGTTTACAGCAGGACAGAGCTACAATTCCCATGTAATATTTAGCTCATGGTGTGTTATTACAGAGGCAACAGAATGGAAGCTCACGAAACAAAGATGCAGCGTGGAGCAACAGTATCCATGTGGTGTTTGTCTCTGCAGCAAGTCTGGAGATAATACTCAAGAGTCAGTGGGTTTTCTGTGCTCATATCTCTATAATCTCTTTCCTGTGATTCTCAGTTTTCACCTTTTTGACAAGCTGGTCTTCATATGAAACAAAACTGATGAGGGTAGTTTAATTTGGAGGAGGACATTGAACCCTTAAAAATGCACAGTTTACATTCACACCTTTTACAATGTGTCACCCTCTCTTTTATTCAGTCATAATCCCCTCACACCTTTACCTGTAAGAATTTTCTTGTGTCACACTCTTACACTTTTACCTAACTCTACCTCCGCCCCTCCCTCCCCCTCTCTGTATGGTGCTGTCAGTGAACAGGTGTGCTGCTACTTCTCTTTATTAATGACAGCCAGGAAGAAAGCAAGGGAACCAAGTGAGTGTGTGTATATGTGTGCGTGTGTGTGAATGTGTGTGTAGCACACTAGAGAACTGACAAATGTGGGAGTGGTTGTGCTGCACGCTCCATCGACACAGTGACAAATGGAGGGGGCAGGAGACCCGTATATATTAATGCACATCCCCATACACAGGGAAACATACACACACACACACCAACTCACGATCAGACCCAAAATAGCAGTGTGACAGAGGACAATGTTTTCAGAGCTTGAAAGTTGTTTGGTGCTGCTTGGAGAGTTCTTGAAATTCATTCACTGTAGAATTTCCTCGTACCTGTCGTTTTGATGGAGCACTGAAAGCTTTTCCTTTCCAAGCAAGTGGTTTAATAATGTATTCAATCTTAAGATCTTGTTTTCCCTACCACTCAGAAACTCTGTCACTGTGTTGAATTCATATCTGCCCCCAGCAACTCAGCCTATGTTCAGGAAGTTGTTTCAGGTCATTTTGTTGTATAAAAAAAGATTGAATCATGAAATTTTCTCTTTCCCTTTTGCCTTGATCAGGTTGTCTCAGAGTTGTTCATCATGTAGAGCTAAAATGTGGTTGTTTGCATAAAAGCTCTGAGCTCATGAATGGATATATTCATCCATCATTATAAGATGCACATTGACTCATCCAGTCAGTGACATCATTCCCCATTCGAGTGCAAGTGGCATCTCACCAATTCTTTTTTAGTTTTGGTTTTTCTGTCGTTGGTGTAATTTTTCTCTTGAGGTTGCAACAGATTGGCACCATTTCTAATGCTTTCTTCACTCAAAGCTCAAATGCCTTAACCAACCTTGCCCATTTGTTTCTCATAGCGAGAGATTATCTGAGTCAGATGCATTCTCATTACTCAGTGTACTTGGTTTAGGTCACTAGCAGCAGATAGGAGGCATGTGTAGGAATAAGAGGAGTCCCCTATAATGGTAGGTGTTTCTGTGTTTATATCACTGCAACATGAAGATGAAGTCTTTGGGGGACAAATGCAGAAGCAGAAAATTTAGCTCTTTATGTTCACACATCTAGGATTCAGTATGGAATATTGGATGGATGGATGGATGAAAGATGGATGGAGCGATAAATACATGGACGAATGGGTACATGACTCAATGGGTACATGGATGTTCACACATGCAACCCACCCTTACAATACCAGTGAGATGGTGATGAGACAATGTACTAAATCAGTTCAGAAAGTGATACTTTCAACTTCCAACAGCCATTGGTGAATAATAAATAAATATGATGAGAATTAAGGGTGATAAAGCTTCAGTTTTCAAACTGAAAGCTGCTCAAATATTCACATACATTTTACCCAACTGCTCTGTTTAGTACATTCAGTGACTGACTGAACGTGGACATGTGAGACAGTGAGTCACCAGCATCAGTCACATACACACTGTACAGACTGAAACATGATCAACTTGATATCATCATTGGTGGATGTTAGAACAATCAACGGAGTGAAGTTGGATATAGAAGTTGTTTCAAAATGAAACCAGCTAAATCAAGCACGTACATTTTTGTAAAACCTAAATATCATCCTCTTCCACTGCCCTGAGGTCCAGTTCTGATGGCCGTGTGTCCACTGTCCGAGCTTTCAGTGGTGGACAGGTGTCAGTATGGACACCCTGATGAGTCTGCAGCTGCACAGCCTCATGCAACAAACTGAAGCACTGCAAGTTTTTTTTTTTTTTTAGCAGACCTAGCTTTCTCAGCAGTTTCAGCTCCAGTAGCTCTTCTCTTAGACTGGATTAAATTGGCCAATCTTCATTACCAGTCTCCCTCTAAATCAACAATTACTCATCACAGTAAACAGTTAAACTGCAAATAGACAAGCAGACATTTAAATCCAACTGACTGACCCTTTTTCTGTTATTTTTTAATGTCAATAATGTGATCCCTGGTAAACATGTCAGGGACACAGTAACAGGATTTTCAAACATTTATCTGATGCATCTCTGTGCATGTAACCTTGAAGTATACAACAGTGAACAGAAGCTTTCTTCTTCATGTTGCCTGAATAAGATCCCACTTCTATTGAAGCGTAGGATAAGAGGGCTAATGTGGAGTTTTTCAAGTAACAGCAACAATCATTATCTGGATAAAATAATGAGCCATGTTTCTGTGTATGAACATGTCTAGCAAGTCAGGCTTAAAGGTGGATGATCAAAAGGTGGGTGAAAGTGCAGGGAATCAGAAGACAGGCACAACACGGTCTTTACTACCAACGGACACATGCTGCATTCATTAAGAATAGAAGAACAGAACAGATTTTGAACGATTCAGTCACTGGTGATAACTATTACACTGTCTGGCAATAAGGAATGTTGACATCAATTTATGTGTGTGTGCATGTGTATGTGTGTGCGTGTTTTTGTGTGCGGGGGGGACTAATTCTTAGCAACAAAAAATAATAACAAAAAACAAAAGATAGAAATGAAAAAGGCATCAAAACATATTCTCCTACAGGTTCATTTAGACTTACTCATGGAAATTTGAGGACTATTTCAATTCCTTAAAAAGTATTGAAGTGAGCTCAAAAGATTTCATGAAATAGTACCAAAAAAACATTTTCATTTCTTCTTGAGGAATATCTAGAATACAAAATCAGAACATGCGAGGAAATTAAAGCTTTTAATCTCTGTTTTTTGTTTTGTTTTTTTGAATTTCACTTTATAGTTCACAACATTTTTGGCAAGTCAAGTTACTGTAAATGTTTTCAGTAACATTGTCTTTCTTTAACTTTAAAATGTTCCACTTGTAAGAATTGTGCATCTGAAAACTTAACACATCAAACCATTAAAATAAAAAAAGAACAAAAAGACGATTTTGAGAAGAATAAGATCAACCAGAATCACCCACAAAATTAAACCATCAGGGATGTTTGCCAGAGTTTCAGTTATGAAAATGTGTAAGAAGAAGAAAAAAAAAGAATATTAACTCAATAATTTTAGTATGGTTTGTTTTGTCAGAGTCAAACAAACTCCATGAATTCATCTTTTTATAAAATTCTTGACAAATTAGTTTGTTTGACGTTGGTAACCCCTGAAACAAAGGTTTGGTTTATCATGCGACATTTTATATCTCATGTGTGATGTGACATGTTTTGTAAATCCTCTGCAGGGCCAAAGTGGAAGCCTAGAGAGGTATTATGTGGGTGAAATCTCTTTAACATTTAATATTCAGAAACTCAAACATTATCTGTGTTGTGAAAAATGATAACTTCTGATCTCATTAATAATGGGATCAGTCTAATGGGTATTTAATTCAACCTTCTTTTTTGTGTTAGACACACTGTGTTGTTGTCTTTGTAACCTCAGTCTCATCATTCAGAGAGAAGTTTCATTATCTTTCCTCCCAGGGTTCATGTTTGCTCATTCTTCGCTGCCTTCGTTTCTCTACTTCATCATCTTTCTGTCCCTCCCTCCAAGCTCACACTCATCCATTCTGATCTCTTAAATTTGGCCAGGTGATTATTGTTTATTAGAGGCACAAGTTTTGCTGCACTGGTAAATAGAGCATATTACTTTTCATCAGCGTCCAAACTTTAGCTTTCTACAACAAATATTTGTCTATCTGTGACTCACAGACTCTCACACAGGAGCTGGCTTCACTGAGTCACCTGTTTGTGGTACACTGTAAGCTCAGTGAGTGTGTCAGGGGGAACATGGCAGAAGGATGACACAGGGACAACTTTGACAGTAGTGAGCCCGGCCCTCAGCCTGACCACTCAAATGTCATCATTTCCTCATTTAGGGGAGCCCAGACTGTTCGACACGACTCTGACCATTCGCTGAGTCAAAAGCAGCTCCGTCGCAGAGGCTGTCAATTAGAGGAGACAAACGTCAGGGGCTTGGATCAGCTAAAAAACTGTTATGCCAAAATAAAAAAAAAATCAGATCAAGAAAATATTTTCTTCTTTTTGTGGAATAATGCCTCAGTTTAAGCACTCACTCAGATGAAACAGCGAACAAATATTCACATTTTGTGCTAAACTATGAAGAAGTGGCAGAGGTAAGATTCATTCTTGGAGATGAGAAAAAAAACAATAAAAATTGCTACTTTGCTGAGTTGTTTTGCCTGATAGATGGATCCCTCTGGTTGAGAGGACAATACTTTGAAATGAAAGAAAAACAGGACATTTAAAGAGCTGCTTCACCATCAAACCAACCCAAACAAATAAACTCTCTCCTCAGTTTGTATCTTCCCAGAACTTGGAGAAAACTGTCTGTGCAAATAACTTTGTACCAAAACATGTTAACTCATGAAGTGCATCGCACACAAGAGTCTCATCGAACACTCTGCAAGTTTTAGGTTTGAACTTGGTTTTTCTGGGTACTGTATGCTGCACAGAGGATAAAAACTCATACAGAACAACAAACTAATAAAAATAAGAATGGGAAGCATAAGATGCAGTCAAGAGCAAGTAAAAACAGCTCCAAAAAGGTGGATTTTAATGAGGGTTTAGGAAATGGACAGGTGCAGGCAATTACAGATGTTAAGTGGAGACAAAGAAAGCACTGTCTTGTACGGAAATTATCTTGGGGATAGTAATTACGGAACATGTTTATTTTGACATTTTAGACTAATATAACATCATCTACCTGCTATTCTCAAAAGTCTCTGGGCTCCTAGTGAGTTCAAAGACAGTTCTTTACATACAATGTTGCTGTTGTGACAGTAGTAGCTCTTGAGTTAAACACAAACAAGTACGTCATCACTTCATCCTATGGTCAAGGTTAAATGATGGTTTGCAGCCATTGGTTAAGGATTTACCAAATACAGCTTCTTTATTTCTTTTGTATAAAGACACAAAAAGGTTTGTTTGAAAGGGTGTGTGTTTGTGTCTTTGTGCATTCTCCTGTGAATACATCTCAGTCTTTTTGGTAGCATTAGACAGAGGGCAGATTGTGGTCAACTCCATTTGTTCAGCACAGATGCTCATGTGTAGCTGCATGGATGTGAGTGTTTGTGTGTCATATTGGGAGACTGAATGCTTGTGTGTGTGTGTGTGTGTGTGTGTGTGTGGGTGATGTTTGTGTTAAAAAAGGTAACACCTGTGTTTGTGTGTACGTTCACTGTATGTGTTTGTGATGTGACACAACAAACCGTGGATGTTGATAGATGCTGTTGTAACTCCATCGTGCTGAATGAGGGCCATAACCCACACATGCATTACCATATTCATTCAGCTCACAGAATAGATTGCTTTAGTGAGAGTGTGTGTGTACGTGTGTGCATTTGTGTATGTGTGTACAGGCTGCACTGGTTTGTGCAAAAGTGCAACTCATTTTTAGAAGTCATTTTGCAAATGGCAAACACACAGTGTGTCAATGGTGTATGTGTCTTCCTCCACTCTCTTTCTCTCTCTCTCTCTCTCTCTCTCTCTCTCTCTCACACACACACAGGCACACAGTGTACGTACTTTCACCAAAACAGCTCTTCCTAGGCTAAAGCCCATTCCCATAAAATGTGTTTCAGAGAAAAGAGGTAACTATCAAGTCGGCTGTGTGCTGAAATTGAACATCAGCACAAAACACTGGGCCAAATGGCGGGTTTTCTCTCCCTCTCTCTCCCTCCACTTTCTCCCTCATTCTAATCTCATTCCATCACCTTCTTTTGCTCCCTCCTATTTTTTTCCCCTCCTCTTCTGTCCCTCCATTCTTTCCCTTTCACCTAGGTGTAAATTGCCCTGCAGCTGTGATAGACTTGTGTTTTTGTGTGTGGTTGTGTTTATGTGTTCTCAACACGTCGTATTTTGGGCAGTGTGCCCCATTTGTATGCCTCAGTGTGTTTGTGTGTGTGTGTGTGTGTGTGTGTGTGAGAGAGAGGGAGAGAGAGAGGGAGGGAGAGAGACGCCCTTACTTCTCCTTTTTGTGAGTGTGCATGCACGTCCTGTGCCTGTTTGTGAAAATCCAGATCATTACCTGTATGTGATGTGTGTGAGTGAGAGTGTGAGTGTGTGTATTTTGTGTGTGGGGGTCAGGTCAAGCTATTATTATGGCAGCAGCTGTAGTGGTATTGCAGGGGATTGTGGGAGCCATGCAGACAGGCACTAGGCTCTGAGGGGCTTTATGTTTGAGTGACAGGCCTGAACAAAATATGCTGCACTGCAAAAACTGAAAAAAAAAAAAAATCACTCCTTAACATTATTTACCTGAAATACCCTTTGTATTTATACCACATGTAATATGATTTACATTAAATAACAATATCAAACATATAAATGAAGAAATAATTCCACTTTCTCATAAATGCAACAACCTTTGGCAGTCATAAAAAATGACACTGGTATATTCTGAAACCTCAGACTGTGAAACACCAGGTTTTATGTTTCTACATATGAGCTGTAAAATGGCTGGATTTGTTTGGATTTTCTGTCTTGTGAGTATATTCCCCCCCTGTCTTCAATAACTAATAGAAACAATTAAACTTCTCTTATTGATTGAGATGCAACTGACAATGTTTCTTTTTGGATTCTTGATATACTTCTCCCGACCATGAAACTTTTTTTCTCTAAACTTTTTTTTTTTTTTCTCTCTGCTGTTTAGGAGCATCTAAATGCAGATTGGGCTGACGGAAATGACAGATTTCCTTCTGCTTGAATATCAACTATGCTTTATATGTGGTTGCACAGCCCTGTATATTCTTTCAAACACAGACCCCTGTGAACATGCCCACTGATGCACACTTACTTTCCCACGAGTAAACGCAGCGATGAATGAAATATTGGAAGTTTGCTCTGGATATAACCTGCAGCTACATATGGCCCTGTCATTCTAATGTGTTTGAGTATGCAGGAGGTGTGTGTGTGTGTGTATGGGTGTATGTGTGTGTGTGTGTGTGTGTGTGGTGCTGTGTTAAACATTTTTTGGAAAACAAAAGGCATTAGTTCACTGGACCAAACTAATGTGATATTCTATTAATGCGATTCCCTTAGTGCATCTGTTTGTTTTTGCGTGTATGAGTGTGTGTGTGGGTGTGTATGTGGGGTTGTGTGTGTGTGTCTGTCATCTGCAATAGGTGTTGAATTGAACACACTCACACCTTCAATTTGTGTTAGCTCATTAATTTACAACCACCAAGCCTGGCTGGTTTATTCATTACTTAATTTTTAACACAACCACTTTCAAACATGCACACACACACACACACACACACACACACACACACACACACACACACACACACACACACACACACACACACACACACACACACACACACTGTCTGCTTCTCAAACACACAGCCACTCTTGTTTGCTAAGACACTCAATGAGTTTTTATAACTCCAGCCCTTAGACTGCCTGGCAACACTATTAATGGTGACGGCTTTTTAAGTGGATGAGTGTGTGTGTTTTAGTGTGTACCTTCAACCTGTAATCTTTCTTGTCCCTTTATGGCTTAATACATATTCTTAATCTAAAAATATAACCAATTAAGTGTGCAGCAATAAATTATTGATGCAAACTTATTCAAATCAAGTCTTTAAATCGTAGCCGACGACTTTGCTTGTCTTAAATTAGGTCTGACAGCTTGTACAGAGTGGTAAAACATGCTTACATTGATTTATACTGGTACTACAGAGGCTTTGTGATATTTACCACAGCCACATCAAGACAGTACATAGTAAGTTCACTGATAATCCGTCTTTATGGACGGATAAATAAGAAAAATCACAGAAAAAAAAAAAAAATTGTGCAACCATTTCTGTGAAATGGCCTTATTATTTTAAAACTAAAAATGTTGCTTTATTCATTTCTTAAAAACAGTCTTCCAATCACAGCAGCATTGTGTCTGTTGGTTTCCAGTAACAGGTAATCTAATAAATAATTATTTCAAACTTTACACTGTCGTTACCGTGCAGACAGACACATAAGTAACGATGATTGGCTAAAGGCAGAGTACAATTTCATGGTGAACCAATCAGAGCCAGAGCGCAGGTAGATGGGTCACATGAGAGAACCAGGTGCAATGGCGGTGAGGTCGGAGCGCTCTGTTGAGCTAAAACTGGTGTTTTCAGGAATGAAGTACAGGTACTTTAATGTCATGGATGTAAAAGGCAAAAACATACATGAGAAATTACAGTATTCCAGAGCTAAACCTTATAAGAAATCTGAATTTGTTTACTAATTAGAAGGTTTTTTTCAAGAAAGTAACACAAAAACTTCTTTACCTGGTAACTAATTGTGTTTATGAAGGAGTATTTCAGTTATTATTCTGCTACATTTTTAGAAAAGTAACAAGTGACTAAGACTTATAAGTTTTGAAAGTTATTTGCCCAACACTGTCAGGACAGAAATAAAACATTCATTTAGATTCGATTAAGTCTACAGAACATATTTTTAATATGTTTTATTTATTTTACTTGTATCCATGTGTTAATGCTGATATCATGTGATAATTGATAAAGACTCAATGAATAATGACTGTATTTAGAGCAGATGACAGATCCCAGTCTTCACAGCAGAGAAAAAGCCTCATGACAGAGGTCTGATGTTTTCAGTTACAACAGAATACATCTATCTGAGGCTCAGACCATGAGGAGGAGAAAATAAAATCAGAGGACAGAGACAACCAAAGGGGTGTGAAGGGAGAGCTTGAGACTGTGTTTGTGTCCATTTGGGTAGCCTCCTTGTCATTTTCCGTCCTGACCTCTATGTCTCACCAGCTCCTGCTTGTCTTCTGTCTACAACTTGTTTTCTGTTCGTTCCAGTTGACCTGATTCCACCCTGACATCGTCACCACACACTTCCTCTCTGCTATCTCATCTTTTCATTTGGTCTCGACCTCCCTCTTTTTTTTATCTCCCTGAATCACTTTGAAGTTTCCCTCTCCTTCCTCACTCATGTACTTCTCTGTCTCTCTTTGGGGTGAAAGCATCAAATGGGGTGATACAGTTTGTTAACAACAGAAAAAGACATGGAAAGTGATATTTTCATCCTTGATCCTTGTTCTCTGACATGTTCAATCTGAACAGCCACTCTTACCTTTCTGAACCTTGACCTTTCTCCGATACCACATGTGCAAGTCTATGAGTTCATTAGTGTAATGGTTTTGAATGTTGCTTATGTGCTGAGTTGTTTTTTCCTAATCCCACACTATGCCCCAACCCCGGGCCTAGTCTGGCATTAAGTTTTTTCTCCCTCTTCTCTCCTAATGTTACCCATAATTCACTCTAATGAAACAGGGCTGAAGAAAGTGAACTACTGGTGTCCTCCCCATGCATATGTCTCTGTCTTTTTTTATGTTTCTTGGACGGGTTGTAACTGAAAGGCGAAATCTCATGTACTGAAACATGTGCAATAGTCGGTGAATAAAGGAACCTTTAATCTTGAAGTTCCTCTCTTTCTCTGTCTATTTGGGACATCGACAAAACACTGACAGTAGACTCACACAACCTAATTCAAATCATGAATCAAGGTTTTATTACCTTGAACAATACAGGCATGTTTGTGTAATGAATGAGTGAAATCTGAATACCGAGGTAATATAGAATTTTTTTGATGACTGCTTGTTTTTTTTTGATTCAGTAACTAATCTAACTCTATTATTTCCTTTTATTCTCCGTACAGTTGACGGATGTCTGGATTGGTCGGTGGATCTGAAGGAGTATCACGTCCTGGCTGGTGAACCTGTTCGAGTGAAATGTGCCTTGTTCTACAGCTACATTCGAACAAACTACACCATGGCCACCAACGCTAAACTGCGCCTCATCTGGTACAAAAACAAAGGAGATGCAGAGGTAAGATCGCTTAAACCCAGGCGTGAGTGAGCGCAGACAGGAAGTAGATGTGTGAGGAAGTTACTGTTTTTGATAAAATGAAAGAATAATACATTCAAAAGAACAATTTTGTTGTCTTCATATATCCTTTATGTTTTGTCTATTTGAGAAACTTGGTTGCTTTATAACGGTAAGTTGTAGATGTCGCCATACCAACAAGAAAATATAAAGATGTTGCCAATGACAGGAACAGTTCCATTTGCAAGACAGATGATTGAAATGATGGTTTTCCAAGTTTGAAAAGCACTTGCTGCTCTCAAAGTACAGCATCATCACTGGACATGTTCCAAGAACACACACACAGTCGTCACTCACCCAGCTCATTTAACCAATGATACTGTAATAATGAGGGAACTGCCTTAGTTTTAATTGCTTGAATTCAAACTTCTTCTGTTGGTCTCCTGTCTTATCATGGTCGGCAGATTTTCCTGAGTTTCAATAGAATCATAAAAAAAACCCTGACAGGTGAGACTTTCATCAATGAAACTTCAATGAGTCTAGTGAAGGTGGTTTTATGTGCAGGCGTCATGAACAGTATTATCTGGGTGTATGAATGACCAGTGATAAATGACTTCATCAAACCAATCTGCAGCAGCTCAAAGGAAACTGTCCTGCTCGAAACTGTTGTAACAAGTGTCTGAGTTTCTATTCAGAAACGTTTCTCACCAAAATGAAGCAATTGCGAAGAAAAACTTTCAATCTTTGCTTTTTCCTTTGTTTATAACTCATCCATAGAAGGCTCACTAATTTAAGATTTTCTATTTTCCTACCCACTAAGTGTGCGTATGTGATGTGAAAGACACAGTTTGGTCTGGAGTGCTGCTAAAAAGAAACTCTCTTTTCTGAGCTGTAGGGATTATTAAAAACAGGATTTAACTGGATTACACTTAGAGCTTATAATGCACTTGTATCACATTTCAGAATCAGTCCTAAATGCAGTATCTATATATTTACTCTTACTTGAAATTATTTAAATTGAGTAAATAATTAGCCAAAGTACAACAATAGAAAAAGTTCAAATGATCCACGATTATTTTTCTATTTTTCAGATTTTGATGCCTTCTTCTGAAAAGCATTACTTTGTACGTTTATGCATATATTCTCTTCCACTATTTATTTATTTTTTTGTTCTTTTCTGAATGAAAAGCTTATTCTGCTTTCATCAAAGTGATTGTGTAATTTTTTTCTGCAGAAAAAAGGGGGTAATCGCAGTGTTGTAAACTGATCCTCCCTCTCGCAGCAGATGTAGGCTGAAAATATCATCACAAGCTGTGAAATTTTTCGCTAATGGTCTTGTTTGCTTTAGTGGGTCATGAAGAGGGCTCACTGTTGAATTCAATTACTTTCACAACTGGACAAAAGCTCTTTGTAGGAGCTTTGAAGAGGGGGTATTGTGCTTTTTTATGCTTTTGCATCGTTTGCAGCTCAAAAAAAAACAAAAAAAAAAACAACAGTTTTCTCACACTGGTGTTTTAGAAAACCTCTATTTCAGTCTTTGCCTGACATGTGTTTTTCTAGCTGCTGCATTGGTAAGGCTCCCTGCTCCTCAAACCCCCTTCGCTCTGATTGGCCAGGCCTCTGGAAACCTGTAGAGGGCAGAGTCATGAGCAGGCCTTTCTGCATGAGGTCCATCTCTCCAACATGACATGAACCAGTTGAAAACGTAGGACGACTTCATCATGTCAGAAACATTTTGGATCGGAGCGTTTGATCAGTTTGCAGACAGATTCAGAGATATCTACAATACATGAATATGTAGCCATTTGAAAATCTGCACACATTTAATTTGATAAACCCAGCATCTGTGTTTAAAATATGGAAAAAGCAGAATACACACTTATTAAAATGACAGCAGGCTCTGTATAAGGTCCACTTTCAGTATTCTTTTCTCACTCAATCTCTCATGGGAGACAGCAAAAGCATACACCATGCTGTGGTTTGTGGTTATTTTCTGTCTTTCTTTTAGTTAGGCTGGCATTACTAAAGGGTTTGAACAATCAAAATGACATAAAAAAAATAAGTGATTAGTAAGAAAGCTGACTTTTTTGTTGTTGTCCAGAGATGATGAAAGAATCATTCAGTGAAACACTAATATCGACTGTCAATCACATATTGCCCCATGGATCTGACACTGTTGTCTCCTTTTCAGGAGCCCATTATATTTTCGGGTCATCGCCTGAGTAAAGAAGATGACTCCATCTGGTTCAGATCTGCAGAAATGGAAGACAATGGCTTCTACACCTGTGTTTTGAGGTGAGTTGTGCAAAATACAATTTCACAAAATCCTGTTTTTAAGTTATTATTCAATATCGTGACTCCGTACTCAACTCTGAAACGACTTGCCAAAAGACAGGCCCGGGGTTATAATCAGAATTCTGAAAGAATGGTTTAAATTGCGTTTGCTTCAGTTGAATGCTTTGTTGATAGCAACTTGTGAATAACACAAAATACTGTCCCTCTCCTCAGGGGGCGAGCTGGGTGAGAGCACACTGAGAGAGAAACATAGAGTTATTCTGAAGTTTTACTTCCAGCTACAGAACATTTGGTTCATAAGACTGAATAAACACAGTGAGGAATTTAACAGCAGGCAGACAGAATAATTTTGTCCAGGCTCTGACATGCAGCAGTGCTCCTGAGGCTGCCCCAGTACTGTTGATTTTATCTCATGGGAACAACCTCGCCATCGATCTCTGACTCAGAGAGTTTTGTTCTCCACCCAGGCGGCCCTTTTACATTGTGTGGGCAAACAGCAGAACTGTTTTTAGTGTTTGAATAAGAAAAATTGGGGATCTTATTTGAAAATGTTCTGTATTCATGTTGAATGTCCTGCCCTCTGTGGTCAATAGAACAGAGATGAATGGTGTTTGAAGAGTATTACTCTTTTATCTGTTAATTTAGGGGGTATTCACTTTAAAACACTTTTATTTTTGGCAGTTGGTAGAACATGAAGCGGTCAATTTAAAACATTATCATGACTGCTTTATTATGTTTGCTGAAGGCTATGGAGAATATCAAAGTGATCTGTTGTGCAGAGGCAATGCAGTTGTGTGCATATGTGTGTTATTTTGTGTGCATATGTGTGTTAGTGCATATCAGTGAGGGTGTATTTTCTCCTCTCTGTTTGGAATACAGCCAGTTTGGCAACTTCAGTATTTCCTGTTTGCTTATTGGCATACAGCATGACTTGTCCTGAGTTGTATGTGGCCTTTTGCAGTGCATTTCTCTCTCATTGTGTATTTTTATATTAGTTAATTTTGTGGCCCAGAAAGAGGAATGACAACCCTGTTACCTGCAGAGGGGAAGTGTGTGGTCAGAACCTTTGTTTCAGCCTGTGAGGAGGAGCTGTTGTTAAGTGTGTCACTGAATCTTAAATAGAGATGAAAATTTGTTTTTAATTGGGAGACCAATAATGTAGATCTTTAGTTTGATTAAATAAAGAATTTGACATCATTTCAAGTTTTAAAATGCATTATGACCACTTTTAGGGATTTTGCGCTTTGATGATGAAATTGTGCTGAGTCAACCTTTTTTCAACAATTAGGCCTCATTTTAACATGAAACAGTTCCCTATGACTGTATGCATATTTCTTCTGTAATAAATCCAGAAGATAACACTGTAAGGACTTGTTGATCATGTAGTTATGACTCTTTATGCAGGAAGCTTCAAAAAATGTCTTGTTATCACTGAAGGCAGTAGGTCGAGTGAGTATTTAATATTGTAATTTCTTAATTACCAAAATATTTCTGTTCATTTTTCCATTTCCAACTTCCAGTGTTTGTTAATATTGCTGCACAAAAGAAAAACTCAGTGTAATCTGGTTGTAATTATAGATAGGTACCAAACAAAGTGAGCTTCACCTTGATAAAGATCGCCACAATGACAATTGATGACCAATCAAAATCAAGCATTCAGCATCACTGAGTCGTATAAATGTATCTATTGATGTCCAGCATTCTTTCATATCTCTATACTTCAATTTGTTGATGCGGTTTTCATGAAAGAAATATTCACAAGCGATATCTCCAATGAGATCTTCTAATGAGACACATATGGTGTGACACCTGTGAACTAGTTCAGGCGTGCAACTCGAGATGCACTATTACATTGACTGTACAGCAGCCTCACAATCACCTGACAAAGTTTCCTCCCAATCAAACTGTCTATTTAATCAAGCTGCAAGACTTCCCCTCTCTCTCTTTGTTTCTCTCTCTCTCTCTCTCTCTGCTTTGCCCATGATAAACTAAAGCCCTTTTAAAACAGCTTGAGTATTACCTGCAGAGCACAGGTGACTTGTTAGTTACCTCCTGATGAGTGTTGCATGCAAACTGTGTAAGCCAAGTTTGTATTTATTCAAACTGACTGACACTTCTGATTGAAAACACCGAGCACATTAAAAATCAAAACCAATGCTTTTGTTAAAGGGGGAATGAATGTAATTTACATAACCATTGATTATTTCTGTACACATTGGGAACACGCTGCATGTTAACCTACATGATGTTGGTAAACCAACAATCAATGCTATGGAAATGTTCCATCCACAACAGTCAGCATGAATTCTTTCTCTACCTCAGTCTTTAAATGGTTGCTTTTTCATCCACATGATTCATGACACAAGTAGGGAGCTGTTCTCCTCCCTGTTGGATTGTACAGGACTGTTACGTGGTATTAAGTCTCTGAACTGTGGCCTTCCTTCATGTGACTCCTTTGGGAAGATGGCGAGGACAGTCTGTGTTCCTCACAGTGAAGCCTCTGAGGGTTATATTCTTAAACTACTAAAACCCAATTGGTGGGGATGAGGCGTGTTTGTCTGGTGTATGTAATTTGGCAGGAAAAGAAATACTTCGCAATCCAAGCAGCAGCAAGTTTTTTTGTGAGTTATTTTTTGCTTTAGAGGGAACAGTAACATTTGTATGTATGTTTAAAATGTGTCTGTTCTGATCCAAATTGTGCATGTGCAGCTCTGCAAAGTCTGAAATTTAATCAAGTCATTTTGTCTAATTTTTAGTGGGAAAAAAATGTATTTTTGACTTAATACAAGCCGCATTCACCAGATCTGTCCATGAAAATGTCTTGTGTCAAGTTAGTTAGAGAAAAAGAAGATGCCTGAATTGCTTGTAACAAGTCACAAGAAGAAAAAAAACTGTCACTTGAGTAAGAAAAAAGTTTCTTCTATTTAGACATTTTTCTATTTTCAAGAAACTTGATTAGCAATTTGTTTCTTACCCCATTGGCAGATTATTTTTTCTCTTACTTATTACAAGCAATCATCTGCAGACATAATTTTCTTATTTTGAAATAAGACAAGCTCCTGGGTTGGTAAGCTTAATGTGGCTCATAACAAATATAAAGGACTATTTTCTAGTAAAAATAACACACAAACACTTGCTTAGATTTCAGTTTTTGCAGTGTAGAGGTGCCTCACTTTCAGGCAGTAAAATTATCAACTCATCCCAGCGGTTTCATACTTTCCAAGACTGCACATTGCCTGAGTTAATATCAAGCTCTTTATAAAAATTCCCAATATGACAAAGGATTTCAGTATTCCTTGACAGCAAACAATGTTCCGTTTAAGCCTAAAGTAAAAAAAAAAAAAAAAAAGGTTAAAATTACTACATGCTGGATTTTGGCCATTTTAGAGATCACTTTGATGCTTTCAATGCAAAAAATCACAAGATGAGCATTATATGGATCAAAGTATTTAACGTAAGTCGCTCTTCAACCAAAGATGTCCTTTATTTGAAATCTTTTTTATCGCCAATGTGAACTCAATATGCTCCTGATCAACTTGCTGCCGTGCACTGATTCTCAGCAGCCTCAGCCATGAAATCACCATCTATCTTCTCTACTTGATCCTGCTTGTCTTCCTCCTCTGCAGCTGGAACCTTCACCGCCTTCACTGGCTCTCTTTTTTTTCCCCTTTGCACTTTTTCTTCACCACCTTCTCCCTCCTACTCTTTCTTTTTCTTCCACACTTAATCAGATCTGGCCTCATCCCACATGCTGCCTCCATTTTCTACATCTCTCCCTCCTCCACCTACCGTTTGTTTCTCCTGGTCCATCTTCCTCCAGTTTTTTTCCCCCTCTCTTCCCTCCGGTCTCTTCCTGTCTAGGCTTGATTCTCTTCAACTCTCCTCATCACCCCCTCTCCTATGCTCTCTTCCCACCTCCTTTTTCCTGCCAGAGCTTGACACCTATCCTCCTTAATAAGCTCTTTGCCTCTCTTTCTCTCTCTCTTTCTGTCTTCCCCTCGTTCTCTCGGCATGACAACCTAATTAGGGCTTGGTGTCTGTCATTGTCTCAGGGTCTCTTATTAGTGCAAACACACACTGTCACACACACACGTGGATGCAATGATATTGCACCTTTGAATGTATTTATTTCCTTGATCGGATAAATAGTGTCATAACAATTGTAACTAATGCTCCATCTGCATTCTTCATGTAATTGTACTGCAAGTAAGCCAAGATAAGACCAGCTTTTCTTCAGCTGTAATCACATTTCACCATTTTAGGCTTGATTTTGGTCAGCATGTGGAGTCGTCAGATTGAAGCTGGGACACTAAAATGTGATATGATGCTTTATACATTTTCATCTGAAATTTGGTGTCACATTTTACGCTGACAATCATTCTCGTTCATGTTTCGCAAACTAAAATCAGTCCTTTACCTTTGTTTTGCTCATCAGGGGTGGAAAACAATGGGACAACAACACCCACAGAGTGAAATAAACAGTAGGATGCTGGTGGAGACTGTGCTTCATTGTGGCTCTGTAATTGCTGCAGTTTCAACAGCAAATGTGACACATGGTCTTATGATATAAAGAACTTTTTTCCCCTTGTGCCCCTCTGGCCAAGACGCTGTGTGTATTCTTCTACTACAAACATTTCATAGCAGTAAACAGCACATCCTACATGCATTTTTTTTCTATAGTCATCCAGTGAACAAAGCTACAGAACAGAGCTCCAGTAAGTTTGATGTTTTGATCTGCGTTGTTTGCTCTGCATCTGGACCTTAGTGTGACAGTACATACAGTACATACAGAGCACTTTAAAGCACACAGGAGAAGACACACAGGGAAGATAAAGCAAATTCAGCAAACTGTCAGCCTCCTGTCAAGAACGCATTTATATTGTTTTTAATGAGAAAAAAAATCAACAGGGTTTTAGTCCTGATTTAAATGTTCATGCATGCTCATGGCTCACGTTTAGTACTTAAAAATCTTAAACACGCACACACTTCAAGAGTTTTGGCGGCCTCTGGGGTCCACACGCATTGAGTTAGGAAAATTATTTTAATTACTTTCAGTCTTTAACATCTCTGGTACACATGGGCAAAAGATGGAGTTCATCCGACAAATAACCTAGCATGAGTTTGTTTTTCTAGCTAGCCTTTGACAGGAAAAATCTAATTTTGAATACAATATTTCAAACTTCCTGTCCGTATTAGGGCCATGGTTCCATGAAACTTTTTTAGGTTTTGCCATGGTGCTCCCTCTGTAAAAATGTCATGCTTGTAGGTCAAAGTAGCTAGCGGTGCTGCAAATTTTTGGCAAAAGAGGGCACTCGCGAGCATTGTAGCTTTCTGAAAGCACCAAATTCATAAATTTTACTCATTCTTGTGGGGGGGTAGGCAAATTTCGACACACTTTTTGTTCATGTCCAGGGGAACAAATTTTAGGTTCTTTATTTTCCCTATGCCTTGGATTACAATAGGGGCCTCGCACTGGCTGAGCTCGGTCCCTAATGATTGACAATATTAAGGTTAGGGGGGCAGTGATGGGAAACAAAACACCAACAAGGTCTTGTCTACCTTCTACTAAGGTAAGATACAAAAAGCAAGCAGATACTGCCAAGTTGGCAGCCAAAAATACAGAGTTTTTCTTTTTCTTTTTCTTCTCCTGCTGTTTATATAATAATTTTGATTGAGTCATTGAAATAAAAAACTGTAATACAGAATCACTATATTTTTATTGTTTGTGAAAAAAAGGCTTTGGGGCATAGTGTTGTATCAATCTCCTGTCGTCTGTTTCTCTCAATAAGAAAGACCCAGCTTAGTCTTTTACCAGTTGTATTTTATTTTTTATTTATTTATTTATTTTTAAACACTGCACATCAGTGTTCATGGTAACCTGTAG
The DNA here is from genome assembly GCA_008086565.1 of Thalassoma bifasciatum. NCBI lineage: Eukaryota > Metazoa > Chordata > Actinopteri > Labriformes > Labridae > Thalassoma > Thalassoma bifasciatum. Next base: position 310,164 of record RPOG01000142.1, read on the forward strand.
GTTTTCATAGGCCAGAAAGAAAGGTAAAAGGATCTGGAAACATTGTTAAAAAGAATGAGGTGAGCAAGTACCAAAAGTGTAGTGACATTTGCTGTAAGGAGACAATAACAACAAATAACTTTTTCTGAGAAACAAAGAAAAGTGAATGCTTGGAGAGGAAAAAAGCACAGAAGCAGGTGGGTGGAAAAGCAAGAGAGAGAGAAAAGAGGGTAAAGTTAGAGCCAAAGAGAAAGTACATAAATTGAAGGAATGGGAAGAAAGGGTAAATAAACAGATACAGAGAGAGAGAGAGAGAGAGAGAGAGAGAGAGAGAGAGAGAGAGAGAGAGAGAGAGGGTTGAGTTCTGCAGAGAGATTGAGGTGCAGGTGAGAGAGTGATGGCAGAAATTGAGGAATGATTGGAGGAGAAAAGGAAAGTAAAAATCCATTTTCTCTGCAGGTATAAGGACCTCAGTGGGGGGAGAAGGCATGCTGGGACTGCCCAAGACCCTTTATATACCCACTATGATTACCACCCCACACACACACACACACACACACACACACACACACACACACACACACACACAAACATAAAGATGCAGACATACACACATGCACACACAGAACTTGGAAAGACATTGATACACTCAGTGAGAGGTCTCAGTTTACCTTTGAGGCTGTAACACTGAAAAAGACTTGGCACCTAACCTGTACACTCAACTATCTGAGAGTTTTAGAGAGAGAAAATCATAAAGAAGGTGGACAGAGAGAGACAGAGAGAGAACAGGACAAAGAATAAGAAAGACAGAAAGAGAAATGGAGTGTAAGAACCAAATGATGAGTGTTAGATATTGAACACGGTAGCGTGAGATGAGAGATATCATGCCTTGGGCTTTTCAGTTCAACAAGTCACATTTGTTGGAAATGCATCATGTTCTCTGGGCGAGAAAATTACTGATTAGCTGCCTAGAGGGTTTCTGGCCTCTGGGTAAGAGAGTTTGTGAAATGGTCGGTCACACGGCTGACCAAACTGGGTGTCTGTGTTGTGCCTGATGATATTTTGCAAGTTACCTACTCTGTACAATTGGTGGATAGTTTGTTGGCTGGGGAGCGGATGTGTTCACCAACTTTTTTATCAATGAAAGCCACTGACAATTGGATATATAGTCATAGTCACAGTATTGAAGCAGATTGTCAGTGGAGACCATTTTGGAATTGTTTCTTCAAGCGGTGGGCTTTAAGCCTCTTTACTAACAGCTTTAGGGCACACTTTGGTCTCTGGTTGGACAAACATGTGATCTTAACATCTTCTAGACCCCTGAGTTAGAAAAAAAAGCACCCCAGCACAGTGTGTGCTGATAGTGGATGTAGCATTTCAGGCCCGAGCTGTTTCTTTTACTACACTGTAAATACGTTTTTTAATGGTGTCACTACAGATGGGTACCTTTCACATTTGGACCAATGCAGTACAGATGCCCAGAACCAAAGAATCAGTATCAGAATTTAACGGTACCAATTTTTGGTACTTTTGTGTGTGTGTTCATAACATATTTCAATTCAACATATTTATTTCTTAATGTATAAAATATAAAATACATCAAAACAATATTCAGCTGTTTGTGCTGTAACATCATTTGCTTCACAAATTTCTTCAAACTTGACTAAAATTAGGTACAACTTAAATTAACTGCAACTTAATAAATTAACAAAAACAACTGCACAGTGGTTTTCCTGAATAATGCACAAAGTAAAACTTAGCTTTACATACTACATATGAATTTGGTTGGTACCTGTAAAAGAACATTTGGTACTCATCCCTACTTTTCATGTCTACCATCATGTCTATTAAATATATTTCAAAATAAAAGAATCAGAGAAATATGTTTGAGCAGCCAGGCCACTTGTTTTCTTTTTATTGAAAAAAAAGTGTTTTTTGTCTCCAGAAACTTCATCATTTTTAAACTTTTGTGAAGCAGTTTCAGTCATTAAGGCTCATTGATTAAACGAACAGAATCCTGGATTTCATTGCTCCAATGAATGTGTCTCTCTCCTCCTCCCAGCTATTCCCCTGTGACATTTCTTGTAAACTGAACCACCTGTCTCTCTGTGTTCGAGGATAAATTAGCTCTCTGTGGCCAAACACACACACACAAACACACATAGTTGTCACAAGGGTGTTCTCTGATGCCAGCCAAATATTTAACCTCCCTCTCTTCATCAGATTAACAGACTCTGAGCAGGGGATAAAGACAACGAGAATAAAGGGAAGAAGAGAGGGGAAGGAGCGTACAATGACGGCGGGGGAGTGAAACAAAGATGAGGTTGGAGAGGAACGGAAGCAGAGAAGGAGAGAGCGGTCATTTGAAGTTGCTTTGGCAGTCCTCTGTAACTTGGCAGCCGTTCAGTTGGTACCAGTCTCTTGCCAATCTGAGCCAAAGCCTGCTGCTTTGGCGAGTATTTTGACAAAGAAAAAAGAAAAAAAAAGTTGGCAACGGTTGAGACAATTGAGTATTCAAGGAGATTATAAGGTACTATGAAATATGTTCAGATTTGGTAAAGATGTGGAAGAAGAAAGGACTGAAAATGAGGAGAATGAGGCCAGAGATGTATAAATACCAGGAAACCTCAAGTCTTCAAAACCATCTGTTTAAGACAAAGATCCACCTGCACATTTTCTGCCCATATTCAGGTGTCTTTCATTAAGACAGTGAAATGTGTGGCACAATGACCTCAACTCAACCTCTTCAAGTAGAAAATGACTTTAAATAAGCAGCTGATTCAGATCTAACCTGAGATTATCCAGCTCTTACAGTCGACCTTTTATTAGATGTTGTCAAATAAGACAAATTAAAGGTTGAGTTAAAGGAGTGAATTATTCTGTTAGCTTCATGATATTTACCTTAACACACAAAGAAAAAGTCAGTGCTAGAGTTTGGTGAAATTAAGAGTCTTTATAGCTTAAATCCAACAGATGCGTGTCATTGCTCCGAACAGGTTTTAATTCCTCTGTGTTTCAGTGTGTTTACTTACACAGGCTTCGTGCTGTTGCATATATTTCAGACCCAGCAGGCCAAAGCATGTCACATCCATCAGCACAGTGCAGATGGGGTGTGACAGGATGTTAGACAGTCGAACAAAAATAAAACATCTGCTTTATTTGAGAATCTAAAAAAGGTGTTAAACATACACATGGTAAGTCACTTAACCATGAAAAGGTGAAACCGTCATAACGAACTGAGCCAAATCTAGAGCCAATGGGTGAATGTCATAGACCAATAAAGAAAACTTGAAAGAGGAGAGGTTTAGCATTGGGTTGGGTAAACCTTTCAGTCAGGATGTAGCTTGGTAAGTCCTGGGTCATGTCACCCCAGCTATATGGTGTCCAGTTGGCTGTGCTCTTTAAATGCAGCCCATGAGTGTTGATGGACAAGGGAGCAACACCTCATCAGAGTTGAGCTGGACCAGACGTGGATCTGGTGGAAGTTTTGCATTAGAGTAGAATAAGTAGAAGAAGAATATTAAGATATATTAAGATATATTAAGGATAACGAAAAGCTCATGCTCTGTCACACTCCTGTTTAGTTTTCTTCTTCTCTAACCTCTTTTTTCTATCTGACAGTCCAGCTTCAGTGTCTAACATCACTATAAAATCAATCAAAGAAAGTGTTTCTTTCTGCCAGCCAACAAGTTTTGTTTTTTTTGTTTTTTTTTCTGTATGCCCAAGAAAATCAGGCTCAATCACAGATTCTAAGAAATAGCATTTAGAAATAACTAGTTTTGGTACTCAAAATCTAACTCTAAATCATGGATTATGTATAGGAAAATATGTTAGAGCAAGGCTATTTCCAGATCACTCATAAAGTCCTCGTAGTGACTTTAGGCTGAGGAGTCTTTTCATTGGAACTAGCAATCAAAAGTTTCCCACGGTTTTCTTTAAACACGTGATTTCAACATAATGAGGGAAAAAGCTGCAACGCAACAGTACTTTTTAACTTGTTTTCTCCCAGTATGCTTTAATAATAAAGCAATCACTAAGTTCCTGGATGCCATCATCATAGTTAAGTGTAACTGTAAGTGCAGTGTAAGTTCTCCCTGTGCATTTAATATTTCGATGTTAGTTTCACTGATGGAAATGGCACAGCTTACTTTACAGTGACATAAAAGATATCAAAAGCTCATCTTGTGCAGCAAATTTTACAGTGCATTAAGCATTATGAATTGGTAAAAATGCAGGCATCTCACAGATAGGTGTGAGAGATCTGATGGTGAGAAACAGTGATTACTAATTCAGCATAGTGCCACCTCTGTTCTTCTTGGAAGCCGTTAAGATTCTCCTGATAAACAGCCCGCTGTCAGATGATTGTATCAGCTCTGCACAAGTAGAATTTAGTGTATCATTAACCAAATAAAATAAAGCCTGTGTGCTTTTTCATGCATTCATATGTGCTTTACAAGCATTTGCGTCCGCACCGATCCGTGTTTGTGTCTGTTTCTGTTTGTGTGTGAATGTCTCAGCACCTGCAGATGCCCACACTCTCTCCCTCTGCCTGTTAGTTAGATTGATAGTCAAATTAATCTGCAGCTCCGTCCAGGTATAAACATGCTGCCTGCTGGCCAGGATACATCCCCCTCTATTAACGCCATAATTCAACGCACCCTCCAGCTGCCTGCCCTGATCATGGAAGGGTAATTGCATGGTGGGTGTGTGTGATTTATTGACAGGGAGGATATGCTAGATTACAGGTTGATTTGGAGATTAATTTATGGCTCATTTTGTATTTTAGGTAATTTGAATTTGTGTTTTTGGAGGGAACTCTGACAGGGGCACAGGCCCACAAAGGCACACTCTCACACACATACACACAGTGTAACATTATGAAAAATTAGTGGTCAGCCAAAGCACAGAGTGCCTGGAGTTGTTAGAGAGGAGGGTGCCCTGCTTAAGGAAATCTGAGGAACAAGTGTTGATCGGCTTAAAGATTTAGAGACATTTTGTCAAACTATGATCCAAGCATAATGATGAAACAAGAAAAAAAAGAAGCCATATAGCCTCAAACTGTGTTATAAAAGCATAACATCTTGACTCCAAGGTTGCAGAAAACTAATCCTATGAGCGAAATAATGTTAATAAAGTGAGGCATTTGATAAAAGTTATAAATCCATACATATGAAATTCCATATTACAGCATATATTTTCATCCTCATCATGTCATTACAACTTCTTTAACCCCTTAGAGCCCAGTGTAGCCCTGCCACTACAATTTCCATTTTAAGTTTTGAACTGCTGTAGATTTGAAACCAGGTAAGATAAATCATTATTTTTGTTTATAAAATCTGGGGAGTTGCATTTTCAACATGTCCCAGAGCAATGTTTCTTTCAACTAATGTGGAAAAAAACCCAAATAACTCATTGTGGTTTATTGCACTTTTAAGCGATTTATTTATTTATTTGGACATAAGCCTGTATGTTTCATTAAAGTTTGGAATACAAAGTTTTTATTATTTTACATACTCTACTTTTTTACAGTATAACAAGTCATTAAAGTCACACCCCTAACAGGCATGAGCTGAACATGTGTGGTGTACGTTTTAAACTTGTGGATAGCTCTTGAATCGTAGCCATTGATCTACCCTTTCACCTTTTAACAATGTTTTTCAATCGGAGGTGGGTAGAGACAGAGAAGATGGTCCACTTATTGGAAGAGTTGTAGTGTAATTATGTGCATTTCTCTCTCTCTCTCTCTTTTAAGTTGGGTTAGGTTTTATAGGTTAAGCATAAATGCTAGTAGTAGGTAGTAAAAGCGTCAGTAGGCCAAAGGATCAATTTAAGGAGTCCCAGTACCTGCTTTTGAGGATTGTAATGAGGTTTCCCACCTGAGAAACATCAACACCTGTAAAGCTATTTTAACTCCTGTTGAATCTTGTGACTGTACCTTTTGCTCATTTCGGTGTGCAATGGCAGATGATGACTCTATGGGGACTGTTTTGGCTTGTCAATAAATAAATGAAAGGATCAGTTGTGTTTTGTATCACTAAATATCGCCATCATCAGCAAATAATTTACAGGACCCATCTTATGACAGTGCTGTGAACTCTTCTTTTGCCAATACATGTATACTTTGTCAAAAATTGGCCTGAGGTCAAGAAATGCAAATGTATCTCTTCTAAATTCAGAAAAAAATATTATCCCTGCATGGTCTTTACTCACTTTATTAACAGTTTTCCATCGTTTCAGAATCTGTTTGTCTTCACAGTCATTTTTTGTGTCCCTTTAGAAAGCTGTGGGCCACAGACATGTCCTCATTCCTTTGACAGATTTTTGATAGCTGTCTTCACACTGAAAAGCTACATCAAAAGACTCATCTTAAGCGGGCTCTAGCAGAATTATTTCGTGGAAATTTGAAGAAATGGTTCTGAAATTTCTCAGAATATTTTCACTAAAAACTTTTCTTAGCTGTGGATGGAAAATGTACTGCCTGGGGATGAGGAGGCTAAAACTACCCTTTATGCTTCGGCGCTACCGATCATTTAAGTTGAAACACTCTTTTTTTAATCCACAAATTATACTTTTTGGGGAGAGCTGCTTTGAAGCCTTAGCACAATGGACCACAGAGGTAGAGTTTCATTAATTAAACTTATCTATACCAAAGCTAACTCTTTCAAATAACAGCTTTGCTTACTTTTTTTTTTTGTCATGATCAGGATCTCTTTTTGCGTAAAAGTTCTTGAGATGTTTAGTGTCAAACATTGCATGCTTCTCCCAAATATAGTCACTGTTAGATCATGATGGTTTAGATTGCAGGTGATTGGCAGTCGCTGAATAACAAAACCTGTATGGGCTTTTTTTTGTTAGAATAGCTACCAAATGTGCAGCTATTGTGAGTAGTCCATTACATACCTGATTGTCATATAGCAAATGGACATCCTACAAACGAAAGATTCAAATGAGCTCCAAACGAGCGAGACATGAATAAACACCCACACACAGACACAACATTTGCACTGGTAAGCGGTTCACAGCATGTTCTAAACACTCCTGACACAGTGTTTGCATTGTGCTGTAATTGAATCGTCATGTATCCAGTGATGTTTGCATAATACAGATCCCATTTCCATAGATGATGCTTTCAGCATTTAGTCATAGGCTTCTCTTCTCTGGGTTGGACTGGAGAAGGTGTGGGGGACTATGACGAAAGAAGATAAGACAGTAAAAAGGAGAGGTAAGACGAAGGACATGGCTGAGAAAGAACAAGAGGAAGATGTTTCAGTTTTCTTTTTTCAGCTCAGCTCAGCTCAGCTCAGTGTGCATCACTGGCATGAAAGCGCAGAACAATATCATCAAAGAAATATGATAAAAGACAAAACATGAACATAAAATCCTTTTAAGCACTCAGATATGACTGTTCCTGTCAGCAACCATGTTTTTCTTGGTGCTATGCCATTAGTGTGGATGGCTTTGAATAAAGGTATTTCTGCACATCCAAGTTTTAATAGTGCTTCAGGATTTACCTTTTATATTTGACATGCATCATAAATTAACACTTATCAATTTACAAGATGATGATCAATGATGATCAATGATGTAGCTGTTAATACTACTCACACAACAACAAAATTTAATCATGGTTGAATGAGTAGATCACAGTTTACTAAAGAGAATTTGCGGAGGAGAGTTAGCACCAGCATCCAGGAAGTAACCTGTTCCAAAGTGAGGGCAGCAAACATTGTGGTGTCGCATGCATAAAGTCAAATATGTGGTGCTCTAAAACAAAACATTACAAGAATTTGTTGAGTTAAAAAAAAACTGATTTATAAATGTGGTTGTTAAAGAGACGAGAGACCCTTTAGTCAACATGGAAGGGTGTCTGAAACTCCTGAAGGGAAAACAAAAAGCTGTAGGCTGCTGATAAACTGAGGGAGAAGAGGGAAGAGAAGGAGAGATAGATTGAGGGATAAAAAGATCTACAGACCTCAAGTTCAATGCTCAGAGGGGCTGGTTGGGTCAGTGACTGAATCACAGCGTCCTTTGTTACACACACACACACACACACACACACACACACACACAGAGTACAAAAAGAGAGGGGGAGAGAGAGAGAGAGAACATTGATGGGATAAGAGGTTTAGATCCACTTAGATGAGAGGTTGAGGTAAAAGGACAATGGTGGAGTTGGTGTGTGTATGGTATTATATGATGTGTGTGTGTGAAAGTGTGAAAGGTACAGAGAGATCAATGTGGTCTTTCTGTGTCCAGGGGTGAACTTGGGAAAACACACACACACACACACACACACACACACACACACACACACACACACACTCACCTTGAGCAGATCCAAAATATTAGGTGATGTTTAAAATGCGTTGCATCATAAGCAGTTTTTTCCAAACTTCAAAGTTTGTTTTTATTCCAGAGGATAATTTAGCTCAGGGATATTGTGTCACACATTTACTTCATAGCAGTGGGGTGTGTTGTGGCTGACATCTTACCAACATACGGCACATCAGCCTCCAACACAGTTTCTATAAAAAAATAGAAATAGATAAATAACTGGTCCCATTTACCGTGATACAGAAGGAAACTTCAAATACTGTTTGATGGAAGAATGTAGTTTATAGACGGAGTTTACCAAGCCTACAGGTTGTATAATAGTTAGTTCAGCTCTGGTCTTGTTACCCACAAAGAGCTGCAACCTGAAGGAAAAAAGCATTTCACTTGTTGCTGAAGTTCACTGCAAATTCATCCTAACTGACACTAACCACCAAATCCACACCAGCACTTTCCGAGGTCATCCTGGGTTTTTAAGAGCTAATTCAACCCAAAGCATGTTTTTGTTCAGTCTGTCTCTGCTGTTCGAGAAAATCAGTAAAGCTTAATGGACTTGTGCTCAGTAGTTTGAGAAGTGGACTTGTACAGTCCACCATGCTTTTTCTAGTCTTTTCAACTGCTTGAAGGGCTTTCACACCACTTGTTACATTCGTTCATGCTAGATGATGAAGATGGCGACCGTTTAAAGTGTGAGCTAATCTTATTCATGTTCACTCTCATACTGCTGCAAAAGGACTCTCAAACATGTGTTTCCAGGAGCAGGGATTGATATGAGAACCTACTAATTAAGAGACTTAAAGGTTTGCATGAAGATCTTGCTTATAAAAAGAAAAACCCTGTAATGATGGTCAAGTGTTTTCGAGGGTCCTTGACACTTTTAACCCAAGCCTTTGAAAGAACTTCTCCCAAGCTGGGTGACGTATACAAGATAATCAGTATTTTACAAATAGAAGTAGATGATTTTCATTTAGCACCAGGATGACCAGGCCAATTTCAAAGGGAGCAAGCTCCATCCCAGGCCACCCCTTTGGACCGGCCCTGTTGCTTGTCATGTCTGAGCTGTGTTTCCTCTGACTTTTTTACACTTGTTTGAATTTGAAGATTGGTTTAAGATCCATGTGCTTCAAACTAAGCAAGTCCATCGTTGTTGTTTACCTCAGCGACTCTGGCTGTTCGCTCACAGCTGAATGTGACTAGCACTTTCCTTCACAGCAGCTCCAGAGATCAAACTTACATCCTTGTCACTTAAAACCCCAGGAGATCTCAAAAGCCACAACAGCTTGAGTCTCAAGGGCCTTTAAAGCACAGTATAAATAATGCAATTACTGAACGCTGTCTTTTCTTACTTTGTCTTTTGAGTCAACCAGAAGCTTAAGAAATAGTGACACCAATGTTCATCTAGCCATGCCACCCCATGGTATGGAGGGATAAGCTCCGGTGAAACAGGCCTTTGGATGGAAACTAACACAGGCAGACAACAGGTGGATCAGTTGTGCTTCTTGCTGCAGTTTAATTTCTACACACTCCTTGAAAAGCAGTTGATTTGAGGTGACATTGTACTGCACACTCTGCTGCTCTGCTGTGCTGGTGCTTCGCTGCAGAACACCGGTTCTGCCGATAATGCTCAATTAGATCGTTAGGTAGCGTTTTTTAAGGACAAGCCTCAATAGTCAAAGGGATGCAGAGACTGCTTGGATAGAACCTTTCCCCACTTGGTTTCTTTGAGTTAGAAATGTTCTGACCATTATAGAACAACCTTACACTTAAATACTACTTTGATGTTTCAAAACTCAAGATTGAAGCCTTCAACACATGCACGACAAATCTGTTACTTGACATTAATGATTAAACCACAGTCACAACAGTGCAGGAAGTTGTAACATGTATGTGTTATAAAAATGTGTCTTTCTGATGCATTGTAGAGATTGCACAGCTAAAACTCACAGTGCAAAGGGTGACAGTCATTGTTGACAGCTGAGGTAGCTATCCCCTGTACGTGTGTGTTATACAGCAATGCTAGATTGGGCTGTGACTCACCCATCAGCCAACTGATACCCACAATATATGATATGGGCTTTAATTAGCTCTTGTTTGAGTCCTTACCAAAACAAGTCTGAATCAAAACAGAAAGATGGGAAAGTGTATCATGTTTGTGTTATTGTTTGCTTCAGTTACACTCTGTGTCCTCACTGAACAGATCATTATGTTATTGTGCACTTGATGAGTTTTACTTCATGTGCTGCTGAGTAATTGGCCGAGGATTTGATGATGTTTATTATTGCGCTTTGTGCCACATGCTCAGAATAACTGCTTCACAAAAGGTGTTAAGAATCTGCCGATGTTTTTAACTCTGTCTAGGAACTCGACTTACTGCATGAAAGTGTCCATGTCCATGACCGTGGAGGAGAGCGATGAGGGAAAGTGCTTCAGCAGCAACATCCGTCACCTGGAGAAAGCAGAAATAACCCACAGCAAGATGATCACTTGTCCTGAAATAGAAGACTATTTGGCTCCTTACAAGCAGCCGCAGATGACCTGGTATAAGGTAAGACACACAAACATATTCACACACAAGTTCAATTTCACCATGAGGCTCTGCAGACTGTCAGAGCTGGATCTGTCTGTGCCTCCCGTTAGGAGTGTGAGCGGGTCGAGTGGAGAGGCTCCATCTCAGTAAACACTACGTACATCTGGATCCCTGAGGTGGAGGAGGGTGACGGAGGAAATTACACCTGTGAGCTGCAGTATGGATCCAGAGTGGTGCGGCGCACAACAGAACTTAAAGTAACAGGTAGGAAGCTGTGCATGGATGGATGGATGGACCGATGGGTGGAAAATGGGAACAGTGTGAAAGAGTGCATTGTGAAAAAGCACAAAGAGAAGCAGCAAACAAAAGAAAACTGAGCTTTAAAAACCTCAGTGAGTAAAGTTTAGAAAATACACGGGAAAATTAACTTCTACAATAACACTTCCAATTATGTAAAATATGTTGACATAAATATTGTGAAATCTTCTTGTAATTCACTTTTCTTTGAAAGTCCACTTATCTTTTCTTTGCAGTCACTTCAGTCACCACTTTTTATGTCAATGACCAAATTGAAGGTCATCTCATGATGTCTAAGTTTGAGTGTTATGAAAGTGGATTAAGAAAGTTTCCCATGTCTCATTAAAAAAAAATCTTCTTCAAGCTGCTGACAGAAAAACGCAGCAATCTTTAGTTTGAGACAGGACATTTATCTCTGTAATGTTAAAAAACTGACCATAATACTACACCAATAAAGAGAGGCTGTTATCATGGAAATGCAGTGGACTTAACCCACTGCAAAAATATGTATCCTGCTTTTTCTGTGTAATGAATCTCTCTGTGAGTCCAGAGCATCCATTATTTTGACGGATGACTAGACTCGGTAATGCATCATTCATCATAACCACAGCACTTTTAATGTTTCCTTGAATGCACATTTCAGATCTAATCTGAGACAAACTGTTTAGCTACGTTCCCCTCATTTTTTATATCCTGTTTCCAGATTAGATATTTTTTTTAGTGCTGATGGTTGATCGCTGAACTTTGACTGGATCACTTAGACTTTGCTGTGAAGATTAAAAGTAAATTTCAATCCCTGGTTTTGTGTAGTGTGTGTGTGTGTGTGTGTGTTTTGTGTGTGTTGTGTGTGCGGTGTGTAGAGAAGAAAGCTGCAGGCTGAAGCCTCACTCTCCGTCAGTTCTTTTGCTTTTTTATGCACACATTTAAATGCATGCATTCATAGTCTGATGTATTGTGATATGCCAGACTCAGTAGTACTCAGTGAAAGTAAATATGCCTTGAACAATTTTGCTCTACAGAGCACTGTTTAACATTAAATGCTCCATATCTCTCTTATTTTAGATTCCAAAGACCAAAATTTGTGTCGATGTATCTTTGCAGCTGCTCAAAAAGCCTGGTGTTGACTAAGGTTGCTATACAGAAAAACAAACAAAACAAAAAAAAATACAAAGAATCATTGAGAGCTAATCCCCAACCCCCTTTTCAATACCTCATTCAAAGTAAGGTAAACACCTCTACATTTCCCACCTTATAGTTCCTATAAAACTATTTATTTTTGTTTTTATTTGTGTTTTATTTCTGTAAAAGAAAAAAACAGTTTCTTTGCACTCATGTCCTTGATTTCCAAAAATACAAATTATTAGAAAAAGTATCAAATGGTCAGAAAACGATGAGGGGAAAAACAAAATCAAGCATAATTTGTGCTTGAAATAGCAAGGACTTACCTAGTAGCTGGCAAGAAGGTGACAATATGTAAATCTGAAACAAAAGTTTTGTTTGCTTTAAAAAAATAAGCACCATCCCTTACTAATAATGAATCATGTACCAGATCATTATCTCAGTCTCCAAACTTTGCCAATGGAATAGTTCTTATCCTGTAATCTGAACTATTTTTATTTCTGATTTTTTTTTTCTTTTCTGCACTATTTTGTAACTGTAATCTTTGTCTTTTGGAACTCTCATATTTTCACATTATGATAAATACATTTAGCTAAATGCATCAGCTGTAAGACTTTTTTGAGTTTCTGCTTAATTTACAGAGCTTTAGCTTTATGCAATCAGCTCAAAATTCAAATTTAGTGTGATATTACTGGATATACTATAGCTTTGTTTGTGCACTTTAAGGAAAATGTAAATGTGAACAGAAGTTAAAATAAGATTTATAACAGTGACATGATTAATGTATTGTGAGATGAAACCTGAGCCCCAGACCAGACCATGCAGTCAGTCAGTCTGAATTTTACTACAGCCATCAATGCTTCAGGCCTAATGTAGAGAGATTCATCGTCTGAGATTGGAACCAGCACAAAATAGTTGTAGTATTTTGCCATTAGACTGGCTGGAAAAGAGATGCATTAACCAGGATCAGTGACAGGATGACATTTTATTCAAACTGTTACACCAGGGCAGCAATTTTGGGACATTTAAGCAGCATTTTAGCTTTATCACCTTCACGTCAGTTAACATTCCCTAAGTTACATTTAACAGCACATGTGGAGTAAATTCTGGAGCATGACGTGAGGAGCGGCTCCAGCAGCATTTCTGGACATCTGTTCTCAGGCTGGAGTCTTTTTTTAGAGGGGGAGCAGCAGCATGAGATAAGAGTATGTTCCTGCTGAAGGCAGGGAGAGTAAGAATAATGTAGAGATCTAAATCGAAGGTTTATATGACAAAATATAAACCTTATATATATGTAAATCTGAATGCTTTAAAGCCTGACTGACTTTGAAAATGGGTCCATTCACAAGATGTGGGGAAAGCTGGATTCATAAAACTCTGTGCTGTTCACCTTCATGGGGAAATCTCCAACAATTCGCTTTCACCATGCTGTAATAACGCTGATATTTCATTTTTCTTACTCCACATCATAAAGTTTTATTTGGATTTAAAAAGGTCACTAAAATTCATCTCATACTCAGAGTTTATCTTCCACTATACCCTGTGTTGTTCTGGGGTCATTATCGAATAAGCTTCAGACATGAGCAGGAGGTAAACCAACACAAAGTATCAGACACTGACACCTGTGTGTGTCTGCTGGATTCTCTACAAGCTGTCTCCTTAACCCAGCACACACGGGCCCACACACCTTTTTCTCCTCAACAAGGATTAAGCTCTTTGGCTGTATTGTTTCTCAGCCTACACATGGAGTTAAATGAGCATTTCAAACCAATGATCATGAGTATATGAGTGTTTGGGTGCGTGTGAATGAGTGTGTGGTGGGCTGCGTGATAATATTTGTGTGCATCTGTGTATTTGCATCATTGACATCTGACATGCTGCAGGGCGAATGGAGAGATTTTCAGAGTGATGGTGATTCAGCAGCAGCAGAAACAAGCTCATTTGAATCGTCTAACTTTCTTTGTGTATGGGATATTTTATTTAACTTCCAATACTTGATAAAACTTATTTTCTTTCTTTTTTTGTCTAAAACTCAGTCCTTGATCACAATGTTAATTTTGTGTATTAGTTCTTTTGCCACATTTTAGCATTAAATTGAGATTTCAAAAAGAACACCAGAAAACCAGCAGCAGGTTTCTCAAAGTGAATTTTAAAAAAGAGGTAAACTAAAATATATTTAAAAAGGAGCTTCAAATTGTCTCAAAGCTGTAAGATTTAATAAAACCTCTGCTCCTATTTCCACACTCTGACCAAGCTTCATAAAGAAGAACTTCTCAGCATTACTTTTTAATCATGAAACACTTTTAAATGAACTGCTGTGCCCTCAGGAAGTGTACATTTTGTACAGCTGATAAAACTATGTGTGCTATGCGGTTCTCACTGGTCGGTCTTGATTTTGGATGTTTTGGGTTTTATGAGCTGCTCAACATGTCAAAATCTCTCTTGGAGGTCAACCTGGTTTTCAGCACATCCATCTATTTATGAAAATATCTTATTCAGTAATAGTAATAATTAACAAAGTTTGAAAGCCCAGAGGACAATAATTGTATAATAACAGTTGTTGTAGTTTGCAACATCTCACTGAAAACAGAATCTTGCTTTTGCATCAGAGCTGGGAAGTAGAGCATCATGTCCCAATCACTGGGTCTGGTTAATCCTAAAAATGGTTTACTGTTGTCTGGTTTCTGCACAGTGGGGCGTCCCTCCACAGGAGGAGAAATATGAAACAGAGACAGAGACACAAGGTGGAGGAAAGAGAGACATGTTTGCTGGAACAACTTGCAATCAGTTATTGTGGTTTGCTCCTACTTTAGCCCTCTTCTGAACACAATCAGTCGCTGCTGCAGCAGCTGGTGCTCTGACACTCATCTTATGGGAGCAGTTTAGGTCCTTTAGTGGAGAAATTAAGCACCATTTGATACAACAATCTCAGTCTGGAAAACGAAGAAAAGGGGACTTTTCAATCATATACACAAGACAAAGTCTGTACTGTACAAATGAACTATTTACTCAACAAAGTGGTACTGAGTCTAAGTATCTGCACAGTGAAATGAAACAGTCGCCTATCAAAGCACAAAGTAAACCTCATGTTGATGGAGCTTATACCTCACTCTGTCAGCCTCCCAAAGTCAGACTTATCTTTTCTGACTCTCTCTGTGAATGTTTCTCCATCATGTGACACTGTTATTACTCAGTCACTTGACAGGTGCTTCAGTCTCAGTCTGTTCCTTCAGGAAATAGTTTTCAGAAATGGCTTCAATTGTCTGGAATCCAGTTCCCAAATGACTTAAGTTATCAGAAACTCCTGCAGGTGACACTAAGCTGATGAAACACTTATAGGCTGACCTGCTCTACAAACACACTTAAAGACACCTGCTTAGTTGAATCATTCAGGCTAAAAACAACACATCATCCTGCTCTATTGGGGAGTTTTGACTATAGGGAAGCAGGTGTTGGAGTCCGCCTGCATAAACTGAATACAATTTAAAAACTAAAATCTAACGAAAGCAAGTGTTCTCTCATATTTTCGTTTTAAAAGAATTTTCTTGTATTCTATATAAACCATAGTGAACATAATATTAACATGTTGAAATAAGCCATTTTTCAGACTTGTCTGTTGAATGTGTCTAATAAGACTTTTAGTAAAAATAACTCATAATCATTTAGATTTCAGTATTTACAGTGTATGAATTAATACCATTTAACATCCCTCTCTATCGGATTGTTTTTACAGGATTTCTAGGACTGAGATCCTTATAAGTAGCAAATACTTCTGCAGCTTTTGCAGCTGCTGCTGCTTACATCCAGGGTTTGATTTCAAATATGCAAATCTGAGCAATGAGTGCTGACACTAAACAAGTTACAGAGGAATATCAGGATTATACAACCAGCTCCTTGAAACCTCACTCCCTCCACTCAGCAAGTTCAACATGAACAAAATACTTTCATCCCTGTGAAATATTCAGGAACACTGTGTTTCTGTCTGCTGCTGTGTGCTCTTTTTATGGCACTGGTTTGGTGTGTGTGAGTGCGTGTGCATGTGTGTGTTTGCCCACATCAACATGTGGTTTTCAATGATGCTCTGTGATCTGTATGGCGATCTCAGACTGCAGTCTTATAGTACTGCTGTTGTAGCCTGGGGGAAAACATTAACACCCACAGACACACACACACAAACATACACACAGACAGACACACACATACAGAGTGCACTCACAAGACCCTGACTAATGACACATATGCACAGTCTGCTGATCTGATCAGACCAGAGCGAGGATAACTCAGGGTCATTGTGGGAGCGTCTGATGGGGGGGGGGACTAAAAAAAGAAAACATGGATGAGAGAAAAATACTAAAAGAAACTATCAGGTTAACATCTTTGATATGTTAGGCATAACATGAAATAAACAATGAGCTTTACAGCTTAGTTTAAATTGTTATTAATGGCATGAGTAAACCAGGCTTCACAGTTAAACCTAAGGAAGTTTAAAAGGTGGCAGGATGGAAGACAAGAAGGAAGATGGACAGAATAATTATTGAAAGTGAAAAGAGGAAAAGTATACGAAAGGAAGAAAAAAAATGAAGAAATGAAGGAAGAAATGTAACATAAACTGAGGCAAGGTTAAGAAAGGGGAAAAAAACAAAAGAACACAGAAAGGACTGAAGAAGGGAGGGGAAAGGAAGTGAAGGAATAAGGAAAGAAATAATTGAAAAGAGAAAGAAAGAAAGAAAGTAAGAAGATATAAATAAATAAATGAAGGAAAGAAAAGAAGGCGGGATCAAATTCAGGTTTGAGCTCCTGATTCACCTCACTGGTCTAGAGGAGGTGTGAGACTTGTCACAGCAAACTGAAACTGTAGAAATCTTATACTGATTTCACAGTGGTCAGTCATGGATGTCGCGTATGAAAAGAGCTTCCCTGCTCACTCAGCACTCTCTCCTCATATAAGTCCCTCATATCTTTATACTTTGGGCCCAGACTTAAGGTAAAAGCACCAACTATTTCTCTGAAGTGTGTGTTTCAGACTGCATGTGTCTGTAATCAGAGGCAGGAAGTAACCTGTACAGACACTTTTGAGGGACGTCTCCTTTTATTCGGTACGGTCCTCAAATACGGCGTCATAGAACAGCTCCACTGTGCATTTGGAGTTATATAAATCTAAAGTTTATGAACAATTCATCAGGGTTTGGTTGTTCACATTACCAGAAATATATCATGTGCAAGTTGTGATCCAGCATCCCACTAGGGTGGGAAGAGTGTGGAGGAAGCTTTGTGGCAATTAATACCCAGCATGAGCGTCACCCACAGAGGTCACCGAAGACTCATGGTGCTGACTTTAGAAATAATTATTTTCATCGCAGAAGTTTGGAGCAGGTTGTTTCTCTACTGTAGTTGTTCGCTGGGAGTCTCATTCCTAGAGAGTTAGTTTAGAAAATAAAATTGTAGTGTTCTGTCAAAAGCATGGTAGTTTGCAGCTGTTCCATCAGTGATCATCTACAAGGAAACTTTATCTGCAATGATCACATGATAGATTCATGACAGAGAGTGCTGCTGGATGTGTTCTGAGTTTGCAGAGAGACTGACAGACAGCCAGAAACAGATGGACCAAACTCTCTAATCTTGTTTTTTAATCCTTCACAACCCACCGTGAGGAAGTCATAACCTCAAGCCTTCAGGAAGTCTATGTGAGTGTGTGCGTGTTTTTTTTTAAATGTGTGTAATACAAACAGAAAATCCAACTTTGTGGAAGGTTTGCCAGCAGTTTTCAATAAAAATCAAATTATCGGTATCACTGAAGACGTGTCAGTGATTTGATAAGCAGATCCAGTGATAGCTGTCCCCATTTTGTCATCC
Organism: Thalassoma bifasciatum; assembly: GCA_008086565.1. Taxonomy (NCBI): domain Eukaryota; kingdom Metazoa; phylum Chordata; class Actinopteri; order Labriformes; family Labridae; genus Thalassoma; species Thalassoma bifasciatum. Next base: position 328,270 of record RPOG01000142.1, read on the forward strand.
AACACATTTTGTTCTCGTAGTCTGAAGGGGTCGCTTTCTACAGAAGTGAACATAACAGACACTTTATGATAGCCGTTTTTCTAATTTGTCCCCTCAGAGTTATTCTGGTGGCTTTTTGTTCTCTTGAGTGGAAGAAAGTAGTACAGAATGGGTCTATGGAAGAAATGAAAAAGGTAAAGCAAGTTTAATTTTCTGTCTGATCTCTTGTATAAGTAGGATTAGAGGGGTTTATGGTGCTCACTGTGTTACAGAGCAGATGCAGTTGTTATTTAGATAGGCAAAGGGTATTTTAATTCTTCAGATACAGATGTAGAACTATATTAATGTCTTTGTTAACGAAGACAAGAAGTGGAAGTCAAAAGCTGTTACATTAACATCTCAAAACCTCACCAATTAAAAACAGCCTCTATCAGAGCTGCTGTCCCTTTTTTCTTTAGTGGTTGGTATTGAAACACGCTTACCTTGCCTTTGAGTTTTCAAACCAGCCTGAGTTTAATTTGAATCATTTCACACAGAAAAATACATACCCATCCTTTAAAGAGGGGGTATTATGATTTTTTGGGCTTCATTCTGTCCCTCTGGGTAGCTTTACATGAGTTACAGCTCAACAAAATCTCAATTTTCAATCACATTCATTCTTCGGGAAACCCTTATTTCAGCTTCTGTCTAAAAGACTTTGTTTTAGCTGCTGTTTCTTTAAGGCTCCCCACTCCTCAAACCCATAACACCATAATACACCTCTAGGTCCCAAAAGAAAAATCGGATCAAACACAAAAGTCAGTTTGTACCTGTTCACACATAAGTATAACGGGAGTAGGAGCAAATATGACAACAGGTCGTCACAAAACAGAAATCTACTCTTCATATCAGCATCAAGAAATTAACAAACGTGAATCCAATTCTGAAATAACGAGGAAAGAGAGAAGTGCAGTACATTGTCAGCTACTAACAGCTGTTTCTTTATACTCATATTTAGGTTGAAAGGGACCTTTTAATATCTGTTTTCCTCTGTAAAACACTCTGAGGCTAATACATTAAAAGCCTTTTTTTTGGGTGAATGAGATGTTTTGTTTTCCCTAATTGTCATGTGTATGCAGAAGATGGCAGATTGCAGATGAAGTGATCTTGTTACACTTTGTTCCATGTTCTGTCGAACCTGAAACATCATACATGCATGGTGATAAATGCTGCGTTCAGGAAACTCAAGAAAACTATAGCTGCATCCCAGTGTGACACACTTTGATGTAAAATTTGTCAAGTTTGACAGTGTGACTGAACTTGTGCATCTTGCAGTTCTTTCTCTTTTGAGTGTTAAATCACAGATAGTGGTTACATTGGCGTTTTTAAATCTGACTGAACAAAATAAATAGTTTAAGTCTGCCTAAAAACAGCTACAAAAGCTGTAAGGATAATACGTTGGCCTAAGAGCTATATCAGGAACAGTCTTCAGCTTTAGCTTCATGCCTTTCTTTGCACAATTGAAATCACATAAAATGAGCAGTTATCACGCCAGACTTAAACATATGTTCACCTCCACTGTCTCCCACCCTGTCATCTCTCAGATGTGTCTCTGTCCTGTGTGTTTACAAACACAGCTGACAGGTGAGGCCTTCTCTTCACTTTCATGACAAATTTGTGTCTAGCCCAGAAAAATAGACCTTCTTTCAGACTCCAAGTGGGGTGACATCATAATCTAATCTTGTTGCTTTTCCACCGCCCACCCTCCTTCTGTTTAATTTCCCCCCTGTCTCTTTCCACCTGAAGCCATTTTTTTAAGTCTCATCCATATTTCAGAGGCATTTCAAAGTAAGATGTGTGTTAGTAAAGTACACAGCATTCAGGCTAAATTTAACACTGCTGAGGATTTCTGTGTTAGGATAGTATTTGTGCCTGTGTTTCAGAAAAAAAGACAGGATGAGAGAGGAGGAGAAAGGATAGGACAGAGAGGGAATAAAGAGAGAGGATTTTGCTGTGTTGCAAAATATCACTAACCTCATTGGAATAATACAGAGCCAAATGCAACATCATGTCCCCTGTATGACAGTTTCATATACAAACAAACAGTCTCTCTCTCTCTCCTTCTCCATGGGACACGGGACGAATTAAAAGATCTTTGTCTCTCCCTCTCTCCCGCTCTGTCTACATCTGTTACTGCTTGTCCCTCCTCGTCTAGCTCTATCCTACAGCTCCCTCTCTTCTTTCTCTGTGTCATCTTTCTCTCCATCACCCTCTGGTTTTTATCTTTCTCTTTGTCTGCCTCCAGCCTTTTGTTTACTCTGCTTCCTTTTTTCCTTGATGCTTTGCTTTGTTCCCCCCCTCATCTCTCTTTAACTCAAACTCCCTCTACATCCTGATCTATCAGTCTGTCTGGCACTTTCTTTTGTTTCACTTTTGACACACTGTGTATTGTATGTATGTGTTGCACATGTGTCTTTTTGTGCATGTTTGTGTTTGTATGCATGCGTTAAAGGCCCATGACCTAGTTAGAGCATCACTGCCTAATTCGTTCTGAAATCGGTTCTGTTCTCTCCTAGACAGAGGGACCCGATGAGGTTACCACAAACACACACTCACACACTGGAAGACAGAGAGTACGAGACAAACAGGACTCAGAACAGAGTATTCTGGAGTTGTTTGGGAGAGTTGAGTGGTGAGGTTCATTTATTTAAAAGTTGGAGGTAAGACGTCATTCACCATATCATTTTAAAAATGTATGATGTTAAGTGAAGCTTTTATCATTTGGGTTCACTCCCCCAAACCAGCTCAGTGTGTGCAGGCTCAGGGGTAAAGTTTTGTTTCCAAAGAGGAAACTGCATGGGGATGCAGGGAGTTTACTCCCAGTGTAGAGGATGATTGATTGGTTAAATGTTTGTTTTTGACATCTCTCTGCTGTATTGAAATCATTTTGTTCAAACTGAGAGATGATGAAATCTTTCTGAAATAAAAACAGAGTTTTTTAATTAATCTCAAAGGCCTGAGATGCAAAAATCAGCTGTTCTACTCTTGTTGTCACCTCAGGATCCCAATCAGCACTAATCAGTGTTTTTATAAAGCATAGTTTCCAAAGACAACTCATGGTAAATTTGTCTTTTTCACCAGCTCCCCAAACCCACCAGGTCGGCCATTTTGATTTGAAATGAAGCCCACTGAGATTTACTGAGAATGTTTGAATGAACTTGTTTTAGGTGTTTTATCCAAACAAATCCAAAATTGGTGTGTGAGAGTGAAAAGACATTTGAAGGATTTCTCAAACCTCAAGGGATGTGTCTCTTGAGTTAAATCTGAAGTCTCGACAAGAACAAGGATGTCATTAGATTTCTTTTATAAAAGATTTGTTGGTAACTTGTGCTACCTTTCAGAATCACTGTCCAGTGTTACCAAATTATACATGCTGTATTATGGTCCTGCTCCGCATTGCTGAAGATGGAACATACATCAAAGTCACAACCACTCCAAGTGGTCAACATTAAAATTACCCCCTGTGGTCTTGCTGTATCAGCCTTGCCCTCTCGACATAGATGGCTATTTGCTAAGGCAGATACAGCTACATATGCCCCTGATGGGTGCATGGAGGCAAGAGCTGCTTGTAGATTTATTAAACAGGCCAACTCCAGACTTATGTTTCCCTGGAGTTTTGGCCTCAATGTCCAGAAAAACTGCAAGTATATAACATGTGAGTAAAACCTACTTTCTCTGCCATGCTGTACAACAACTACTTATGTATAAAGCCAAAGTATATGGTTGTCTCTCAAGGATCCAGAATAAAAAAAAATATATAGTAAGTTAGGCGTAACTTACTGAGATTATGATTTGCAAATTGATAAGCTTCTCCTGGAGGGTTTAACTCTATTAGATTGTGTTCTTCTTATAAAGGATATGTCATTGAATTAATTAGCCTGTTAGCCCGGAGGTCACTGTGAGGGGGGACCACTCTTCCACCAGAAGCTTGATTTCATGTCTTCTTTTGTTAGGCAGTCTATGGACTTTGGTTGTGTGTCACACTGACCGATGACTGATACATGTAGAAAGAGCATGGATTTGTGTTTGAATGTGCGATATAAGTATTTTGATACTAACTTCATTGTACCTGTATGCACTTTGAGAACTTGTGTCATGATGCGTAGGTCTGTGTGTGAGCACACGTGGATCTGTTTTTGGGGTGCCTCAATACTCTTTGCTTTCTGCCTGAAACATGATTCGACATAATTCAGCCACTGGTCTGGAAAATAAGAGTCAGGAGGTTTATTATGTGTACACACATCTTCCTCTGACTCTGTCTCTCTCTCCCTCGTTGTCACACACACAAACAGACACACAAACACACACACACGCACGCACACAAAGACACAAACTGGGGACCCAGTGGTCAAGCTAATTGCATTAGGTAACCTTAAGATGCAGACCCTTCTGTCTCTCACACATCAGTACCTCTGACAAAGAGGCGAGCAAAGAAAACAACAACAGAGAGGAGAAAACAGGAGCTGAAGAGGAAAAACAACCGAAGCGATGAAAAACAAGTTGAGGAGAAAAGGTGTTAATGAGTTCACATAAGTTTAACCGCACCGGGACAGTAATAAAAGTTATTTACTCTATAGTCTGACTGGATGTTACCAGTGGATTATTATGTCTGTCCTGCAGAGAGCTGTGTGCTTCATAATGTGTTTACAGCTCCCAGAGAAGAACAATGTGCTGAGAATAAACGGATTCAGTGAGCAAAGAGCTCACTCATACTGTACCTGGACACCAGAAGTGAGACATTTCATCCAACACTCAGTTTTAAAGGAGTTTTCAAAAGTTGAAATTTTGTCCTCAGGTGTTCGCTCTTTTTATTCAAGTCCAGCCTGTTACTATAGCAATGAGTTTGTTATATAACAACTAAACCATTTAATCATGCTTACTCTGCTTGCTGCTGTTAAATGAGATAACAAACAATTGTCATGTTTGATAGGGAGCTAAATTTATAGTTTTGTCCACTTGTTGTCCCAAAAGAGACATTTTGACGTCTCCTCTTATTTAGTGCTGACCGATGAAAACTGTCCTATTGCTATTGCTTCCCACAACTTAAAAAAAAAAGTATTTGAAGTAATTTTAGGAATATCTCTTAATCTAGGGTGAACATATTCTGAAAGCTCTAAAAATACCTGAAGATACTCAAAGACAAAGGAGGTTCAACCCATGCATTTATTTAACACGCTCCTTTTCTGTCCGAAGTGAAAATTTTCCATGGTGCAAACAAAAATTAAGTATAGGGGCCCATTTCAGCAAGTTAGAGAATGTACATGACAAACCATTAAGTTTTTGTGTTTTTTTTCTTTCTTTCTTTCTTTCTTTTTTTTTTTTGGCCATATATGAAGTCAAAGTGTTGATAAAACAATTTAATAAAAAGACAAAATGTCTACTTTTTTATCACAAAACTTGGACTTTTTTCTTAAAAGTTTTACTTAATCTGAAAGTTTGACATTTTACTCATAGATTTGAATACAATATTTCAAAATTGTGGCTTCTCAGTTCTAAAATTTACATTAAAAATTCACTTTTGACTTATTGACTTATCATCTCTAAATTATGACTTTTTATCCAGATATTTCACCTCTTTATCTAAAAAAATTCACGCTTTTTCTAAAAATTTCTACATTTCATCAAAAAAATGACTTTTTTCCTATAATTATGACTCAATCTCCAAATTTTGACTTTCTTGTGTAATTTTAACTGTATGATTTAAAAATTTTGACTTTTTCAATAAATGCTGAATTTTTATGTCATACTTTTGAATTTGAAATATGGGCATAGGAGTAATGCCAGTTTCCCAGTGACTGATTGCAAATATGAGTGGGCTGTAGAACAAGCTAAGAAAACCTGGAAATTTCGAGAAATTTTATAAAAACCCCTGGACACAATTTTACGGCCAAAAAGAAGGATAGGTCTGGGTAAAAGGAGATATTTGGTCACCCTATCTTCCTCAATTATTTGTATTATTTTTTTTATCTTGTTACATAGACAGCTTTCTGAACAACAGACTTTGGACTCTCTCTACACTGACAACATGAGGTGAGATAAAAGCACAGCTGGGTCTTTTCTTGTGACCAAAAGTGGTATCAAGAGAAACACTTCAAGGGGATAAGATATAAGAGAGGTTTAATCTTTCAACTTAGCAAGCACTGGGCACTTGACCTTTCCTCTTTAACAGACAGAGACACAAGATGAGATCACTATCTCCCAGATACACCTGCGGGACAGCAGTCGACTCAAATATGAAAATCATTGAAACCATTTAATCTCGGGGTCAAGGGAATCAGTGATATTTACAGCAAGAAGTGGCATGTCGTTAAACACTTTGTAAAGTACATCTGTTGAGAGCGGGAGAGGACAAAAGCTGGGAGATTGTTTACATCTTAGATTTCTGCAGACCCCAAAGCTGACCAGAACACCACCCTCAGAGGGGGGCTCTGACAAAGCCTGACCCCCCCCCACAAGCTACTCAACGCCCAACTCTGCTCCTCATCACTGTTTCATGGTAATTTGTTGTTCATCAAAACACAAAAGAGACAAATTAAATACAGTTGGTGTTTGCATGTTTAATTTGTCTGAGGTTTAATTATTTTCAGCGTTTTTCGCAGCGACACACCAAACCACACATGAAGCTCTCTCCTCCCAATAACATCCACTCCCACACGCTCATTTATTTTTATCACAATAATTAAAAGTCACTGAGCAGATAATAATTAAATTATCTGATTATTGAAGTGTTTCTTTCCTTTAATTCCTCCCCAGGAGGATTGCTGAGTGCACGGGTTCATTTAGACATTAATTTGCTTCAGCACAGTCGTACCCACAGTTAGTCAATGAACAGCCACAGTCGAGCTCTCAAAGGTTAAGTGCTTCGCTTCAGGAGCATTGAAACAGGGGATGGTGACTGGGATCATTGTCTGACACCGCAGAATTAGTTTCACTTCATTTAAAAACAGCAGAAAGGTGAAAGAGAAAAAGACTAGCTGTAAAAGGAAAGATAAGGAGAGAGAAAAACAGCAGCAGATGTCACAAAAATAACAGTTCGATAAATGCAGACAAAAGAGAGAAGAGTTAAATAGAGAAATACAACAGCAGCAAATGTCTTGTAGCATGTCAGTGTAACCTTTTAGTGACCTGAATATCTTTCCTGTTGTACATAATCTGACGGAGAGTTATCTGTATCTCTGTAACAAGAGAGAGGAGATCTTTCTGAAAAGGTTATTTCCACTTCAGCCAGAGTTTAAGTAGTACACGAGACACGATGAAACTGACACACACCCAAAGAGAGACCTACATGCTCGCACTCACTCGCACACACACTCACACATAATCCAAACTATACCGCACTGTCAGACTGGATGTCATTAAAGTGAAGGAGATGGAAATGGAACTAAAATTTTCAGTAAAGAAAGAGAAAAAACAGAGGAAACTAAGTGCGAAAAAAATGACCTGTGCTTGAGTTCTGTTTTGTCTATAATGTCTTCTTTTTTTCCCACTGCAGCCTTAAATGAGTTTCAAACAGGATTCATTTCGTTGTACCTCATGATGAAAAACACACTGAGCTAAAGACAGATTAATGAGTGATAATGTGAAAGTGACACGATGTTTCAGACTGGATTATGAAGCTTGGCTTTTATCAGACTGGAGATTAAGGATCAAACCTTCAACCGACAAACTGAGACACAACTGAATGAATTACCCTTCCAAGTCCTGTAATAATATTACAGTCACTCACCCAAAAAAGTAACTTATACACCCGTGCTGTTGTTATTAACCCACAAATAATACTATAATCCGCTGATTAAAGAAAAATGACATGTCGGCAGGGATTAATAAGTAAAGACTTAAGTAAACACTTATATTCTAGTTAATTTCAGTAAGGACCACTCTCATTAAAAGAAATAAATATTCCCAGGCAATATGTCATATTCACTGGTGTGACTGCTCTGGGTGCTCTCTGCTCTTCCATGTGCCCATGTGCACACTTCCCCTCTCTTTCATGTGACAATATGAAAAGCCAAGGCAGGCAGAACAGCAGCACAAACAGAGGCCCAGAACAGAACAGAGCAAGCAGCAGTGATGAGACGTTTAACAGCGGTAAAATCAGATATTATAGGAGGAAAAGGAAGGAGCTGGGCTGCAAAGCTGTTTGCAGGGGGAGCAGTAAGAGTAGGCAGATTAAAGCAGTTTAAAGAGAACTCCCACCATGCTATTTGCCAATTGGATGAGGTGAGGGAAAGGATGTCCTGTGGGCTGAGCTTGAAGTAGTAGCCAGAACTATCCCAAAATTTGAAGTAAAATTTTCCACCTCCATGATGAACTTTTCTTCATCCATGGCATCGGTTTACTGCTGCGTCTCCTTGACCTGCAGATGATTTCTAGCCCTTTGCCATCAGTAGTAATGTAGCTTTGATAAATATGGATGTTGAACAATTTAGAGCCAAAACACTGTATACTATTTTGAAATCGGCCAGATACCCTGTTCGTTTTCGTGTCAGGTTTCCCATTTAGAACGGTCTGCTCGGTAGAGATTGAAATGTGCCTGCAGCAAAAGCAGACCTGCAGCAGCAGCAAGCAGAGACGTTGTGCCGTTGGTAGCACTGACTGGTGACGTGGGTGGTTAATCCTAACTCTCAATAGAAATGAAAGCTTACTATTTTCTGCAGACCTAAATCTTATCAATGCAACTAATTTAAAGATAATGTGTTAGATTGGTTTTCCTGCTCTACTGAGCTGTGTTTCCATTTCCATGCTGATGATACACATTTGTCACTGATACCATGTGATACTGTGTTAAGGGGTCATTTAAACATGAGTTAAACATGAGTTTCCTATGTAGTTTTTTTTGGGACAATCCCCCCAATTGGAGACTTGGGAGGCCTTAAGATATCAATTGTTCCATGGGTTGCCTTAAAAATGTGCTTTTTGTCGTCCGACCTTCCAAAGCAAGAGTAGAATTATCTCTGGCTTTTGATGATTATCTGCTTCACACATGTTGAATCCCCCAGTCCCTGATTTAAAGACACCACAAGCTGTCAGAACAAAGCCTTACAGAATCAGCATAGGATAATGGGGTATGAGTGCTTGTAGCTGACTTTCCAACATGTCTCCCTCGAAAACAACCAAAAAAATATTATAATTTTTCCCCCAGAAAATATTCATTCATGTGGTAAAAAAAAGGCCAAATGTAATCTTGATTTCACCTGAAGTATTGTTTGGTAGAACAGAAAGGAGGTGGAAATCAAGGCATGCAGGGTGAGAGGAGAGCAGAGAGAGGGAGAGACAGAGTGAGGATGATATGAAATGTGACACAGGTCATTACACTGGACTTAATGAAGCCTGTTTGCCTTGATAACCACCCATTTCATTAACTGCTGTTACACAAACACGCTGTTCTTAGTGACACACACACACATACAGTTACACCTCACCCCTTCTTTGTCTGAGACCACAGAGTGAGACATTAGGTGAGACGAGAATGTGATTAATGAGAGGCCTTTTAATTACAGACAATTAGAAGTAGCTCTCTCGACTCTTTCTTCCTTACTCTCTGCCTTTTTCCCTTTTCTCACCACCTGTCAGGTATCTGCTTTGGTCTTTTTTTTTTACTTTAACAGGCCAAGACAAACGAGTGATTATACCTGAGAAATTACGCCTTTACTGTGTAGGAACTTTTGCTTCTCTCAATATCAGCCACAGGGAGACTTCATTGTAATATTTTGTTATTTTGATGCCTTTGTCTGGGTGACTAAAGCTAGAGTTATCCTAGTTAGGAGATATGAGAGTCACATTTTTTGAAAGTTTTGATAACCTCGCTCTCAATCATCACAGAAGAAGAAACAGTTTGTTGTGAAGTAATCTATTTCTCCTCTGCGCCTGTCACTGCGGGTACATTTAGGGACTGTTGCAGAAGTGCAAAATAGCCTTTGTATTGTGTGTTCAAAGCACTTGTATTTGAAGCCAGAGATTAAAAACACAGTCCAAGTGTCCACAGAGGCCATCATCTTTTTACTTGACTTGGAGCAAGGACCATTCTTCTGTATCACCATTATTTTCTGTTTTTACTGACTTTTCCTTACTGAAGTGTATCAGTGGGGACAGCACAGTAAGAGTTACATCACAGTGAGAGTGTCGATGCTAGATTATTCAGCCAAGAAGAAGTTCCACAAAGTTCTAACCCTTACATACGGCCCATTTTCTATGCCTGCTCAGTACGTTACAGGTCAGTTTTGAACCAGACCAAGCAGCTTTTCACAGAGAGAATACAAAATTAATTGTATTGTCTTTTCTTCAGATCTATATATGTTGAACTTGTGTTGTTCATAGAGACGTTCCTCAGAGTGAGTCCCAGAAACTGCACAAAGGATGGTGAAAAGAGGAAACACTTATAAGTGCTTCACACATCCTGACTCACTCCTGACGCTGCGTGTGTTTGTTCTCATTTGTAGAGTAAAACAGATTGAGGGAGTGGAAATAAATCAGCCCTTGATTTTCTATAATCACACTAATTTCACATCCTGTTTTCTTTGGCTGATCAATGCATGACTCAGCTCATGTTGTTAAAGTGAGACTGTTCTTTTTCTCATCGCTTCCTGTCCTCTCCCTTTCTTTGTACTCTTCATTTAGCAGATCCAGTGCTGGTTATTTAACAGGTTTTTTGTGACTCAGACTACACGGCTGAAAAGAGGCTGGTGTTGTTTTTTTTTGTTTTTTTTTTTCCAGCCTGAGGTTTGTCACCCACATAAATGATTAAACCAGGTTAGGGACACCCTCTCTTTTATCTGCCTCTCTTTCTCCCGTCTAGACTGAAACAGAGACTGTGTCTACATGAACATAGATATTTCTAAAAACTGTGCTTTTTCCTCTCTATCCTGAAAAATCATGTCCACACAAGAAAAGGGAGTTTTTCAATATTTGTCCTCCCACACAATGATGCAGAGATGGTTGAAAGCATCTGCTTTAGTACATAAAGCCAGGATTTGCATCCAGTCTGTGTGCATGTGTGTCAAGCTTCTCTCTGGACCAGCAGCCCTCATCTCTCAGTGATGCATTTTAGGAAGTTAACATACACTGTATATGACCAAACAAGTGTGTATGTGCAGGTGAAAACTTCAACAGGTCCTCTGACTGCATACCTGATGAGTCTCTGTCATTTCTCTTTGGAAGTTTTCCAAAATAGCCTTTTCACTGAAGATTTTTCTGAATGTCAAGGTGTGAAATCACAGGTGCGGCTTAATAAAGAGGTGAATGGTGTCTGAAAACCCTTCAGCTGCTGCCTCCTTGTGGTCCGGGTGTTGTGATTTGCCCTTGGATGAGACTGAAGTATTCTTGATGTTGGTCGTCTTACTGGTGGTTATAAATGAGGATTAGCATAGACCTTCATATTTTAGGTCCTCTAATTGTTCGATAAAAATCAGACTTCTAACTTGACATAGTTTTCAAAATGAGAAAACTTGAATCTTCTGTCAGGAACTTTTATTCTGGCACCCCCTACAGAGAAAAAACACATCATGCTGTAGTTTTGTTTCTGTTAAACATTTCTGCTCCAATGCCACCAATTGACAATTAATCCTGTTGCTGGCATTCTTTCTTGCCTTTTGAGTTAATAAAAGTGTTGAAATTGAGTTTTGCCCAATTTCTGGACTATGAGCCACTACTTTTTTCACATGTTTTGAGCCCTGTGGCTTAAGCAATGATCTGTTGTTGTTTTATGGGCTAACAAGCTCCATGCCACAAGTGTATTCTGGCTCCGTTTACACAATATTTCTGAAAGTTTAACCGTAAAACACACACACAAAAAAAAGATCTGTTCTTACAGGGCTGTTTACAACACTGAGGGCTGGAAAATGCTGTAGTATGCATATCATATTTATTGATTAATTCATTTATATTTTACTAATTCATTTATAAAGTTGCCACCAAAAAGTAGCTGATCTTATGTGTGCATGTCTTCATATCTAAAAGGTGGTATCTTCTATCCATATGTCAAGCAACCAAAGTAAACAGACACCGTTACAGCCTCTGAGTGTTCGTGTTCTCGTCCAATTCAAGGGGCAGAGAAAGAGAAAGAGCCATAAGTGCAAAGGCGAACCACAGAGACAGATAAAAGCAGACACATAGGTAGAGTTTTATAACACACACAAAGCGTCTTTGGATGTTCCTACTCATCCACACGTTAGTTTCAATCATTATCCTAGACACAGACAGAGAGGAAGTCTGACAACCATTGAACAAAATGTCAGCACAATCAACATCAATATGCTGAGAGTTTGAGGTGCAACACAACAAAAACAGAACGCAGCGAAGAAACACTATCTCTGACTCAGCTGAAGTCAAAGCCCAGCTCCTCCATCAATGCACAGGATTCATAACTCATCAGTCATTCACTTTCTGTTTGACTTTTTCCTTATTTACACATTTATTCATGTCCTGTTGCCAATACAACATTATCTGACAGTACTTAATCAGTATAATTGCAGTGATTCTCAACTCCAAACACTTGCTTGTTTCTTTCAACCTTGAAACATCAAGAAATGCTTCAGAAAATTATGGAGAATATGAGCTACTCCATTATTTTTCAACTCAAAGGATCATTTCTGAATAAATTGGCATTATGTTAATGTTGCTGCTCAAAGAAGCTGATCTAGGCCAAAGACACAACCATCTTTGTTCCCTGAAAAGCACACCCAGAGAAACGTCATCAGTCTCGTTAACTCAGTCTAAATTCAAATCAGCATTTTCCTCCCCAACCACTGAAGACAAGTGAAAAAACAAGACAAATGAAATCCGAGTAAACATCCGACTGCATCCATCCTCCCAATGGACAATCTGTGTAATCTCATTATTTCAGCCGGGGTGAAAATGTTAAGAATCCATATTTAGACATTTGGCTTTTCTCTGTGTGTGCACTCAGGGAGACTCCAGCTCAGCAGGACAACTGAAACCATTAAAATGTACTTAAAGGGCATTTAAACTCTGTTACCCACTGACTGCTGACCGGGTATTGGTCTATTGTCCCCCTGTTTTACATCTGCCAAAACAGATTCATTTAACTATGTGTATTTATAGACCACCAAAAGCAGAGCCATAACTGTACAAAACATTTTTCACAACCCTCACAGCTCTTCTACAAATGTGGACTTTACATCCAGCAAACACACTATCACCATACTCCAGATTTATGTATGTTTTTGGATACTGGATTTAAAATTTATGGATAGTGTGATATACTTACTCCACCTTGCCCAAACTGGAATTTAAACAGCCCCAATGGTGACTATCAAATGTAAAAGATGGGGTAATGTTGTAGTCAGGTCAAGCAAAGAGAAATCTGAGTGAAGTCATGAAACCAACAATTAGGAACTGAGACAGACTTGAGTACAAATCTTTGTCAGGTGAGTTGCAACACTTGTTCAAGGTGGATTTATGGAAAAATACATAAATGAACAAAGAAGGTATATTCAAGGTTTTTTTTTAAGTGGGGTTGTATTAATTACTTATTATTCTTACAGCAACAGATACCAGTCAGCTTGAACCCTCCAAACTACATGATGGAGCCAGTTCTCCCACGTACTTTAAAAATAATTTTAATACATAACTTTTCTCAAGCGCTTTGCTAAAAACTCAAATTACTGCACAGAAGGCCTAAAGGCAAGTATCAGGGAGAAAAAAGTAGAAAAAAGAATGAGAGTCTGAACAGGTGAGTTTTAAGGGCAGATTTAAAAAAGAAGGGTTGTTATGGAGTAGGAAGGAGAGGGTGAGTGGACAATAAAATTATGTCATTCATGTCAAAAGGAAATCATCTAAGGAGAAAAATATTCTACTGTTTTCCAAACATTACCAGAGGAGTTTTAAACACAGCCACTTCAGGGTGGAGAAAATCATATTCAAACTCATCACAAGGATATACCTGAATTATTTCATTAAGAACCTATTTATACAGTACAGGCTATAGCTAAGGCATCAGATGAGGAGTCAAACTGTTTCTGCTCATTTATCAAGTGGCCTTATCAAGTGGTCGTAGAGTTTGTCAGACTGTGTGAACGTTTGTTCTACGTCACACCTGCTTAGGCGATGAAAACATTTGTTTATCATGCCGATAAAGCTTCTTTGGATTGATTTGAGTTGAGAGAGAGAGAGAAAAGGGAGAGAGAAGGGGAAGGGGGAGAGAGGGGGAGGACAGAGAGAGGGGAGGGGGAAAGAGCGGGCGAGAGATGACGTGTTAAACGTATCTCTGTTGTGGATCTCCCTACCAGAACCCCAGGGAAGCTGACCAGTGATGGTCAGCACCTTCCCTGGCGAACCAGATCACCGGGTGGGGCCCCTGAATCAACGAGCACGCCCCCGCTCGGATTGCGGGCCCCCCTCTTCATCTCCGTAGAGGCTGAGGTTAAACTCAGGGACCAACACTGCTCCTANCTTTTATTGGATTAGATTATCGGGCATCGTTTGAAAAGCTGCTTTCACTACAAATAACAACATCATTTCTCAACATTTAGCCCAAAAACATCACTTTTTATGCAGTGAAATTTGTTCGTCAAATATATTATACAAATGTTGAAGGTTCAATCTAAATGGTAAGAGTTTTATCTCAATGTTGAAAGTTATACATAAATGTCATGCACATATGTCCTGATTCTATATATTTAGCTATGTCTCTAAACACTTAGTTTCACATTCTTAACAATAAGTGAGGAATTCTAAATCTTAAGGAAAGATTTCTATATATTTTGTTACGTTAGCCCACCAGAAGTACCTAAATAAAGGAAGCAATCCAGTGAAGCGAGATTTTAAGAATGTCAAACACAGTCAGCTACATTAGCCTTAAAAAAGAAGGGTATCAAGTGTTGTGATGGACCTGTTGAAGATCCTGTGGCCGACATCAAAAAAGTGGTTATTGTAAAACTCTGAATTGTGTCCAAAGTGGCTTAAAAATGACAGATTTTATTCTGACATCATTAAACATGCTTAAAATATTATGTATTAAAAGTCTGACTTAATGTTTTTTTGCCTGACAGTTTGTCTTCATTCATGTTCCTATTTCATTATTTTGAAATGCATGCTGGTTACACATCCGTAGAGTTTGTCTGACTGTGTGAACGTTTGTTCTACGTCACACCTGCTTAGGCGATGAAAACATTTGTTTATCATGCCGATAAAGCTTCTTTGGATTGATTTGAGTTGAGAGAGAGAGAGAAAAGGGATAGAGAAGGGGAAGGGGGAGAGAGGGGGAGGACAGAGAGAGGGGAGGGGGAAAGAGCGGGCGAGAGATGACGTGTTAAACGTATCTCTGTTGTGGATCTCCCTACCAGAACCCCAGGGAAGCTGACCAGTGATGGTCAGCACCTTCCCTGGCGAACCAGATCACCGGGTGGGGCCCCTGAATCAACGAGCACGCCCCCGCTCGGATTGCGGGCCCCCCTCTTCATCTCCGTAGAGGCTGAGGTTAAACTCAGGGACCAACACTGCTCCTATTTATAGTTTCTCTGGAGAACTTTACTGTGATGACATCACAGCACAACATGAATGAATCTTTGAAGCTGCTTCCTCTTCCTCTTGTGAGGTCACAATGATGTCACTATGACATCACANAGAGAAGGGGAAGGGGGAGAGAGGGGGAGGACAGAGAGAGGGGAGGGGGAAAGAGCGGGCGAGAGATGACGTGTTAAACGTATCTCTGTTGTGCTAGAGGGATGGTCTTGGGGTCCCTTCGACTGGTCACTACCAGTCGTGGAAGGGACCGCTTGGTCTAGTGGCCCACCCCGGGGACTTAGTTGCTCGTGCGGGGGCGAGCCTAACGCCCGGGGGGAGAAGTAGAGGCATCTCCGACTCCAATTTGAGTCCCTGGTTGTGACGAGGATAAATATCAAAGAGACGAGAACTTTACTGTGATGACATCACAGCACAACATGAATGAATCTTTGAAGCTGCTTCCTCTTCCTCTTGTGAGGTCACAATGATGTCACTATGACATCACAGCCCATTCCCCTATTGTGTTGGTTTTTGAAAATCCTGTTTTATTCCTAAAATATTCATTTGAAAATTCTCATAAAACATGAATTCATAAGGCAAATTAATTTGAAATAAGGCAGGCTGTTGTTTGTAAAGCCATAGTGTCATTTCATAGTGCGGCTCTTCACAATGGTTTAATAATTTTTCATGTTGTTTATATCTATGATACATTGGGTCTATGGCTTGTTCTTTTATTGGATTAGATTATCGGGCATCGTTTGAAAAGCTGCTTTCACTACAAATAACAACATCATTTCTCAACATTTAGCCCAAAAACATCACTTTTTATGCAGTGAAATTTGTTCGTCAAATATATTATACAAATGTTGAAGGTTCAATCTAAATGGTAAGAGTTTTATCTCAATGTTGAAAGTTATACATAAATGTCATGCACATATGTCCTGATTCTATATATTTAGCTATGTCTCTAAACACTTAGTTTCACATTCTTAACAATAAGTGAGGAATTCTAAATCTTAANGGCTCTTCACAATGGTTTAATAATTTTTCATGTTGTTTATATCTATGATACATTGGGTCTATGGCTTGTTCTTTTATTGGATTAGATTATCGGGCATCGTTTGAAAAGCTGCTTTCACTACAAATAACAACATCATTTCTCAACATTTAGCCCAAAAACATCAGAAAAATACGTCACTTTAAACAAGCAGTTTATATAATATGTTTACAACTTCCAAGTTAGATTTACCATTCTCAAAATAGAGTTACAACTTTCAATATGTATTTACAGTACGTGTATACAGGACTAAGATATATAAATCGATACAGAGATTTGTGAATCAAAGTGTAAGAATTGTTATTCACTCCTTAAGATTTAGAATTAGAAAGATTTCTATATTTTGGTACGTTAGCCCACCAGAAGTACCTAAATTAAGGAAGCAATCCAGTGAAGCGAGATTTTAAGAATGTCAAACACAGTCAGCTACATTAGCCTTAAAAAAGAAGGGTATCAAGTGTTGTGATGGACCTGTTGAAGATCCTGTGGCTGACATCAAAAAAGTGGTTCTTGTAAAACTCTGAATTGTGTCCAAAATGGCTTGAAATTGACATATTTTATTCTGACATCATTAAATAGGCTTAGAATATTATGTAGTCAAAGTCTGACTTAATGTTTTTTTGCCTGACAGTTTGTCTTCATTCATGTTCCTATTTCATTATTTTGAAATGCATGCTGGTTACACATCCGTAGAGTTTGTCTGACTGTGTGAACGTTTGTCCTACGTCACACCTGCTTAGGCGATGAAAACATTTGTTTATCATGCCGATAAAGCTTCTTTGGATTGATTTGAGTTGAGAGAGAGAGAGAAAAGGGAGAGAGAAGGGGAAGGGGGAGAGAGGGGGAGGACAGAGAGAGGGGAGGGGGAAAGAGCGGGCGAGAGATGACGTGTTAAACGTATCCCTGTTGTGGATCTCCCTACCAGAACCCCAGGGAAGCTGACCAGTGATGGTCAGCACCTTCCCTGGCGAACCAGATCACCGGGTGGGGCCCCTGAATCAACGAGCACGCCCCCGCTCGGATTGCGGGCCCCCCTCTTCATCTCCGTAGAGGCTGAGGTTAAACTCAGGGACCAACACTGCTCCTATTTATAGTTTCTCTGGAGAACTTTACTGTGATGACATCACAGCACAACATGAATGAATCTTTGAAGTTGCTTCCTTTTCCTCTTGTGAGGTCACAATGATGTCACTATGACATCACAGCCCATTCCCCTATTGTGTTGGTTTTTGAAAATCCTGTTTTATTTCTAAAATATTCATTTGAAAATTCTCATAAAACATGAATTCATAAGGCAAATTAATTTGAAATAAGGCAGGCTGTTGTTTGTAAAGGCATAGTGTCATTTCATAGTGCGGCTCTTCACAATGGTTTAATAATTTTTCATGTTGTTTATATCTATGATACATTGGGTCTATGGCTTGTTCTTTTATTGGATTAGATTATCGGGCATCGTTTGAAAAGCTGCTTTCACTACAAATAACAACATCATTTCTCAACATTTAGCCCAAAAACATCACTTTTTATGCAGTGAAATTTGTTCGTCAAATATATTATACAAATGTTGAAGGTTCAATCTAAATGGTAAGAGTTTTATCTCAATGTTGAAAGTTATACATAAATGTCATGCACATATGTCCAGATTCTATATATTTAGCTATGTCTCTAAACACTTAGTTTCACATTCTTAACAATTAGTGAGGAATTCTAAATCTTAAGGAAAGATTTCTATATATTTTGGTACTCTAGCCCACCAGAAGTACCTAAATAAAGGAAGTAATCCAGTAAAGCGAGATTTTAAGAATGTCAAACACAGTCAGCTACATTAGCCTTAAAAAAGAAGGGTATCAAGTGTTGTGATGGACCTGTTAAAGATCCTGTGGCCGACATCAAAAAAGTGGTTCTTGTAAAACTCTGAATTGTGTCCAAAATGGCTTGAAATTGACAGATTTTATTTTGACATCATTAAACAGGCTTAAAATATTATGTAGTAAAAGTCTGACTTAATGTTTTTTGGCCTGACAGTTTGTCTTCATTCATGTTCCTATTTCATTTTTTTGAAATGCATGCTGGTTACACATCCGTAGAGTTCATCTCACTGTGTGAACGTTTGTTCTACGTCACACCTGCTTAGGCGATGAAAACATATGTTTATCATGCCGATAAAGCTTCTTTGGATTGATTTGATTTGAGAGAGAGAGAGAAAAGGGAGAGAGAAGGGGAAGGGGGAGAGAGGGGGAGGACAGAGAGAGGGGAGGGGGAAAGAGCGGGCGAGAGATGACGTGTTAAACGTATCTCTGTTGTGCTAGAGGGATGGTCTTGGGGTCCCTTCGACTGGTCACTACCAGTCGTGGAAGGGACCGCTTGGTCTAGTGGCCCACCCCGGGCTGAATCAACGAGCACGCCCCCGCTCGGATTGCGGGCCCCCCTCTTCATCTCCGTAGAGGCTGAGGTTAAACTCAGGGACCAACACTGCTCCTATTTATAGTTTCTCTGGAGAACTTCACTGTGATGACATCACAGCACAACATGAATGAATCTTTGAAGTTGCTTCCTCTTCCTCTTGTGAGGTCACAATGATGTCACTATGACATCACAGCCCATTCCCCTTTTGTGTTGGTTTTTGAAAATCCTGTTTTATTTCTAAAATATTCATTTGAAAATTCTCATAAAACATGAATTCATAAGGCAAATTAATTTGAAATAAGGCAGGCTTTTGTTTGTAAAGGCATAGTGTCATTTCATAGTGTGGCTCTTCACAATGGTTTAATAATTTTTCATGTTGTTTATATCTATGATACATTGTGTCTATGGCTTGTTCTTTTATTGGATTAGATTATTGGGCATTGTTTGAAAAGCTGCTTACACTACAAATAACAACATCATTTCTCCACATTTAGCCCTAAAACATCACTTTTTATGCAGTGAAATTTATTCGTCAAATATATTATACAAATGTTGAAGGTTCAATCTAAATGGTAAGAGTTTTATCTCAATGTTAAAAGTTATACATAAATGTCAAACATTTATGTCCTGATTCTAAATATTAAGCTATGTCTCTAAACACTTAGTTTCACATTCTTAACAATAAGTAAGGAATTCTAAATCTTAAGGAAAGATTTCTATTTTTTTGGTACGTTAGCCCACCAGACGTGCCTAAATACAGGAAGCAATCCAGTGAACCGAGATTTTAAGAATGTCAAACACAGTCAGCTACATTAGCCTTAAAAAAGAAGGGTATCAAGTGTTGTGATGGACCTGTTAAAGATCCTGTGGCCGACATCAAAAAAGTGGTTCTTGTAAAACTCTGAATTGTGTCCAAAATGGCTTGAAATTGACAGATTTTATTTTGACATCATCATAAACAGGCTTAAAATATTATGTAGTAAAAGTCTGACTTAATGTTTTTTGGCCTGACAGTTTGTCTTCATTCATGTTCCTATTTCATTTTTTTGAAATGAATGCTGGTTACACATCCGTGGAGTTCATCTCACTGTGTGAATGTTTGTTCTACGTCACACCTGCTTAGGCGATGAAAACATATGTTTATCATGCCGATAAAGCTTCTTTGGATTGATTTGAGTTGAGAGAGAGAGAGAAAAGGGATAGAGAAGGGGAAGGGGAAGAGAGGGGGAGGACAGAGAGAGGGGAGGGGGAAAGAGCGGGCGAGAGATGACGTGTTAAACGTATCTCTGTTGTGGATCTCCCTACCAGAACCCCAGGGAAGCTGACCAGTGATGGTCAGCACCTTCCCTGGGGAACCAGATCACCGGGTGGGGCCCCTGAATCAACGAGCACGCCCCCGCTCGGATTGCGGGCCCCCCTCTTCATCTCCGTAGAGGCTGAGGTTAAACTCAGGGACCAACACTGCTCCTATTTATAGTTTCTCTGGAGAACTTTACTGTGATGACATCACAGCACAACATGAATGAATCTTTGAAGCTGCTTCCTCTTCCTCTTGTGAGGTCACAATGATGTCACTATGACATCACAGCCCATTCCCCT